>JADRCH010000060.1:9264615-9355949 GCA_019843965.1 Rhynchomys soricoides | reverse complement strand
CTCGCTCAGGATGATATTTTCAAGTTCCACCCATTTGCCTGTGAATTTCATGAAGTCATTGTTTTTAATTGCTGAGTAGTAGTCCATTGTGTAAATGTACCACATTTTCTGTATCCATTCCTCTGTTGAGGGACATCTAGGTTGTTTCCAGCTTCTGGCTATTATAAATATGACTGCTATGAACATAGTGGAACATATGTCTTTATTACATGTTGGAGAATCTTCTGGGTATATGCCCAGGAAAGGAATAGCTGGGTCGTCAGGTAGTATTATGTTCATCTTTCTGAGGGTCTGCCAAACTGATTTCCAGAGAGGTTGTATCATCTTACATTCCCACCAGCAATGAAGGAGTGTTCCTCTTTCTCCACATCCTCGCCGACATCTGCTGTCACCTGAGTTTTTGATCTTAGCCATTCTGACTGGTGTGAGGTGAAATCTCAGGGTTGTTTTGATTTGCATTTCCCTGATGACTAAGGATGTTGAACATTTCTTTAGGTGCTTCTCAGCCATTTGAGTTTCCTCAGTTGAGAATTCTCTGTTTAGCTCTGTTCCCCATTTTTTGATAGGGTTATTTGGATCTCTGGAGTCTAGCTTCTTGAGTTCTTTGTATACATTGGATATTAGCCCTCTATCAGATGTAGGATTGGTAAAGATCTTTTCCCAATCAGTAGGTTGCCGTTTTGTCCTATTTACAGTGTCCTTTACCTTACAGAAGCTTTGTAATTTTATGAGGTCCCATCTGTCGATTCTTGATCTTAGAGCACAAGCCATTGGTGTTCTGTTCAAGAACATTTCCCCTGTGCCCAAGTGTTCTAGACTCTTCCCCACTTTCTCTTCTATTAGATTCAGTGTATCTGGTTTTATGTGAAGGTCCTTGATCCACTTGGACTTGAGCTTTCTACAGGGAGATAGGAATGGATCAATTCTCAGTCTTCTACATGTAGACCACCAGTTGATCCAGCACCATTTGTTGAAGATGCTGTCTTTTTTCCACTGTATGATTTTAGCTCTTTTGTCAAAGATCAAGTGACCATAAGTGTGTGGGTTCATTTCTGGGTCTTTGATTCTATTCCATTGATCTACCTGCCTGTCACTATACCAATACCATACTGTTTTTATCACTACTGCTCTGTAGTACAGCTTCAAGTCAGGGAGGCTAATTCCCCCAGAAGTCCTTTTATGGTTGAGAATAGTTTTTGCTATCCTGGGTTTTTTGTTATTCCATATGAATTTGAGAATTGCTCTTTCTAAGTCCATGAAGAATTGAGTTGGGATTGTGATGGCGATTGCATTGAATCTGTAGATTGCTGTCTGCAGGATGGCCATTTTAACTGTTAATGCTACCGATCCATGAGCATGGGAGGTCTATCAATATTCTGAGGTCTTCTTGGATTTCTTTCTTCAGAGACTTGAAGTTCTTGTCATACAGATCTTTCACTTGTTTGGTTAGAGTCACACCAAGATATTTGATATTGTTTCTGAAAATTGTGAAGGGTGTTATTCCCTAATTTCTTTCTCAGCCTGTTTATCCTTTGAATATAGGAAGGCTACTGATTTGCTTTTGTTAATTTTGTACCCAGACACTTTGCTGAAGTTGTTTATCAGCTGTAGCAGATCTCTGGTGGAGTTTTTAGGGACACTTAAGTATACCATCATATCATCTGTAAATAGTGATATTTTGATTTCTTCCTTTCCAATTTGTATCCCTTTGACTTCCTGTTGTTGTCTGACTGCTCTAGCTAGAACTTCAAGTACTATATTGAATAGGTAGGGAGAGAGAGGGCAGCCTTGTCTAGTCCCTGATTTTAGTGGGATTGCTTCGAGTTTCTCTCCATTTAGTTTGATGTTGGCCACTGGTTTGCTGTATATTGCTTTTACTATGTTTAAGTATGCTCCTTGAATTCCTGATCTTTCCAAGACTTTTATCATGAAGAGACGTTGAACTTTGTCAAATGCTTTTTCAGCTTCTAATGAAATGACCATGTGTTTTTTTTCTTTGAGTTTGTTTATGTAGTGGATTACATTGATGGAGTTCTGGTTATTGAACCATCCTTGCATCCCTGGGATGAAGCCTACTTGATCATGGTGAATGAGCATTGTGATGTGTTCTTGGATTCAGTTTGCAAGAATTTTATTGAGTATTTTTGCATCGATATTCATAAGAGAAATTGGTCTGAAATTTTCTTTTATTAGTGGGTCTTTATGGGGCTTTGGTATCAGTTTAACTGAGGCCTCATAAAATGAATTGGGTAGTGTTCCTTCTGTTTTTATTTTGTGGAATAGACTGAAGAGTATTGGTATGAGGTCTTCTTTTAAGGTCTGATAGAATTCTGCACTGAACCCATCTGGTCCTGGGCTTTTTTTGGTTGAGAGACTGTTAATGACTGCTTCTATTACTTTGGGGGTTATGGGACTGTTTAGATGGTTTATCTGATCCTGATTTAACTTTGGTAATTGGTATCTGTCTAGAAACTTGTCCATTTCCTCCAGATTTTCCAATTTTGTTGCATATAGACTTTTGTAGTAGGATCTGATGATTTTTTTAATTTCCTCAGAGTCTGTTGTTATATCTCCGTTTTCATTTCTAATTTTGTTAATTTGGATACTGTCTCTGTGCCCTCTGGTTAGTCTGGCTAAGGGTTTATCTATCTTGTTGATTTTCTCAAAGAACCAGCTCTTGGTTTTGTTGATTCTTCGTATAGTTCTTTTTGTTTCCACTTGTTTGATTTCAGCCCTTAATTTGATTGTTTCCTGCCTAATACTTCTCTTGGGTGTATTAGCTTCTTTTTGTTCTAGAACTTTCAGGTGTGCTGTTAAGCTGTTAGTGTATGCTCTCTCCAGTTTCTTTTTGGAGGCATTCAGAGCTATGGGTTTTCCTCTTAACACTGCTTTCATTGTGTCCCATAGGTTTGGGTAACTTATATTTTCATTTTCATTAAATGCTAAGAAGTCTTTAATTTCCTTCTTTATTTCTTCCTTGGCCAAGTTATCATTGAGCAGAGCATTGTTCAGCTTCCATGTGTATGTTGGCTTTCTGTTGTTGTTGTTGCCATTGAAGACAACCTTAATCTGTAGTGATCTGATAGGAGGCATAGGATTATTTCAATCTTCTTATATCTGTGGAGATTTGTTTTGTGACCAATTATATGATCAATTTTGGAGAAGGTACCATGAGGTGCTGAGAAGAAGGTATATTCTTCTGATGCAGGATGAAATGTTCTATAGATATCTGTTAAACCCATTTGGTTCATAGCATCAGTTAGTTTCACCGTGTCTCTGTTTAGTTTATGTTTCCAAGATCTGTCCATTGTTGATAGTGGGATGTTGAAGCCTCCCACTATTATTGTGTGAGGTGCAAAGTGTGCTTTGATCTTTAGTAGAGTTTCTTTTATGAACGTGGGAGCTCTTGCATTCGGGGCATAGATGTTCAGAATTGAGAGTTCTTCTTGGTAGATTTTTCCTTTGATGAGTATGAAGTGTCCTTCCTTATCCTTTTTGATGACTTTTGGTTGAAAGTCAATTTTCTCTGATATTAGAATGGCTACTCCAGCCTGTTTCTTGGGCCATTTGCCTGGAACATTGTTTTCCAGCCCTTTACTCTGAGGTAGTGTTTGTCTTTAACATGGAGGTTTGTTTCCTGGATGCAGCAAAATGCTGGGTCCTCTTTATGGACCCAGTCTGTCAGTCCATGTCTTTTTATTGGGGAGTTGAGACCATTGATGTTAAGAGATGTTAAAGAATAGTGATTCTTATTTCCTGTTATTTTTGAAGTTGCTTATACTGTTTGTGTGGCTATCTTCTTTTGAGTTTGTTGAAAGATTACTTCCTTGCTTTTTCTTGAGTGTAGTTTCCCTCCTTTAGTTGGCGTTTTCCATGTATTATTCTTTGTAGGGCTGGGTTTGTGGAAACATACTGTGCAAATTTGGATTTATCATAGAATATTTTGGTTTCACCATCTATGGTTATTGAGAGTTTTGCTGGGTATAGCAGCCTGGGCTGGCATTTGGCATCTTTTAGAGTGTGTATGAGATCTACCTGGGATCTTCTAGCTTTCATAGTCTCTGATGAGAAGTCTGGTGTAATTCTGATAGGTCTGCCTTTATATGTTACTTGCCCTTTTTCCCTTACTGCTTTTAATATTCTTTCCTTGTTTTGTGTATGTGGTTTTTGACTATAATGTGATGGGAGGAATTTCTTTTCTGATCTAGTCTATTTGGCGTTCTGTAGGTTTCTTGTATGTTTCTGTTCATCTCTTTCTTTAGGTTAAGGATGTTTTCTTCTATAATTTTGTTGAAGATATTTACTGGTCCTTTAAGTTGGGAGTCTTCACTCTCTTCTATACCTATTATCCTCAGGTTCTGTCTTCTCATTGCATCCCAGATATCTTGGATGTTTTGGGTTAGGAGCTTTTTGGATTTTGTGTTTTCTTTGACTGTTGTGTCCATGTTTTCTCTGGTATTTTCCACACCTGAGATTCTCTCTTCCATCTCTTATATTCTGTTGGTGATGCTTGCATCTATGACTCCTGATTTCTTTCCTATGTTCTCTAACTCCAGGGTTGTCTCCCTTTGTGATTTCTTTATTGTTTCTATTTCTGTTTTTAATTCCTGAATGATTTTGTTCATTTATTTGATTATATTTTCCTGTAATTCTGCCCGTTTGATTGTGTTTTCCTGTAATTCTTTAAGGGATTTTTGTGTGTCCTCTTTAAGGGTTTCCAGTTGTTTACCTGTGTTCTCTTGTATTTCTTTAAGGGAGTTATTTATTTCCTTCTTAAAATCTTCTATCATTCTCTTGATAAGTGATTTTAAGTCTGAGTCTTCCTTTTCTGGTGTGTTGGGGTATCCAGGGCTGGCTGTGGTGGGAGAGCTGGGTTCTGATGAAGCCAAGTAGTCTTGGTTTCTGTCCCTTGTGTTCTTGCCCTTGCCTTTTGCCATATGGTTATCTCTGGTGTTAGCTGGTCTTTCTCTGTCTGACTGTGGCTTGTCTTTCCTTCAAGCCCAGATGTCAATATTCCTGGGACACCAGCTCTTTCTCCTGGCTGTTCTTCAGACCCTGCGTCTGGAGCCCTCCTGTTGATGGCTTTTCCACACAAGTGGGCCACTCGCTTTCTCCTTGAGCTGTTTGCTATGGAGGCCTGATGGCCCAGGCAGAGGTCTCCCGCCACAAGTGGAAGCCTGCAGGCTCTTACCTCCTGGCTTTTCCTCAGTCCCTGCATCTGGAGCCCTCCTCTTGCTGGTTTTTCCACACATGTGGGTGGCTCACTTTCTCCCTGCGCTGTTTGGCTATGGAGGCCTGGTGGTCCAGGCAGAGGTCTCTGGCCACAGGTGGAAGCAGGCAGGCTGTTACCTTCTGGCTTTTCCTCAGTCTCTGAGTCTGGAGCCCTCCTTCTGCTGGCTCCTCCACACAAGTGACAGCCTCACTTCTTACAACTCATTTGGAATGGACAACAGCATCGGGTGAGTCAAAGTATGTGCAGATAAGATCTCACATGTGAGATGTATAGATATCGAGTGAAGACTTGCCATTATTCCTCTAACTCAAGGCCTCTAGAGAGACTCAACTGGCTACCTGCTTCTTTCTCAAGTCTGAGCTGAGCAGGTGTTAGTTTATCAGTTAAGTCACTATGTTCCCAAGATATTTCTCTTGTCCATTCCCTTCTGTTGGGAACAAATCATGTATCTTAGAAGAGGAAAGCGTGTTTCATTCTCTACTACCACCTATATTCCCTTCAGTAGGGACGCATTGTAATTTAGGAATCATTTTCCTCTTTCCCATCTTGTACTGTTTCTCCCTTCCCTGCTTTAGTCCATGGCATCCACTAAGATAGCAGGATATTTGGATCCTGCTTCAGACAAACTGACTGTATAAACTGAGGTAAATTATCAGCACTTTGATTTTATTTCTTCACTTGAAATCTGAAGACAGAAATTCACCTCCATGGCATCTTTCTCTGTTTGCAGAGATGATATACAACAAATATGTTTTATAGCGATGATAAATACAAGTGTGTTGTGATGGGAATGGCCATTAAGTAAGGGTCCATGGGTCTGCTCTGTGAGAGGTCATAAGTCAGAGTTATGAGCCAAGGTCTTGTTTTTAAAATCAAAGCAAAATTCTGGGCGAGAGGTGGGAAAGTCAACTGATTGATGAGAGCCATCTGAGGGCCAGTGTGGACTTGGTCTTTCTCCTCTCTGATGTTCTTGGCAGCAGGAACTCAGCTCCTTGCATTGATGTACCTTTTCTGGAGTGTGCAGTCTGCCTGTGAGAGCCAGAGACTACTGGGTATGCAGGAGCTTTTCAAGCCCATAGAGAAGGAAGCAATTGAGATGGTACTATGGAGAAAAAGGAGACCAGTAAGATATGCGATTTTAGTTTAAAGCTCTTTTCCTTTCTGGTATAGTTTGACAGAGTAATGACTGTGATACAGTTCTCATGCCCTTGAGCTCAAATGCTATGTAGACCAGAATGCCAGACATGCTAGCAGGAACTTATAATCAGATGGTTTCATGGGCAAGAGAGACAGTGCAGATTTATTTCTTCTTCAAGGAGAGTTTTCTAATTATAACATATTCTTCTGTGTTTCTACATTGCAAATGATTCCAAAAGTTGGTGCTAAAAACAAAAACCTATCCTGCTAGATTTTTCAAGTGAGCTGAGCTTGCTGCCCTCTGTGATGGGCTAGTTTTACCTGAGGCCTCAGCTAGAATGGAACACTCAAGACTTCTTCAGCCACAGTTCTGATCCTTCAGCTTAAAAGATAGCTATGTTCTGCATCTAACTGGAGTACCAAACTACTTTACAAGGTAGTTATATTGCTCTGAGATTAAAAAAAAGAGAATTCTGTATTGCTTCCTTGCTGTGTGGAACTGGTAAAGGGTTTTTCTCCTGTATCCCATTGGTCAAGTCAAGGACAAGGCTGTCCATTTTTACCTGAAAAGGAAATCCACCCAATCTCTTCCTGTAATGCACTCCCTTTTATCCTGTGTTGAGAGGATATCCTGACAGCCATGTTTACAGGCAATCATGCAAACATACTCTATATCATGTATATATATTTTTGCATAGAAAATAATAAATATGGATGTTTTAGAAGCAAAGTATGAGGGAACTAAAAAAATCTAGGAATTTCGAAGCACGGTCAATAATTTCTTAAACACTTGTTATTGAGTTTTCAATGAAGTATATTCAATTTGTTTTCTTTGTTCATTTGTTTGTTGTTTGTTTCATTTGTCTTTAATGTGGTCATAAATGAAGCTTACTGAGTCTAGGGAAGCAGGCGGAGAGTGTCATGGGCACAGAGATGCTCATATTCCAATCCTTCCTCCTCACCTCCAAGTCATATGAAACTAGAAGTTATTTTAAAAATTTCATTTCTAGGTCCTTATCTATAAGTTGAGCTCAGTGAGTGGTACTTATCTCTCAGGTTTGTGGTATGGACCAAAATTCTGTGAAGAAGATAGTTAGAAAGTAGCTGGGCTCAAAGAATGCTTAGAATAATTAATTATTCACTAGGCTAAGTGTGACTATGATGCATAGTGTAGGTATCTGTTTAACAATATTTTGCTTTGTGCAGAGTCTTGGTCTCACCCCTGTGGATACAGATGTTTGCATCAGGTAGTCTCACAGACATCTCATGAAGTTAAAGTCATGATAGTGATACAGTAGGGAGAAAGCTTGCAGAATCCTGATGTAGCAAATAATTAAGCAGGAACAGAGCAGCATGGTGGAGGAAGAGACTCACAGTAGGGCCTGGAAGGTCATAAACCTGGCCAAATGTGAGGGTATGGATGAATGATCAGGCAGATGCCATGGTATGACCCCAACCACTAGAACCTTGATTCATCTGTGTTAAAATTCCACTCACCACTCATCTAGATTCTTCATGTTTGGACAGGTTAGATTTAGTATATTCTTGAGAACTGGAACATTCAAAGTGAAAAGGCAGACCTGCTGGATTTGTACCATATTGTTTGAGAGAAGTTTTGTCTGAAAAGCACAGAGAAATGAAAGGAAATAGCTCAACCATGTGAACCCAGTGCTGTTCAAATAAACAGTGTTTTCAGCAATTCAACAATGGGTATGCATTCTCTCTCCTTCCAGCATGCTGGCTTTTAGTATCATACAGAAGCACGTTCCCATGGTTCAGATGGCTTCAATGCAGATCCTGTTGGTACAGAACAATGTCACATCAAGTTTTGCAGGAAATCTTTTTCATGGTTAGATTCTGTATTGCATGGACATAGCCTGTGTGTCCCCTTGCTACCTGTCATAATAGTTTTTAAACATACTTTGAGGAGAAATTTCTCTGGAAACTGATGATTTATTCTCATGTGGATTAGCCGAACATCTCCTTGAGTAGACTGTGACAAACTGTAAGCTTTCACTGGTTAGGAACAATCCTTTCTTTGGGCATTTTAATAGATCCCAATGTCAGAGAAGAAACAGCTACTTTATTAGGTGACAACTATAACCATATTAGACATGCTCACAGGCATGAGTGTAGGGTACTAAGGGGGATACTTCTGTGTGCATGGAGGGACACTTGGAAGTTTGGCCCTAACATTAAGGTCTCTATTATCATCAGAATAGGATTGAATAGGTAAAGAGCAGGTGATTGTCTAGGGCATCCCTTAGCTGTTCTAAAACCTAAAAGAGAATAAAGACTCCTCATCCTATATTTCTGTTCTAATTTTGATGTAGTTAAAACTGGGAAATCATGAGATGAAGGGATATGACTATTTGAGAGGTAGGTCATAATGTTGTCAGACTCTGGATTCATCTGTGTTAAAATCCCACTCACCCAACTCTTAAAGACTTTAACCTCCAAGTCAGGTAGCTTCAGATTAGCAAGCTTGATGGTAAAGCTGCTGTACCATGATTGACATGTGATGTAAAAGGGCCAGGCAGATTATAGTCTATTATCAATAAAGAATTTTACTATGGGTTTAATGAAAGCTTATAAATGAAACCAATACAAGTGTTCCCAAGGCAGAGCTGAATCAGGTATGAGACAGTAAGAACCGCAATGTGGGTGAAGAGAGGCAAAGGCTTTACAGGACTATTTATGATGTAGACATCTTTTCTGGCAGTTAGGTTGCCATGAATTCCTTAAGATGTTTAACTATCCATCTGCCAGGCTGTACAATTCTGTCTCATCCCTTCTATAATGTAGCTTAATAGCAGGCTGTGTCTTGCCTATGGCTAGCTAGCTAAGCACAAAGGCAACAGAATACACCATGAAAGCTATTCTTTTTCTCATGTAATAGGGACTCTTAGAGTCCTCATTGGTTTCATCACTACTCTAAAGGAACACTAATTTCTCTATTTTTAACAGATAAGACATGGCACGAACATGCTCACCATACTCATTTGAGTTTAGGTTGGATTTGAATACATATAAGTGCCTATTGTACTAGTCATGGTCCTTAGAGAAATAGAGCAATAGAATAAATATGTACTCCAAGGGAGATTTACTAGATTGGTTTGCATGATGCACACTGGGCAGTTCAAAAATGACTGTCTATGTACTAGAGAACCAGAGAACTTGGTAGCTGCCCAATCCACAAGGCTGATTGATGCATCAGCAATCCCAATACATATGGCACTGAAGGCCAGGAGGATCTCTGGAGAGCCATGGGTCTTGAGCCCACTTCGTTAGGGCAAACTAGCTGATATCCAGGGACAGTAGCAGTTGTCATCTGTAGGTGCAACAATGTAGTGAATGTAGTCACCATCAGGGAGCAAAGGCACTAGGCAAAAGTAACTGGTTTTCCTCTCAGGACTGTTTACATCTGTTCTGATTCCAAGATTGATCATCCTGATCTCAGTTAATCCTTCCTGGAAATGCCTCAGAGCTCCACCCAGAGACACTTTACTTACATGATCCCATATCCAGTTAAGCAGACAACCAAAATTAAATACCATATCTATACATAAAAATTTACACACTTGGGAGTGCATGGGTTTGCGTGTGTAGGAAGGGCTAATAACACCTACCTTATCTGTCTAAAAATACTACCTGAATCTACAAAGCCAGAGCATTTTTTTTCTGTGTCCAATGAACTGCTCAGATGCCTCTTAGAAACCAGGAATCCTAAACAATAAGGTGAGGGCCAAATGTAAATTAATTGAAAAGTGAGAATTAAGGTATTCCATCAAAGAAACCCAAATATAAGGCACTTCAAAAATCTAATTATGCTACTTCAAAGCATCTCTCTCCTTCTTCTTCTGAGTTCAGGGCCTCAGTTAGCATGCCCACAACAATAGAAAGATGTTAAAAATACTTAACCTTGGGTATTTACCTCCATAAAAAGGTTCTGTTTAATAAAATCTCTGGTTTCTTCCTCTCCTTGAAATGAAGAAAAGCAGAAAGTCATTTCTCTGGGGACTGATCAATTAGAGCAGACATGGTAGGGAGGTGCCCATCAAAGTGTACTGAGGCTACAGGAAATGATTAGGTTAAGAACACGCATCTGCTTGTGTCTGCTCATCAAAGCAAAGGAAAAGATAGCAGAGTAAATTGTGGAAATGTATAAAATTCACAGTGATTAGTTTTCGTAATGTTTTGAGTGGTAATTTCCATTTCCGCTCAGTGGAAGCACTTAAGAGCTTCACTGTGTGGGGGCGGGGAGAGACATTTATTTCTCAAATGAATCAATCTAATTTATTTCTCAAATGAATCTTTCTTTTCATGGTCCATTAAAGTGCACCTAAATATCAAATATGCCTGTTTTCATGGAGAATGCTAATCAGGTAAAGCTCTCTTAGGCTCTGATCCAGCTAGGGTCTTGCTCAAGGTTGACAGAGTGACTGCCTGATTTAGCCCTTGGAAATTTAAAGAGGCATTACAATCCATTACCATATAATCTACTTAGCTGCAGCCAAGTCAAACCTGCAGTTTGGGAATAACAATGGCATGGTTTCCTTACTTCTGCCCCTACTCACTGTGAAAGCCTGTTCTGCCAGCTGCCCAGGGACTCAGCTTTTGTGTCAAGTTAGCATCCTTTTGATCTTGAGATGGCATCTTAAAGCTTCCTGGGTTAAGGACCTGCTTCAAGAGTTTCCTTATATCATCTGTCACTGCACTTGCTTTGATTGACAGCTGCCCCTGCTCCTGGTGCCCATTCCAGTTTGGATACCTGTCTCTTCATTTCCAGTGTTCCATTTTGCTGTACTAGATAAGCAGAGATACTGCTTGTGGTCCCCATGAGCAGACTGTACAAGGGTGATCATCCCTATTAACATAAATGCCCCTCACCTCACTCTTCTTCATACAATTTGTAAAAGCAGGTTTGATCTCTTCACTTGTGGCTGTTCCTACTTCTGTACCACATCTATCGTACTGAAGCTTGTTTTCTCAAACTAGTAAACATGTCTTTACTTCGGAGGGTATGCAGGGTACAACATTTGTTCTAAGAACTGATCTTTCCAGGAAATTTGAATCTTGCTCCCTTGTTTCCCCAAGTTCTGCCCTGGGCTAGTAGTTATTAATGTAGAAGCTGGGAGGCTCAGCTCCCCAGCCTCTAGAAAAAGAAGATAGAAATGTGACACAAAGCACATGCCAGACACTTATAGAATATACTAGTCCTGCTTTTCTTTCCATGCAGCTTCCCATTGCCCCTATAACCTCACTGCAGGTAAACCCTTAATAAATTACTGATAATCACATCTTTGTCTACCCTTTTACCAACAAGGACTGGAAACTTCTAGATACAGAGAGCTGAGAGTTGCCAGATTTTGGATAAACTGACTCTTCTAACCCTGTGACTTCCATATAGCTCTCTATATGTAGAATAATCATTAGGAAAGAGCCTTAATAGCTGAAGATCCATTAAGTTGGTAATTGTAGTTGATAGATTTCTTGGGAGTCCAAATATTCACAAGAATGTACTAAGATATCATATCTGTATATCACCACCATACTTCATCAAACAGGGATGGGGATGATCTCTCTCTCTCACACTCCCCACTCCCCCACCACAGTAACTGTCAATTCTTTTAAGGTGCCTACTAGATCTCAAGTTTCCAGCTCCTCAAAATTGGATGTGTATGAGGCACTGTGAATACGAAACACAGTGACACTTGGACATCTGCTGTGAATGGGAAGGAAAGTGGTGATCAGTGTTAAGAGATGGAGTTCAGAAAAAGAGAGACCTAGGGTTCTAGGGGTCAAGGAAAGACCATCTGGAAAAGTTTTTGTGAGGCACATCTAGTGCTGGTGCCCAGAGTTAGCAGTGCAAACTACCTCTGTTTGGAAAATGAGCAAGGTCCCTAAATGGAACTCCATGACATTAGACACCCCTGCTCCATCCATGTCTTTACAGCTAGAGCCTCCTAAATTCCTAGGATAAGACCTTATCCTCTCCTGGGGAGTATCACCTTGACTTATAGGAGAAAATACGTTGCATTTAGCAAAGGAACCTAGAAAGACACTGAATAAATTGGCACATGCGTCCAGAGATTTAAGCACAGGACTTCAGAGAGCTTATTTCAGTAACAGTGTCTCCAGAAACAAGTGCTTGGTTCTGTTCAACTTATCTAAGTGATCTTGAACTCCTCATTACCTTCTCTGGGCCTCAGTTTACATCTATGTGCAATGTTGTCAGCAATACTCTCTGAGTGTAGAAGTACACACAGCCTTGCTAAGCCCTCAATTAGTGACTGATAACATTCTTTCAGAAATTTATTTTTTCATGGAAAGCAAGCAAGCCATCAAAGAAAAAATGCTCCATGGACCAAAGTACTAGTGCAGATTTGTGTGTGTGTGCAAGGGCACGTGCATGCACAAGAGCAAGTGTGAGTGTGTGTATGCATATTCCTATATATTTAAAGTCTTTTATGGACCAGATTCTGAATGCTTGAGATCTCTAAATACACATGTGCTCAGCTGCAGGTGCCATTGGCAGTCGGGAAACATTCTACTTTGGAAGATTCCACAAGGGTATTCCCTATGAAACTAGATGGGGGTTAGCTTGTTCAACATCTTTATAGATAAAAATCTATGCTCATTAAGCAAGCACATTACATTATTCTTCTAGGGATTTCTGTTTCCTGAAAGATCAGACAAAAATGGGCACTCTGTTTGTTTGCCTTCGATTCATTGTTTTACTTATGGGTACCTAGTACAAATTAGGACTATATGACTTCAGGAAATCAAATGAAGCCAACTCTTTAACCACAGAGGCACAACCATGGGAACAAGATGCATTTTAAATGAGAGCAGGGTTGCCTTAGAGAAATCAATTGGGAGACTATAGAGTTCCCACAGTCTGCCTTTCATTCCAGCTGAACATACTCCTTCCTGTTGATGTCAGTTAAAGAAAGAAAGTGGCATATGTCAAAGTTCAGGAATGAAAACTAAGCAAACACACCTCCTGCACTGTCCAATATCTACAGGACATTCCAAAGTTCCAGAATTATGCTTTTATTGAGGGTAGGTTACAGCTAATTGGAAATATCTTAGACGTGTTGTGAATAGTACATCTTAGAAGCTGTTGCTTTTACGTGCATTTGGTTTTCCTTTTTGTTGCTTTGGAATAGTGCCTTCACTTTTTGGAAGATTTTTACTATTTCAATACAGGGCATATACATTCCTAAGGAAATTGAATATTGGGGAAACTGAAATGTAGAAATAAAATCTCCATGCCTAAACCATTCAGCCTGTGACATCAGCTCTTTTTGGATGTGGTCATATGTTCTTACTGCAGTGGAGGTAGATGAATTTGAAGCCACTGATTCTTATGTGGTTACAGGTGAACAAAGTCTCACAAAGTAACCACATTGGCATTTGGATTGATGGTGTCAATTATTTTGAACCCCTGCTAAGTATATGATCCATTTCCTGCTTCTCTTCTTCTATTCCTTCTCCTCATCTTCCTCGTCACTTTTCTTCTTTGTTTCTATTTCCTTTTGTCATCTTCACTTGATCCTGCCCTCTTTCTCTTCCTGTTTCCTTCTCCTGTACTTCCAACCCATTATGATTATCAGTGAAATCAGTAGCTATTACTTACACAATGATTTCTCTCCCCCAGACACTATTTTATGTTCTTTTCACTTACCATGCATTGATTAACAATAGGAATTTTTTGTGAGAAATCAATTATGTGATTTTTTTTTTCTTTATGTAAACATCAAAGCATTGTGTCCTATCATCTCAGGGGATTATCATCGCATATGAAATCTATCCTTGACTAAAATGTCTTCAGATGATGTAGGAGTAGGTACTATTGCTGTCTTCATTGTGAAGTGAAAATACTGATGTACTCACAGTAATTGGGAGCCAAGATTCTAACCTAGGAATTTTGGATCCAACCAGAGCACAACAGTTGCTTTTTGTTCACTCTAGAGCAGTTGGGAGTTCTTTACTGGGCTGCAGTGTGCTCTGCACCCTCAGCTTTAACAGTCTCTTGAAGTCATTCCTAATTCCTCTTCATTGGGTTCACTCCTAGGTCAGAGCTTTTGAACTTGGATATTCCTTTACCTAGAACTTGACTCCTCTAAAAACATTTGTTTAGTGTCCCATCAATTAATACAGGTTTGGTTCAAATGTTCCATTATAAAAGAGGCATTCTTGCATAGACACTTTTTAAATTTATTTCTGCTTACCTATTATCATGCCATTCTTTATTCTGTTCTTCAAACCATTTCGTCTAACTTTACTATATATCTATTTATTTAATTAATGTCTACTTTTCCTCTTAAATTTAATAATAATGCTGCTTTCAGTAAATCATGACCATTTTCAATGTAGAGGAAGCAATTTTAGTATTTTATGTCTAAGTAAATATAAACCATTGTACTTTCTGCATGATGGGTCCAGAGAATAGGATGCTATGCCATTAGAGGTCATAAGACAAAGACTCTTATCATAGATAAGACAAGCAAACTTCCTGCACTGTGCACATCAACTCATGCTGCCAACTGAAGCTAAAGGAAGCTAGCCCTGCCCGGTGGTCCTATAAAGAAATCACTTGGCTTTTGTTGACTTATTTTTGGAAACATAGAGTATTGTTTGGTGATTGTCCATTAGTCATGGGCACAGTATCCAAAGATGTTTTTACTGTGTGCACAAACATCTTGACTTTGTGTTTGGTAGGCTATTGAGTCATGACAGCATCCAGGAAATGTTGAGTCTCTCCTGTTGCTGATGTCATCAACTTACATAAATGTCCTTGTCTTACCGGTTGATTTGAACCTTAAAGGTAGGCTGAAGGATTTAGGTTCTTAAGCTACTGACAAAGAAATAGGGCTGGGTAGAACACCAATATATTCCAAAAAGCAGAATAGGTCAAGGTAACCCTGTGTTATGGGAAAATCATTCCTCAGAAGATTGACTTATCTATACTTAGAAATGAGCACAGTCTGACTCAAGAGATTAGACAGCAAATAGAAGAGCTAAAATATGAATGCAGACATGCCAAGCTTCTGATTTTGTTTGAATCACCCATTAGATACCTGCAGGTGATAATTGACTTGATGTTTTTAGCAAAAGTCTGCCAAAGAGCCTAAGCAAATGCTGTCATAATGCATCTGTCAGAACTGTTATCAAGGATGAAAGGGTACTCACAATGTACAGATTAGCTCTTTGGCCTCAAAATAGAGATCCTTTTGTCAACTAAAAGCAAATAAATCCATAACAGTATTCATTCGTGTTTCTCATTGTCACTTACATAGCCCCTCAAAACCCACTGAAGTTATTCTGGTTTAGTCATGAGCAGATGTAATCATTCTGTCCTTCTGGTCTGACTTGGTATTTTATGACAAATTGGATGAGAGACTACAAGGATGAGTACATGCTTTAATGGGCAACGGAATAAGGGCCCAATGACTATTTGCCTTTTGTCCTACTGTAGTGATCTGTATCAATGTAGTAAGGAAGATCTGTGGCTGTCTTGTTTAATCCTCATATTGCTTCTGGAGCAGTAAAAGGACCCACAGAACAGTACATGTGATATGAAGGAGCCAGCCAACTTGTGAATTTGTGGTCTGGTTACCTGACAGAACCACACGATGAACCTGTACCTCACACTGAGTTTCTTACTGGTCCCCCTGTCCATATAGAGTAGGATTTCACATCCTATCAATGGGCCTTTTCTCCACTTTCTTGGATCACTTGCCTACCAGCATGCCCAGGGAGAAGGCTCTGGTGTAAGACTGCTTTCCTGTGCTCAGCTTACTAGACAACTAATATCTGTATCCCTTACCATCATACTGTCTTGAGAAACTCCTTAATAGTTTTGTGTGTGAGCTTCCAGAGCAATGTACACACCGTAACATTGTAATTTCACTTTTTAAAATGTGCAACAATGAAAGAACTAGGTTCCTGCTATTATTTTGAGTAGGGATTTGTACATGGATGATTTTTGTAAAGTACAACTAGTGTCTGTCTGAATCCAAGCCCAAATTGTTACTTGGCAACCGATTTGATGAATATTTGGTTTATTTTTTTATTCTAATCATTTTAGATTGCTCAGCTGCTCCTTGTATATATTGTAAAATGAAGATAAGGATAATTTTGTTCTGTATATGACTATTGTGCTTCCAAGGCCGTTTATTAAGAGGCTGTCCTTTCCTCTTGTCTACTTTCACAACTCTCTAGAAAGTCAACTGATTGAAAAGCACACAGATTTATTTCTGATCTTCCAACTTTGTTCTATTATGTGCCAGGCTACTAGATATCTATAGCTTTGTGGATATTTTGAACTTAAGGTACTGTAATGGCTCTAGTATTCTTTTACTGAAGATTTCCTTAGATATACATAATTACCTGTAGTTATATATGAATTTTAAGATATTTAAGGTGAAAATGGAATTTGTAATTTGGATAAGCATTGCACTGAGACTTTGGATTGCTCTGTACATTGTTATATATGTATTTTAATGATTGACTATTAATTCCTCCAACTCATGAACATGCAGTATGTTTGTTGTTTTCTTCTGTGTACTTTTCTTCTGTGTCTTGTAGAAAGTAGACCATCCCTCTTTGGTTAAATTTATTGTTGAATTTGTGTGTGTGTGTGTGTGTGTGTGTGTGTGTGTGTGTGTTGGTAGGAATTATTAATGACATTGTTTTCTTGATGTCTTTTTCAACATTTTGTCATTTTTGCTGAGGCACTATTGATTTACAAATATTGATTTTGTAAAATGAAGTTTTGCGTTGTTAGTTTTAACAATATATGGTTGAAACCTTTAGAGATTGTTTATATAAAATCATAATATCTACAAAGGAAGACTACTAACCCATATCTTTCTGATTCTTTTTGTTAAATCTCTTGTGAAAAACTTGCAAATCAAAAAATTATCACACACTGAAACTAAGCAGATCAAAAGTCTATACATCTCAATGAACTTCTGTATGTTAAATTAGTCAACCTGAGGCTATGAAACTTCACGATGGATTTTGCATTTTCAGTATCAAATATATTTCTTTGCAATCATCCACTACCAAAAATCAATTTTTGAACATCTCTTTTTTCTCCTTTTTCCAGTTGCTGTTGCTAGCACTTTCAGAACTATGTTCTGTAGCTGTCCAGCAGCCATGGATGAACCCGGTCTACCTGAAAGGGAGGCTGGAAATGAAAAAGGGACGGGTTGGGAGAGAAGAATGAAGCCAAGATAAAATTTCTGATCAAGGCTTGAACTTTTATTGTTCTGTACTTCTTTTAAAGGGAAAGCCCAAAGACCCAATCCTTTGTTTCAGCAAGTTCAGAGGGCAGTCAACTCCTCAAGGTTCCTGTAGGAAGTTGCAAATGCAGAGAGGCCAGACTGACTCCAGCCAGGTTGTTTGTCCTATTCAAGGCTGGGGGAAGGGCACAATGTTCAGTTGAACTGGTAATGCTGAACACTCTTATTTCGTTCCTGGTCTGAGAGGATGTGCTTTTGGTTTCTTACAACTTAGTACAACATTAATGATGGGCTTCTGATATACAGACTCTTCTAGGTTAAACTGTATTATTTCTATATTGCATTGATAATGGCTGTTTTGAGTCACCTACATGAGTATTGAGAACTGAACTCAGGTCCTCTGGGAGAGCAGTAAGTGTTCTTAACCATTGAGTCATTGTTCCAAGTCCTAAAAATGATAAACAGGGGCTGTTTATAAGCATTTAATAAACCAAATTGTTCTGTCTCTTAGAGAGAGTATCTGACAGACTCCTAGAATACCAGGGATTGGGCAGAACTATAAGAGCCATGCCATACAGCTGTGAATGGCTCAGCTCCTGGCTGAGATGTAACTCACCTAATGTTAAAGTAAAATTATTGGAACATGATAATAGGTTCCCAAAGAAGACCTATCACAGCAGATGTGGGTTTGAGGACTGTGTGTATGTACAATATAGAAGGAAGGGTTAACTCCAGAATATCCAAGACACTTGAAAAGTCTGATTACTGATTGATCCATACCTCAGCTTTATTCTTCTGTTTCTCTTTGCATGTGGGTTTGTAAGGTATTCTGGCTCCTGTCAAGTTTCAATTGAACCAATGCAGAAAAAATCTCATTTTCCTTTCTAGACAGTAAGCTTCTCTGTCCTCAAGTTAAGTGTGCTGTATTTCCTCTAAGTTTGTAATACTTACAGCCTTATAACTGAGCAAATTCTCACTATGTTCTTTGTAGAAAGTGTGTGTTTTGTATATATTGAAGTCTAAGGGATCTGAAGTTGTCCTCCTTGTTGCCAGGACTGAGTGGTTGGGAATCCAGCACCACTCCATACTTCAGTGAATACTTGGAGTCTGAATAACTAAAATATTCAGATGGGTGGTGAAGATGATCTCCAGACTTCAGTGAATTACCTCTTCCCTTTTAAGTAAGCCCTGTTGAAAACCTCAGCACATGTGTTCCACTATTATTGGCTTTGGTTTGAAACAGTTCAGGTCGACCCCGTTAAAGTTTAGGGTGCAATAAAAGCCATGATCCCTAGAAATGAATGCTCTTAAAATCAATGCCGTTTGCTCCAGCCTTCTGAGATATGTGCCATCAGCTGACCCACACTTTTGGGAATTGGTAGTAGTAGTATTAATACATTTCTGTTGACTGCACAGCTACATACACCAAGCAATAGACAAGGTATTTTGTAAATATTATTTTACACATAATCAGCCCCATAATCATCGTGAAGAAAAGCCTGTGTTCTGCTTTGTCCAAAGAAGACCTGGAATCTGAGATTTCTTTCATGTATGAAGTCTCTTGAACTATCATGTCAAATTTAAATTCCCTTGTGCTAAATTCCACTGTATATGCAAGATTTGGAGAACATATAACAGAGACATTGTTTCTTCTCTTAAAATTTGCATTCTAGTCAAAAGAGAAGTCAGTCAATACAAACCAAGAGGTATTATACTTTATGGACAAAAGTGCAGAGCTGTTAGGGGGTCAAGCACATGAACTTACAGACTTATGACTTGCAGGGAGGCAGAGGAATGCTCCCTGAGACTGGAGAAATCAATAAAGTTGAATGTTAAGGTTTCAGAATATCCCAAGGAAAGATTGGATAACCTTGCTGCTCAGTATGGACTGTAAGATCCCTTGACTATTTGGAAAGCTGTAGGGCACTAATGACTTGGATAGAAAAGTATTTAGACAATGAAGGGAGCAGAAGTTAGATTTGGGGGTGCTGCAGACTATGTGGCACACTGAAGGAACAAAAAGCCAGGAGAAACATCCTTGTAGTCTACTATTATTTCCGAAAAGAGGAAGTGGGGAAAGGAAAGATTTTACTGTGTGTTTTATTTCTGAAAGGGAGGATAATTTTAAAAATCACTGAAAAAGACCTAATCTAGAAGGGGGAAATTCATATGTAAAATTGGACATGAAAAATAGCTAGGACATTTTAATCATCAAGCATGTACATTTTCTCAGGCCCAGGGGCAAGTATGATGAGCAACATGACTCATGCAGACTTATGTGCAGATAATTACAAGATGCTGGGAACCATGAGAAAATATGTATGTCAGCTCAGTAGTGGGTAGGGCTGACCTCTGGAGATGTACATGGATATTTAAGCCAAGTGCTTTAATTACTCTGAACTGCCATGACAAAAGACCTCAGAAATAACGTAAGAGAGAAAAATATTTATTTGTGTGTATGGTTCCAGAGAGTTTTAGCGCATTATTTCAGATAGGCATGGCGGAGCACCTTGGAACATAGTAGGAGAGGATGCTCACATCATAGCAGACCAGGAAACAGAGAATTGGTAACAAGAAGTGACCAAGGATAAATCAATTCCGGGAATCTATACTCAGCAACCTACTTCCTCTAGTTGGGTTCTACATCCTAAAGTACCACAGGCAGCTGAGAACTAAGCTTTCAAACCATGAACATGTGGTGAACTACATTAGCAAGAGTAGGCAAGTACCCTGATCCTTGCCCTCAATAGCTTATAAAGGGCCAAGAGGGGCAGTGGAAATGGTGTCTAATAAAATCATTAATTCTCTTTGTGTTGTTGAAACTTCAATATATGGCAGGAATACATTAAGTGGGGACTGTTTTGTTTTGGCTCATGGTTTCAGAGGGTTTTAGTCTATCATGTAGGAGAACCATGCCTAAAAGCTTAGTTCCTGAGAGCCTTGAAATAAGTTAGAGAAATGGGAAGACACCAAGCCCTGCATTGATCCCTCAAATTTCTGCCATTGAAGTGAGAACACAGTGAATGGACACTGTCAAACTTTCAGCAGTTCCCAAAATCTGTTGCAGCTTCTTGGGGCTAAGATAGGAAGTGCAGGAGTTGAGAACAAGAAGGGTTCTAGAGTGGACAGCGTGAGTAGTAGAAACTCTTCCATTCCATGCCCATTATGTCCAATGGAAAAATAATGATTTGGCTCAGCCATGGACAGGGCTGAGTAATGTGACCTCAGAATCTAGGTCACTGTGTTCCTTACTGTGTCCGATCCCTAAGACATGTAAGCTGACAAGAAAGTCTGATGGCATTAAAAAATCAGAAAGGTCTGGCCCTAGAGCAACTCCAAAGTCTACATTCAGAGCAACAACATATCAAAAGTGTCATTTAGCATACCATATAAGTAGTGGGAATAAATGCTGGTAGCCCCTCCAGTGTCCTGAAGGTCAGGTTCCTAAGGACCCCTTGTAATTTGGAATGACAACATGAAAAGTTGAGATGAAGCCATACTTGCAGGGATGGGACAGTGAGGTTGAATGACCTTGGTTTGGGAATGAATACCTTGCATATTTTTAACAAGGGGGAATGCTCAGCAGTGGGAGAAGGTAGGGACAATTGTAATAATTGATGCCTATCGTTTTCAGTATCTCTCTTTACTATAATTACATCTTTCTCTCTCCCCCTCTCTCTTCCCCCCTTCCTGCCTCTCCTTCTATTGTCCCTGTCCCTATTCCTCCCCTTCTCCTACTCCTCCCCCTCACTCTCCTCCTACAGCTCTCCCTCTCCCTCTACCCTGGGCATTCAGGTTTCCTAGAATTCATAAATAAAGGATTTGTGCCCAGCTGGATAATAGGATATAGGACCCCATTCATTGCCATGCTTGGCATGCATTATGATGAATAGTACTATGTGTGATACCATATCTTTTGACCATCCTATTTTACTCTGTACTATACAACAGAGCTGGGTATATACACTATTTCTCAAGGTGGAAGGAGCAATTGAGGAAAAATGAGGCACTGCCAGAGAAGCTGGGTGAAAATAGTGATGGGACAGCTCATCCAAGTTTTGCGTTGGGCAGGACTATGCTCAGCTACTATAGGAAACCTTTGGGGTACTGATAACCCATGATCCTGCCTGCTCAGCAGTAACTGTGGGAACCCTAGCTATTTGTGTAGTAATCCGTGATTCTTAGTTGGATTCTGTGACCTAGGCCAAAGTCATCATGATTAAGAGGGCAGCACTATGCTCCTTACAACAATCATGATCAGGCAGGACACTGCAATACTTACAAATATTTGATTAGCTGCAATTGCAGATAAACTTAGTTCTCCTTGGAAAGCATATGGTTGCAACAGATGGTCCAGGAGGGCCCAAATCACAGAAGCAGGCTCTTTGTTTCACATTTGCTAAGTTTCCTGATGACTTATTATCAGGAATGGTTCTCTCTCTCTCTCTCTCTCTCTCTCTCTCTCTCTCTCCCTCTTTGTGTGTGTGTGTGTGTGTGTGTGTGTACACATGTGTATATATGCGTGTGTGTATGTGTATTCAGAATTAGAAGTTGGATTGTAGTTATACCATCCTCAGAGAGTCCCATGCTGTGGTATTCAGCATATATCATATCTATTCTATTGTTTATAAAGGAGCATGTACTGATGTTGAGTGTAGGTCAGCATGACAACTTAGCTGGAAAGAGAGATTGCATCAATAGCTAGCTTCTCCATTTGACATGTAGCTCACTCCCACAGATGTGGTAAAACACAATGGAAGGGTTTGCTTTGCTCTCTATCTTTGATATAAAGGTCAAGAATATAAAGCATCATCCCTGTACAGAAAATGGTGGGGCTACAATTCTTATCTCATAAATAAAATATGTATTAACACTTGAAGCCAGCTCAAATTCTCCAGAAAAGAGAGGAGAGTTCATAAAGTAGAAATAAATGGAACTGTAGTCTGGCACACTGAGGTAAGGGGTTGTTGAAGAAGCCAAGAGGTCCTGAATGGAAGGAGGGAGAACTTAAATGCTTTCCATTACAGAATAAGGAAGAGTGTGTGCATGTGTGTGTGTGGGGGGGGGTCACTGACTGCTGTGCTGAGCTGAAACATCTCTAGTGCTGTCTGTGCCTGTGAAGGAACTAAAGATGAGAGATTTACAATTTTTCCCTAGAGTCCTTCCTCCAGGTCTAATTAGAGAACTTTTTCGTGCTCCATCTGAGCAAAGCCCACTGTGCATTCGGTCTTCTTTCTTTTCAGTATTAACAAATGAGCAAATAAACAAAAACCCCAAAGATCTCTACCATATCACCCCCATTCTCCCAGGGTAGTTCTATTTGTAAAATCATGTAGTTGACCATTTTTATAACCACACCAGTTGATAATTTCATCAAATATGTCTGTTCAGCCATTTTGGCTACCCATCAGATGTTACACCCCACACAAGCACGTTCATAGACCTGCCCTGAAATGGTGGTACTCTCTCTGTCACAGTTAACAGCTGAGAAAAAATGAAGATCAGAGTGCAAGAGGCTTAATGCACATGTACACACTACAGAGATCCCAGTGCCAAGAGCAAACCCACATTTTTCAACTTAAAAAAAAAAAAATGGTATAAGACTATTTACTGGGCCCTGTTGCTGAAATGCAAATTGAAATACTAGAGACTGTTCAGCGGTAGGAACAAATCTGGAAAGCTGGGCTGGTGGGCTGGTGGATAACTAGAGTGTGCTGCAGGCTTCATGCTAGCCTTTTACTTTTGTGAATACAGAGCAGTGCATATTATTGACCAATAAAATGTTATCAAGTGCTGGACTGACTGGGATTAATCTAATAGGCAGGTCGTTGTGGTTTATAATTAAGTAATTAAACCCACTCAGTGTTGATGGGAGAACACTCCTTAGCAAATTGCAGCAACAGCTCTTGCTTACTGCCAGATGTTTAAACCATGTCTTAATTTGGCTCTCGGGTTTAGTTGCCCTCTTGTAAGAATGAATTTGTGCCAGAACACAGAACCTGCTTTCCAACTTGAAGTTTCTTTGCAGAGTAAGTTCAGAGTGAAAAACTCTCAACATTAGAATCATGGCACCGGTTTGGGAAGGCTTTGTCAATTTGTTCTCCTTCTACCTTGTGCTCATTAATAACTGATGGAGTTATTGACTTAGAATGTGTAGAGTTGTGTGACGCTGATACCCAGAACCTACTCTTACACTGTTATAGAATTTTGATAAAACAGAAGAGATGTAAGATCAAAAGTGAAATTTGAGAGAGTTAGGAATCATCATGCAAAGTATTGGAGATCATCCCTTCCCATTCAGAAATGAGAGCAAAAGGTCTAGCATGTGTCCAATACAGTTATGTGGCTGAACTGTGAAAGATCAAGGAAACATGTCAAGGAATAGGAGAGCTTGAAACAACAACAACAACACAATTGAGCCACCTTGCTATTAACATTTGACATTGAACAAATAATAAACTCTATGTTCATAAATTTCTTTATGAATAATGTGAAAGCTCATACAATCAATGTCTTAGTTAGGGTTTTGTTGCTGTGAAAAGACAACATCACGATGGAACCTCTTAAAAAGGAAAGCATTTAATTCATGCTCGTTTACAGTTTCAGAAGTTTAGGCCATTACTGTAATGGCAAGAACCATGGCAACAGGCAGGCAGATGTGGTGCTGAAGAAGGAGCTGAGAGTTCTGTATTTTGATCCACAAGAAGTAAAAGGAGACTTGCCACTCTGGATGTAGCTTGAGTATAGGAGATAGGAGATCTCAAAGCCTGTCTCCACAGTGACAGACTTCTTATAACATGGCTACCCCTACTCCAACAAGGTCATATATCATAATTATGCCACTCCCTATGGGCCAAGCATTCAAACACATACATCTATGGAGGTCATCCCCCTATTCAAACCACCACAATCAAGGTAAACAATGCATGAAGAGCAAGTAAAAATCTAGACTGTGGATGACCAATCCAAAGCTAGCTCCTAACAGTGTTCTAGAACCTGTGAACATTCAGTCATAAATAGGGAAGATATCATGGCTGTTCCTACCCACCATGTTGAGCTAATTGAAGACATCGTCTTCAGTGATGAGTCACTCATGTGCCATGGACAGTCACACTTCACACACATGTCTATAGAAGTGACCCTGTTTAAACCCTATTTGTCACAAAGGAAAAAAAGACATGAAAGTGGATAGGCACGTGGTGGGGAGAGAGAAGACAGCAATGGAGCAATGGCAGGAGGATAGGAGAGGGTTGAATGTGACCAGAAGTTGTTATCTATGAAAGTATCAAATTATAAATTAATAAAAAACTTGTTCAGAGCATGCTGTATACCATGCACCTTAAAACAAGCTATCATAAAACAAAGAAGAAGGAAAACAGACTTCATGGGAAAATAATAAACTTGTCTTCTCTTTATAGCATATTGTAGTAGAAGTTTTGTAACCATATAGTTATTAAAAATGTTTTCCAACTCAATTTGGTGTAGATAACATGTCACCTTTATTAACAGTCTTCAATTATGCTTTGTGAAATGTTGCAAATAATGCAACATCATAGACAGTAGGGCATTTTTTAAGGTGAAAAGATCTGCTGAGTTGAATCAATGATCTCATTCACAGATGGTAAGTAGTGTGAAACCAAAACACACGACAAGGAACCCTATAAGGAATCCCAGTGTTCTGCTTAGACCTGGTGTGTTTGGGTCAGTAATAAATAAACTGTATGCATGAATGGATCTAGTTTATTAAAAGTCATAAAATATAGTAATCTGGTAATATATGAGAGGTATGAACTTATAACCATAACTATAAATGTAAAATACTCAACATCACACCTACAGTGGAGTATTTTAAATGGAAAACAGCAAAAGCTGCTCAATAGTCACTGAAGTATAGTAAAGCTTATGTCATCAAGTATACCCATGGAAGTAGAGTAAAATGGCAATCCTTTATTGCTATGTCACTAATGAGGTATGCTTCCTAAACTGCAAGTACCCATAGAACCACATGGCTTCAGTATTCCAAATGAGTGTTTGTTATAAATTCTTCGTTATCAGAAATGCTTTTCTCTCATCCCGCATTGTGCAGAAAGCCCTGAGTTTACAGAGTTAAAGTAGCCCCTTTCCAGGTGCTGGATCTGATCAGCTTCTCATTGCTATACATTGAGTTGGCAACCAAATCTATAAAAGTGAGGATCATTGGAACTCATGAGGATGCTTATGACTTTATGGTGAGCTCCTTGCTGGTCCAAGGAGCTATTTAGGTCTCTGGAGACCCTGCTCTAGACTCTTTAGAAAACATTGTGCTCCCAATGTTTATCATCTCCAAAACTGACAAAAAACTTTAGTTGTACCCTGGGACTTTAGAAGACAGTAGAGCTAAGATTCTACTTTATGGGAGTGATAACTGCCACTACAAAAGGGCAAGTTCGTGTTCCATGTGCCATGAAGTCTGTGCCAGCAAATTCCTGTGCACTCTAAACCTCCCAATCTGTGGTAAAATGTAATCATAGCATAAAACATACCGAAACACCTTTACATGTTCAGCTGTAGCTCTACACAGTGCAAACTTTCTATCATATGGAGACAGGTCCTAGTGCAGTGACAACAGTCTTTTACCCAGGAGGGCCTGGGACATAGATTACTGGGGGTTTCTTTAATTTGGTCTTTAATTTCTTTGCTTACTTATACTTCTGGGAACAAGTAGCCCCTCCTTGCTCCACATAGCATGTGGATATCATTTCCATGGGAACATTTGCCCCTCCTAATGTTTCCACAAATTTCACACAAGGAAAAAGAGAAATAAAGGCACCAAAACAAAACAAAAACCCCAACAAACAAGCAAGCAAAAAACCACCATCAACAACAACAGCAAACAAACAAAAAACCCAAACCCTCTGTGTTCTTCATGAGTTCCAGGTTTTCCACCCATGTTGTTGCTAGTTCAATAATCAAATGGGCAACAGTATCATTTATAGTGGCAGAGTATGTGCCCCAATCTTACCAGTCAGCAGCATGTGAATCACATTTTGAATTTACTTTTCAGTGTGATTTTGCTTTGTCTCTTACTTGAAATGTTTGGGAAAAATGTAATTATCTGGTTTCATAGTATCTTTCCATCTTTCTTAGAAGAAAGATGAAAATGAAAAGCCTACAGTCATCATTGTGCTTACCTTCCTCCTACTTGGAAATTGGAGTTTTGAGAATTTTACTGTTAAAAACTTTATTCCTTATTCACCATTTCCTGGAAACTAGGAAGGCCAGTTTCTTGTGTTATTTGATCTCAGATTCAGTTACCTGCCCAAGGCCACACATCTAGAAAAGTAGTAGGTGTGAATATAGAAATAACTAAATAGACCCTGTTCTGAGTCGTCTTTCTTTTTCTGAAATCTTGGAGGGACTCACACTCAGCTGGGGATTTTCCAAAGTTGTGTTTTCTAATGTGGGTGGGCAGCACCCTCTCATAGAGTGTGGATTGAATTCAAGAAAATTCAGAGGTGGAGTCTTGGTAATTTATTTAGTTCATGTCATGGTTTCAAGCCTGGGTATCTCATGGGTATCTTCGACTTTTTGATTATTTCTCACAACCTAATTGTTTACATAGGTCCTATATTTAAGCAGAGCCATGACCATCTTCCTGAAATGAGGTTGAGACTCTCAGCCCATGAGTAAATGATCAATGAGTGTCCTTTTGGTATTGGGTTCTGTTAGGTGAATGGCAGCTCCATCTTGTCTTCCATCCTCACAGAGCCCCACGACCTGATTGTGTGTATGATATGTGTGTGAAGGCTGTCTAATTAGAGGAAGACCATCATCTGAATTTTAAACATTAAAAGGTCTATAGATATGATAAGTATTCATCTCACTTATAATAAGAGGAAAGAAATATCACGTTATAAAACTTTGTTCTCTTGCTCTTTGATCTGAACCCAGGCATTTCTCTGCCCTGTTCACTTTCCTGTATGCACCTTATTTCTCCAAATATCATCATCTTCTCCTCCTCTTCCTTCTCTTCTTTTTCTCCTCCTCCTCCACTTCTTCCTCCTCTTCTTTTTCTCCTCCTCCTCCTCTTCCTCCTTCTCTTCCTCCTCCTCTTCCTTCTTCCAATCCTTCTTTCCACCTGTCCTTTTATTAATTAAAGCCCTTACCTTTCTCATACATGGTGCTAATCCCTGACATGGAAAAGGAGAGAAATATTTGGGAAGACTTGAGTGTACATCCCTTATAGTTTACTCAGAGTACGTTCCTTGTGTGAAGAAATTTCAGTTTTCATAAAGGCATCCAATGTAATAATAGAGGACAATTCTCTAACATGTGCATCAGATTTCTTTTTTATCTGGTGCTATCATGGCTTGATCCTGTACACATTCCATGTAACTTTTCTACAATTCAGCTATTTCTCTAGTCCTTTTTGAATTTTTGATTTCAGATGGGTATTAACCAAGTTATGTCTTGAACTACCTCTGTAGCTCAGGCAGATGTACAATTATCCTGAGTATCTGGGGTTATACACCTTTATCAGCAGATCAGGTCACTGTGCATTATGTCTCTGAATGATACAGACCATATACTTTTCCCAATTCTGTGTTCTGTGTGCCTGGTCATGAGAGTAAGATGACGCATAAGTAATATGAATGGATCCCTCCAGTCTTATAGGGAAATGTACACAAAAGGAGCAGAGGACCGAGGGTGAAATATTTTAGGAAGTACCTTTGCTGAGAAGAGAATTGCTCTCCTTTCATGATTTCATGGTGATCAAGATGGCTGAGGTATCTACACAAGGACTGTCAACACTGGAGGAGAGAGAATTCCAATGGGGCTACATAGGTGTTCATCACTAGGGAGGATGTCCTGTGACCAGTGTACCTTTCCTTATAAATAAGCATACAATCACTTGTTGAGCGATGATGGAAAAGAACACAGAGAGTCCCATGTAGCCTGCTAAATGTCTGCCTTGGGATGAAGAGGGTGTTGTGGGGCTTTGAGATCTTCAATGATGACAAATGGTATCCTGTAATCTAGTTTGTCAATCTGATCTAAGTCAGGGGACTTTTGTCTTTAAAGTTGTGTGTAATGTCACTGAATTCAACTGAAACTACCCCGAAAGCCAGTTCTTAATATAGCTAAAATCTCACCGCTGTGTACCCCCTAGCCCCTGGATGTTCCAGATCATAGGATCCTGGTCTGGTTGGTCGTCTCTGTATCCACAGTACTCCCCCTTGATCAGTGTGGATATGCCAATTTTTCACAGGAAAAGCTGCTGTTAGATGATGTCACTTCCCCAGAAAAGAAATAGATAGTGTTTCTTTGCCAAGCTGTCTCCCCTGACAGAAGACAGCTCATGCTGCTCTGACCTTCAGGGTAGATACTCCATCCAACTTTCAAGTTGTTGGTTTGACTTGTGGATCAACCAGGGTCTGACAGGAAGGAAAGAAGAAAGAGGTAGGATAGGAAATAAATACAGAGGAATCTATACACAGAGGAGATGCTATTTAAAAGTGCTATCAATTTGAATCCAACTTGGTCTCAGTGGAATTTAGAACACATAGAAGAATAAATTTATTTTGGCTTACAGTCCTAGACGGTTAGATTGTGGGGACAATGTGGCAGCATGCATCAGGGATGATAGAGCAGGAATCAGAGAGCTCACATCCTCAACTGCAACTTCAAAACAGAGAGAATGGAAAAAATGAATGTAGGTGAGGGTCTTTACTTTCAAAGCCTGACTCCAGTGACATTTCCTCCACCAAGGATTCCTAAACCTCCCCAGTGCCACCAACTGAGGTCACTGTTCAAAAGCCAGAGCCTATGGGTAACTGTTCACATTCAATCTCCCAAAACACTATTTTATTTTTCCTCAGTGTGCTTTATAGAGTACTAACACTTTACTAGGAATGTAGTAAATTTCATCATTCACCTGGAATTTCATTTTCTGTTTAGTAGACAGATATGAGGACAATCCTATATGGTGCTTTTCATGGTGAATGTTTTAACAAAGGCAGTTGCAACAAAATAATGTAAACTAGGCATCTAACAAGTGACAGATAATATTTTTCCCACAGCTCTGGAGAACGGGTGTCTGAAACCAGGATACCTGAATGGCTGGATTCTCAAGACTCTGAACTAACAAATTGAAAATTTCTCTGTCTGGCATCTTCCTAGAAGTAAAAGTATCTTATTCACGAGGACATACCCTTTGTGACCTTGCTATAGAACTTGAAGGGTAAGGGTCACAATATCTGCCTTGTGTCAGGTTAGCCACCCATTCTTAATAAGCCAATCAAAAGAACCAAATTAAAAGTGGAAAGAATAAAGAGAAATAGATATTCAATGTGTCCACACCAGAAAAGAGAATAATGATACGCAAGGAGACCCTCAGTCTATCTTGGAGTCCTGAAGTGAGATTAACATTTTAATAGAGGGCAAGTAATGTGCTCCTATGCCCTTATCTAAGCAATCCTTCAAAGTGTGGCCCCACCCACTATGGATCCACCATTATCTAAATTTCAATCTCACTCTGTGAAATGGTCTGACAAGTTGTAAGAACTGTTCGAACTATCTTTTAGGGAGATAGATTCTCCGGTCTGGCTGGAGCTCTTTCCTTCACCCAGCATGTTATTCCCAAGAACACTCCCAGTTCTTGGGATCCTTGTTACAACAGTTGGACAGCCAGATTGAGAGCCACAGCCTTTTCTTTATGATATCATCATTTCTGCCAGGCCATTTACAACCTTATCATCTTCTACAGACTATCATCGAGTGGTATAACATGAAGTTTATGTTTGACCCTGTGAATTTGGGATAAACATGAGAATTCAATCCCCAAGTAAGGAAATAGGGAGGCACTGTTGTCTAATTTGGGAGCATACTTATAAGAATTTTGGGGGAGATTACAAAAAACACATTTAAATTTCTTTGGAAGCTATTAAGATTGCTTTATAGCTTCATAGACATATGCTATTATGAATAAATAATTATTACCTTGCATAAATATTAACATTATTTATTATAAATTACTATATACTTTTCCCCTCTGAAATATATATGGTAAGAATTTGTAGGCATGTACTTATTTCATGCACATGATGACCCTGGGCAATGGATGCAGAAAGGTCTCTTAATTTAGCTGTTCACTTGAATTAAGCTTAACATTGAAATGTTGTTTTTAGGGATTATGAAATAGAAAACAGAACACACTGAAGGTTCAACATAATGTGCTTCATTCATGTGCTTGATAAGAAGTACAGTTAGAATTTGGCATTTGCCTAAATTTCACAACAGAGATCACACAGGCTATGGCAGCATTTGTGTGTGGGGAGGAGTAGGGGGGAGTTCTGTGGGCACTAGGGAGTCTTTGGAGACAGGGCACCTGCTCTATTTCATAAACCATACTCATTGTTTCTTGAATGGAGGTGAAAGGATTCATGTGATCAGATGAGAGATTGTGAAGGCACTAACTTCCAGACAGGGATAATGCTCATAGCAAGAGTGACTTTACCAGTGTCATGTGGCTTATAAGGCACTGATCAAGGCTCTTTTGAGAGACAGTTTACTCCAATAAACACAGATGTTCCCGTGATGGGGTCTCATTCATTTGCAATCTTAAGCTTTAGAATCACAGTGTTTGCAAGGCCAGAAAGACAGCTGATGGAACAGTGGTTTCAGCATGTTTCTGGAGTTCATGGCTTCCTACTGACTTCCTGTTTTGCAGAGAACAGCAGCCTGCATTCAGCCTGTGTCCATGAGAGTGCTGTGCACAGTCGCGTCTTCCAGATCTTATACAGAAATGAAGAAGTTTCCATAAATGATGCCATGCTCTTCCGGGTTCATTTGCTCTTAGACGGTGAGAGGGTAAGTCTTGATCTGCTAGCCACAAGAGATTTCCTTTCTTGACTAAACCATTCCCTCTCATTGCTGGATTCCAGGTGAGTACACGAGAGGCTACAGATTGATTCTGAAATCTGGTAAGAATTTATGGTTCAAATATTCACCTTCTTCTGATGTGTTTTTTTTTTTCCCTTCTTATTCACATGCCCACTCATTCCGTGAAGCCTCTGTTGCATGAAGTCACTCCTCTCTTGCTCCAATGTACCTCTGCTTAAGCATAGGGACCAGAAATCCCTCAAAAAGATGTCTTTGATTACCTGCTCTTTTCAAGCCCTGGATTAGGTTATTGGATAAGGAACAGAAGTTGAAGAAGGCTACAAGGTCCCTTCTCTTCAAGGGGCTCATATCTCACTTAGCAAGCAAACTTATAAGTATTATGTCTTGCTTAGCAGGACTGGCCATTGATGGTAGAAAGCTCAAGGGGCCTGTGAATAGAGAGAGAAAGCTTGGATGACCAAGCTGGGGTGGAAATCATTCAGCAAGGAGCTTCCTTTTAGAAGTAAGTAATAGAGTCCATCAGACAGAGAAAGGGAAAGATCATAGCAGAGAAGGGGAAGCAGCACTGAGCTTAGAGACCTTGGTACATTGTGCTTTTTGCTAAGAGTTTGACTAAAATGTTTATCTTTGTTAAATTAATATATTTTGAAGGTCTCTAGAGTCTATTGTTCTTATTCCCTGGGTCATCAACTTGACTCTTTGTTGCCACATTCTGGCTGATTATTTTACAATGAAAGAATTTATGCTGTAAAGAATGCCACTACTTTAAGTAAACTAAGAACACTCTGGCTAACATCCCTCCACCCCACCCCACCCCCACTCTAAGTAGCAGACAGCTATTGAATACCTGAAAACTATGCCTGTACTCTAACCCTCAGCTTCCTGTACACATCTTTTATGATCTATGTAAAGAGGTAGGTCCTGATTTACAGTTGAAAGCAAGAGCTGCTGTAAATTAACCCACTTAGTTCTCCAGAGAAGACTTTCTGAGCACTCACAATGAGTGTAGGATACATTGGAGAGAAAGCAGCAAAAGGGAGCATATGCTTCGTGCTTTGGTTCTGCTCTTTACCTATGGATTAACACATGTGTTATCTAAGCATCATTTCCTCTTAGTCACATCATAATCTTCCCCCACCCTTAACAGTTTAGAGCCCCTCAGCTTCAACCTTGTGAATTACAGCACACTAACACTGAATAGAGAGTGTGTTTCTCAGGACATAATGTTTTCTTCTGCATGTCAACGTACTTTTCTCTATAAACTAATATTTATTATTGTCTTAAGGATAATTCATATGATATCAAGAAAATGTTTCAGCTAATCACTATATCTGGAGCAGTCTTGACTCACGTGAACAGTGCATGTCTGAAATACTGCATTTGAGATGAACATATGAACATACTAGTTCTTTTCAAATGTTTATCTATTGATTTATGGAAACCAAATTGCTGCTTATAGCCAGTGGCCAGAAAATATACTGACAGGTGCATGCAGCAATATACTTGACAACACTCATTTGAATAATGTGTGTCTATCCAAGGAGCACATTGTGGAAAATAATATCTGGTCTCTCTAGTGAGGTCATGGGTGATAACCAGAACCGAGTATGAAATATGAAAAGAATTAACTCGAATCCAAAAACTCTTATGGATGTTTCACAGTGACTGTGGAAGCCCTTGAATATTTCATTTATATACATTTTAATGATGTAGAAGATTGAGGTAAACTTACAAAATATATAAAATGATAAGACAGAGGATTGGTAGAATGTGCCAGAGAAAAGAACAGACACAGAAACAGATGGAGAGCTATTGTTAGGGTAAATCTTCGAGAAAAATATGCATGAACATCTCCTGGACATTGTCTAATGGTAGTTTACATGTAGACAACTATGTTCTCAGCAGCCAATGCAAAGAAGATGCATTGATTAAACGAGAAGATGCTTAGCCCTGTGAAGGAGAGGGAAAGATTATAACAAAACAGAATAGTGAAAAAAATTATATTATGTAGCAGAGTTCTTATCTTGTATATTGTGACCCCTTCGGAGGTCAGATGACCCAGTCACAGAGGTGGTCTAAGACCATCAGAAAACACACATAATTTACATTATGATTCATATCAGTAGCAAAATTACAATTATAAAGTAGCAACAAATATAATTTTGTGGTTGGAAGTCACCACAATATGAGGATCTGTATTTGAAAGCTCATAGCATTAGGAAGGTTGAGAACCACTGTTTCATAGGTATAGGACATACCTAGAGGGAGATTCCTTTGTACACCTGTAGGACAGAAGCTAAGTAATGCTTGTGCAAAATGTTTCCAAGCCCATCACAGATCTAGTGAGTGCTTCAGAGACTAGGAGGGTAGGGGGTAAGTTGATTCAGAGGAAGTAGGCTTTGGTGATCTTCCCATAGGAAAACACTTGGAAACTTTAGGACCTGAGACCGCAGTACACTGGAAAGTGATAGATGAGTCAATGGTAAATTTAGGGTGACAGGGAGTGGGTTAGGAAATTTTTATCAAGGCACAGATGTGAACATCAAAAAGAGAGTTCAGGGTATGCTGTGGGGAACCATAGTCATCTCACTGAATACAGCCTGTTTACCATGTTCTAGAGGCAACAACCTTGGAAATTTATTATAAAGGAAGAGAGATGAGATTGAGCAAGGTACAAGTATTGTAAATGAGACAAAGGGCATGAATGCGGTTCCTACTGTTGGCTATGTGGGTATTGATGAGCCCCAAGGCCAGGATAGCAACAGCTGAACAGAAACAGAGGAAGTCAAAAGTTGGTTCACATGACAACCAAAGGTAGCCCAGAGAGCTGATTTCAGTTATACCTGGGAGATGGGGGACTCCATATATAAAGACAGTCAGTAGAAATGGGCTATCAGGGTGTGTTAGACTGAAGATACCAGTGGTAATCCAAGGTAGTTGAGGGAAGTAAAGCTCCTTTTGGCTGGTGATAGGACCTGGGTCTAACTGTAATAGCTGTTCACCGATCTGATCTTTTCACCAAGAGCATCTCCTATTTGTTAGATAAATTCCATTGGGATTTTTGCTGAGTATAATTTCTCATTGAGTCATTACAGAGTGATGAGGTGTGTTCTCAACTGCATTTGGTGGATGAGGATGCAGAAAGCTGTGTCTTGTCTCCATCACACCACTAGTGATTTGGTAATGTCGTGGTTTAAATAAGGAGTTTCCAAACAGCATGCCGGGCCACCATATAGATGTGTTGGAAGAATGGATCCTCTAGATTTCAAGCTCAGTAATAAAGTAGAAATAGCAACAACCATAACAAATTGCATTATTTGAATCTGGTCAACCCTTTTGGTACACTTTCTAATTTAGTTCATTGAGTATAGTGCTATAGAGTGAGTGGAATTATTTCACTCCCATGTTATAAAGACAAAAAAAACCCATCAGAGATTCAATAAATAGTAGATTCAGGATTTGTACTTATGCATTCTGACTTTAGAAGATGCCCCTTCAGCCTTCAGGCTACAGTGGATCTGGGGGTGGGGTGGGAGGGAAGTCACTGTGATAAATGTACATATCTTGGGATCTTGCAGTTATAATATGTAGGCTTCTATAAACATATATGTATAGGTATCTTGCACATAAGGTTTATGGAGAAACCAGTGAAAGTCATAAATAGGCTTGATCTTGTCTCAGTTTTCACAGAATTGCAGCCTATAAAATCTACTATTTACAGGAAGTTCTCAATACTCAGTGCTTACTCAGAAGGTGGTTAGGGGATTTATTTCTCCCATCTTATATTCATGGAGCCTGTGGTAAAAGCCTGAGTCCCTTTCTTTGTGTATGAAGCAGGATTTGTGGTTATGCAAAATAAACAGAAGAAGCTATTTATAGCCCTTAGATTTAGTAAAATGTTATGTTTTAAATAATTTTTTTAAATAACAAATTTTTTAAACAACAAAGGCCTAAAGATAAATTTTATCTCTATGTCTCTGCTTGAATTATGCTTAAGCAAGGAGACATTTACAAAGAAGCCATTGGATGGGTAATATCTGTCCCTGTGGGATGAGGTTATTCTTTTAAAGAAAGAAAAATCAAAATATGCAAGTGTAGGAAAACAGTTTTATTCCTCAAAGATATATAGACACAGCCTCTGCAGCAGGACACTATTCCTGGAAGTTGGAGTCCACAATGAATCCGGACTAATGTATTCCTTAATAATGAGGAGATTAGGGGAGACATATGGCAAGAAAATAGCCAGGGTATTTTGCCTCAAGTAGAGAAGCACCGCCAGTGAGTGTGTAAACCAATGGTATTTGAAGGATTTGCCTGATCAGAACCGAGCTAACAAATGTCAGCCTTGCCTTGCCAGATCCAAGAGATTGCCCCCCCCCAGAAGCTATAACCCCACAATATGAATGTGAGTGTGAAATTACCTGAATTTTCAGCACTTGCAACTTGTTCAAAACATTTTTAAAAATACCTTGGGGACTAAACAAAACATGCCTGGCTCACGGATTTAGCTCTCTGGCTTCCAATTTATGAGCTCAAAACGAGATATTGTAATCAGAAGTGCTGAATGTGGAGACAGAAGGGAAGCGGCTCACTGTGAGTTGCAGAGGAAGGTTTCAGCGAGCCAGGAGGAAGACAGGAATCTAAGCCCTATGGCATGGGGGCAGTGCTGATACTGAGTCAATCCACAGAGTACAAATCATGACGACTACTATATAGCACACAATTCCCCTATAAATGGGAGAAAAGGAGACCTGGGGATACCATGTTGGGGGCACATATGGGCATAACTATCTTTTTTCCTTTTTCCTTTTTTAAAGATAAAAATAAACGCATGGATAAAACACAAACATTGAGGGAAAGAGTTCATAAAGTTGAAGGAGCTTGAGTCATTTTGGAAATCACTTAAGCAGACTGAATGCCAGCTTCCTCCTCACAACATGTGTATGGTGCTGCCAGTCTTGGTGGGGGCATTTGAGTGTATGTGGTAACATCAGGCACCACTGAACGAGTTTTGTTTCCCTAACAGTTTACTCCATCATTCTTCCCCTAGTAAGGGCTATTCAGTCTCATGCCTGGAATCCATGTCAAACCCATTTGAAAATGAGACTGAAAATGCTTGCAAGAAAAACTGTGTTAATTAATTTTTCCCTTTCTGTGATAAAAATAAGCTGATAAAAACATCTTAAGGGAGAAAAGATTTATCACAGCTCACAGTTCAAGCATAGCCCATCACAGCAAGGAAGTCCAGGTCTCAGGATCTTGAAGCAGCTGGTTACATTGTAACCACAAACAGGAATCAGGAAACTCAGTACATGCAAAGGCTCAGCCTGTCTCTCCATTTTATATAGTCCAAGGAAAGTACGATCTCACACTTAAGATACATCTTTCCATATCAATGAATCTAACCAGGATGACTTCTCATTTGCATGCTAGAGGTTCAATAAACCCTCATCAATATGTCTAGAGGCTTACCTCTTAGGTGATTCTATATTTCAACTGAGATTAAGTATTACAAGGATGCTTGCTTAATAATTATTGAAAATATACTTTTACCAAGATGGCTGGATGAATCTATTCCTTCCACTTTCCATCTACTATTCCTAAGTACCCTGCTTATCTAGAACTTCACATGATATGCAGAAAGATTCTCATTACACATCACTGGTATTCTGAAAACAGAACTGAGATGCTACTTTTCTGTTTAATGAAACAATCAGCTAAATGTCCCAATCAGATTACTAGTTGACTGCTGAACTGTCTTGGTCTTTCTCTTTCAGGTAGAAGATGCACTGAGTGAGGTCGAGTTTCAGCTTAAGGTGGACCTGCACTTTACGGATAGTGAGCAGCAGTGAGTGTCATGGATATCCTTGGACTGTGTTCCTTCTTCCACCACATGGGGCTTCCTCAAAGACAGACTCCTCATAGTTTCTCTACAATAATTACAGTTACTACTAATCTGTGATGTCCCTCAGTTATCCCAGTCTTCCTGCTTCAAGTAAACTGATCAAGAAAAGTCCTCATAGATGTGCCCAATAGCTTGGGTATTAGCTGATTCTTGATGCTGTCAAATTGACAGCCAAGATTAGCCATTACAACTTGTCTGCCAGAGCCTGGAAAAGCTCTCTCATTTGGAGCCAGGTTGCTCAGGTTCTGCACATAGAAATCTGCCAACTTTTGTCTTATTAATGGGTATCTTCTACTAGAAGCACCTTTTTTTCCCCTATGTGGTATGAATTTAGAGGGATTTGGAGCAATGTCTCTGCGAGGCTAGACAATCAAAATCCCTTTCAGATCATTCTTGCTGTGTTACCATGTGTTCATACTGAACATCTGCTATTGTTCTTCAACTCTCTGAGAACTGAAAATCTATTTATGTAAAACTTGCTGAGAAAATAAGCAGGGGGCAGTTCTGCTCCTTTTTATAACTACATCGTTCAAGTTTGTTCTGTGACTTTTACAGTCTACCCTGGGCTGACCTCTACCCTCTACACTGGGCTGCACTATTTGCTTCTTAGCCTTCCTATATTCTTTCAGGAATTTCTCCAGTGTATTAAAACATGTGACATGAAAGCCTTTAAGCTCTTCTCTCATTTAAGGATTTTTTTTTTTTTTTTGGAAATTAGGCCTTATTCATGTAGATATTCTCAACAAACACACACACACACACACACACACACACACACACGCCTGTTTCTTTCTTGACAATATGGGATTTCCCTAGGAGGGTGGAAGTCCATCCATCTACCTTTCAGCATCAAAGCCCCAGTTTCTTCTTCTCCTACCCCACACCATGAACTAAGATCTCTGTCTTCACCCCACCAACAACCACCCAGTCTGAGGCCCCAACACCTCTTGGCTTCATAAAATTCCATCCATTGTGCCACATGTCCAGTTGCCTATAGCACCATACTGTCAATCATAAATTCATACCAGAAATTATTGTCTGACAAGGTCTTCTAATAATTTTAATGACATATCACAGTGGATGCTGTTAATGAGTTTTCCTTGCCAGCAGCAGAACAGTTAATGGAGAGCAAGATACAGGAAACTGGTCATGTAAATCATGTAAAACTTAGGCTTAGTACTCTTCAACTAGGACATGGGCAAATCCCTACATTATTTTCCAAACTCAATAACTTATAAGATGAGCATCAGGCTTTGAATCATTATTAAGTCAAGTAGATTGTTTTGATTTTCTTTTTTTCCTTTTCTTAGCAGCATGTAGAAAACAAGCAAACAAACAAAAATAGGGAGGCTGTTGTTTAATCATCATTAGACTAGCTAGTGACGTCCCTCTAATATAGAACAATGATGTACCTAGACTTTGGCCATGTTAACAGTGGTGCTGGCATCCAATGGGAAGAAACTAGAGACACTGCTAAATAGTACAACACACAGGACAGCTCCGTTTTCCTCCAAAGCACTATTCAGTTCCCAAAGTCAGAATTACTGAAGTGGAGCCACTTGCTCTGGACCACTATCCTATCTGTGTTTTCCAATTTGGAAGGGTCCATCAGTACCTGCTTACACAGGGCCAGGACACTCATCCCCATATAGCCTTTCAAGTCCCTGCACATCTCAGCAGATAGGAAATTTATTAATAATTAAGGCGATGGTGTGTTCTCTCAGTTGGGTTTCAATTTATTCATTGCAAGTGTGCAGAAAAATTCTGTTGGGAGGGCCGTTCCTCCTGCGAGATATTAACTTTTGCTGTTGTTTAACTATTTTGTTTGTTTAGCTCCTTTATAAGAGTGTCCGACATTTTCCTGTCTCCACTATCAAAGTGCACCTGCATGTTCTCTACACTTAGGTTCTCTAGGAAGTGTGCTTCTTCTCCATGAATTGGTGCTGTCCATTGCACAGAACAGAGCAATGGTTACTTCTCTCTTTAGATCTTCCTTATGAAGGAGGCTTCTGCTATGCTTAACTTCTTGTTCTCGCTGCCAGGAGTTGATGTTTAAATGGACTTAAAGCAATACTGTACAGTAACTCAACACAGAAGAGAGTCAGAAAGTCCTTGTCTGGCATGGCAGTATTTCTTGTGACTGAACAAGTTAAGCAATTCAAATTCGTTTCATATATTCTTCGATGGGTAGAATATGATTAGCAACCACATTATATGAGTGTCAAAGCAGAATGTCCAATCCACAGTCAAGACTCAGATCATTGTCATCCAGATAAATGTGAGACCAAAGCCAACAGTTGCTGACATCTATGGCTGGATTCTCTCCCTCTCTTCATCAGGTTTCTCTCTGGTCCAAACAAAAAGTATGGGTTGCGTGTAGTTACATTTGGCACTCAGGGTTCATTAGCTGGTGCTCCTTTGCACACAAGCAGCAAGGATCACGAGGAAGAACAGTCTCTTGGTTTGCAGTGAGAATCTACTCCCTCTACCATCCCCTCTTTGTTCTCTATTTGCCCATTATCTCTGGAGGAAGAAGAGACATTCTCTATGTTCCACTCCTGGAAGATGCTTAAAGTGGCATTCCTCAATCAAGCTATGGCTTAATGCAACTTCCAGAGTCACAGAGACTGTTTTTCAGCACTTTTGTTTAAGAAAATCTTCCCTTTTTATAACAAAAGGTACTTCTGGGTTTGTTTATCTGTGACCTGTCTCTTAGGATTGGGTATACACTGATTACATTACATTACCGAGTACTAGAGCAATGGTAACTGGCAACTTGCTAAAACTGGTTAGACTATTTCAGCAGTGTGTTCTGGGAACCATTTAGCCTTTGACCAGTCAGTAGTCATTTCCAAGAGCATAGGCTGGATCACCTTCTCCATTGTGACCTGTACCAGTGAAATGCGAGAGCTGTAAAAATGAGTTACTCGCAGGTCCTGTTTTTGGGTTAGAAATCTAACAGAAAGTACAACCTCACAAAATCCATGCCGCGTTTGAAGAACAATGGTTATCCTATGAGCAGAAAATGATGGGAGAAGGGTCTAAGAGAATTGTGCTCTTGAGAGGAGCCTGGGAAAGATCTGGTCATCTTCACCATCTCTGAGGTGCAGGTTTAGTAGTGCTGACAAAGGAGCTGAAGCCCAGAGCTGCTATGTGATGTTCATCCTGCATTTGCCAATCAAGGGACAAATTCTTACAACCAGACAGAATATTGCAGGATTGAGTAAGACATTGAGGCTGCAAAGAGAAGTTGCCTGAATGACAACAGGGCCAATAAAACCATGCTCATACGAGCTCATTCACTTTCCTTTCAGGCTGAGAGATGTGACTGGGACACCGATGATCAGCAGTCGCACACTTGGCCTACACTTCCATCCCAGGAGGGGTCTGCACCACCAGGTCCCTGTCATGTTTGACTACTTCCACCTGTCAGTGATCTCAGTGGCCATCCATGCTGCGTTGGTGGCTCTGCAGCAGCCCCTGATCAGGTATGGAGTTAAAAGTGGCCATACCATTCATAAAACCCATTGCTGAGAGACAGTTTGCTGAAGTGATCAGCACAAACTAGAGATGCTTGCCTATGGTTGCTAGCTTAGGCTTGAGTCTCACTGTGTCCCACAGAAGAGGTGGGAGAAAGCTGAAGAGAGCTTCAGGATCCCAGATGAGATTGGGAGATGCCAAGGGTGGGTGACTTACAAAATGTAACCCACACCTTGGGGCTTGGACTCTTCCCCTGGCCTCACATTTACCTAACTGTGACTTGAGAAGCTCCTCCTGTGTCTGAGCTACATAATCTCTATAAAATTGGGAACATCAATATGTATCTAAAGTTGCTTTGTTTTTCAATTAATTTTGATTTTTTTTTTTTTTAGTATCTTCCAGGTTTCCAGCTTTTTATTATTTAATATTCAATTTAAGTCTAAATTATTTACATTTTGACACCTTCATATGTGTATATTTTGCATTCTGATTATTCTTACTCCCTCCTTTTCTTCCCATTCCACTCCTGCCAATCTCTTTTCTTCTCTACAAGTCTTTTGAACACATTCAGGTCTTTCATTATTTTGTGACCCACTGGGTTTATCATTCATGTGAAGGTTTAGTGAATCCCAGTGGAGGACAGGGCTAGCACATCATAGGTACTCATATCTATTCTTTCCTCTAGTTGCTGTTTGCTCAAATCCATATTTGCTTGTAATATATTTAACCTCTGCCCTTCACTGACTTACCCTAAAGCATCCCTAAGGTACAGGGGAGAACTTAGGTTTTCTTCACTGTACAAGTGGAGGGACAGGGCTATGTATGGTCATTCAACAATGTTCTAGAATGGCTGAATATGTTCATTTATATAATTTTAAAACACTTAGAATAGATGACTAGAGTTATATATGCAGTGGGATATTTGGGGTAAATTCTTTTAACACAAAGGAAGGGGAGATGTCCAGTTCTCTGTTCTAGATGCTTCTAAGAGTTTTCCTATGTCTGAGAAAAGCAGGACCCTCAATGATTTCAGTGTCCATGGCAGAATGCTCTGATCTCTGTTAGGTCTGGGAGTAGAAAATGAGATATCTGCTCTTAGACATTAGATGTGACTGTATCCCTTGACCCAGTTTTACTCATCTATTTAAGACTGTTCTCTGCTTATCTCTGCATCATCTCTGAGGGAGATGATGTGTATTGAGTAACTAGGGTGAAAAGCATCACCCAAAGACAGAGTATGTGTGGCTGATAGGGAAGGTGAAGTGATTCTGAAAAGGCAAATTTGGATTTCAGGGAGGAAAATTGGGAGAAATGCTAGCATTTAGCGGTAGAAAAGTCTCCATAGGAGTCAAATAAGAGCATACAGAAAATAGCAGCAGAAAGGGGGATTCAGAGGAGCAGACAGCCAGTGAACAGCAGTTGTGAGCATGGACCTGAAAGCCAAGGTCAAAAAGGTCATGGCTTACTGGGTCTAATGTTCTTCTGCCCAAAACTTTGCTAGTTCCTAGATTAAAGGTGCTAGATTGAGCAAAAAGGAGGGGAATGGATCAGGGGTCTATGGTTTTCATTAACTTCTAATGAGTGTGTGTATATAGGATCTGATGCACTCAGTAGAGGCATCAGGACACACATACAGACATACAGACACACACACACACACACACACACACACACACACACACATACACACACACTGAGTCTGCAAAGGACACACAGGGTACTCAGACCAGACCTTTCCTTTGGAGAGTCCAGAGTTCTGATATGGATATGCTGCCTTAGATAGGGTGTTATAGCAGGATGTTAGAGAAAAGTTATAACATAGAAATATGGGAAAACAACCCTGAACTTGGGAAGCTGCCACTCTAAAAAGAAGAGTATTGGTCTCCTGCAAGGAATGTTCGCCAGCTGGGTGATTCCCTTGGATCAGGAAACACTGCTTCTGTGAATGTCTCAGGGTGGGATCTGTGTGCCAAGGGTGTGACATAGTAGGTGTGCCCTGAGATCGGCATAGCCTGTGCCTCTGGAGGCCAGGCAACAACCCAGATAGGAAAGGAAGTGACCCTAAGGGATTCTGGGTTCCAGAATCAGGAGCATCTGGTTGCTTAATTCCATCACTTAAGTGGAGAATTTTTAAATAGCTTATCTCACATCTCTAAATATATCTTTTACCATATAGACACATAAATTTACACATAAAACAAAGAATTTTTGTGATAACGAACCAATAGATATTATGGCTGTATATAATAAAACACTGTAGACAGTCTCACACAATGAATATATGTATAAATAAAGGTTCTTGAACCAATTCTAATAATACAGAAACTAGCAGTTCAGAGAGCATGTATTGTACCCTTGGCTTTAAGAGACTTGAGTCTGCAAGCCATCCAGGTGCTCTGCTTCCAAACTGAGTGCTGTGCAAAGTAGTGGGGAAGCCTGAATAGGGCAGGTATTAAAAGAATGAGTTTCAGGGCTGGGTGACTCCTAGTGCAAAATTTGAGTCCCTACTCTCTAACTCCATTCACTTGCGCATGTGGGATTCAGTTTTAGTAAACAGAAGGAGAATGCTGGAAGGCTTCAGATACAGTACATGGGAAGCCCTTGGGTATGTACATATCCAGTAGATGATGGTGATGGTGATGGTGATGGTGATGGTAATGGTGATGATGATGATGGTGATGATGATTTGTAAAGCACCCATCATATCCTGGATCACTCAGCACTGATTAGCTCTTGAAGAATGGCACGTAGCTTTTGGCACAAGGAGGTTCACCCCTCCTTGTGACTAAAAGTAAAGCTTTACAGAAAACACATAGCTTTTTTTTTTTTTTTTCTCCACCAAGGGAACAAAAAAGTATGATAGTGAAATTGAATTGAGGAAGGTAAATTGGAGTCAGATCTTGACAGTATAATTAATGATGCATCCAGGGGTTGAATGTAAATCAGTTGAGTATCAGGGGCACTGAAGACTTGTGCCTGAGAAAAATCCTCAAGACCTTCCCTTCCCAAAGCTCCCTCAGGCAGGAAGGTCGGTCAGTAGTGCAGGCAGGAGTTCACCGGAGAGGTTCAAAGGGTCCCAAGCACCTGGCATCACCTCTTGGCTCTAGTGTTGCTAAGAGCTCTGATACCATCTAACCGTGGGTTTGGAGCCAGGATATTGAAGCAAAAAGTTTAACCTTTTGATAGAAGCACACTTTGCCAGTTTTCCAGCAGCAGCAGCAGCAGCAGCAGCAGCAGCAGCCTTCCAGATGGGAACACATACAGTTGCTGGAGAGTTAAACTTCACAGATGGGGTAAAAATAGAACCGCCTTCCACTCTCTGGGTTTTGCAAGAAGAATTTTTGTCTTGGTACGAGGTAGCTGGAACAAAGGGAACCCTTTTAGCTTGTGGGAAATACCTGTCAAATAGGGCAAGCACCACCTTTTCCAGAAAAACCTCATAGCATCCAACAATAAAGCAGCAGATGTGGAACCAAAGTTTAACCTCAGAAGACTCTTAACTTTCACTGAGAAAGACCAAAAAAAATCCAATTTTTAATCTTCAAATAGGTAGAACTGAGTCTTTCCCAGGGCCCCCTCCAGTATAAAAGCCACAATTAAATAAGAAGTATTTTAGTTTTTGTTGGCAGATAACTCAGTGAAGTGGTTAAGATCCTTTTTGTATATATATTTCTTTATTCTACAATGTTTCTACTGGTTCTGCCTGGCAGAATTACTTTAACTCTTGGTTTAATACAAATGCAAAGGCAGAAGTGGTAGAGCACGCCTGTAATCTGAGCACTTGGGACAGGAGGACCAGGTATGTGTTCAAGCTGGCATATATAAATAAAGCCCAGTCTCAAAAATTCCCAAATCAAAGAATATTCAAATAGTTTTATATAATGCAATTGCTCCTCACTAAGGCAGGGCACCCTCAGGTACACAGAAGCTCAAGGTGATAATATGAAACAATATGTTTTCCTGTAGCCTATGTATATACTATGCCTGCATGTTTTAAATTATTTCTAAATTATTTATGAAAACACAAAAGTAGGGGTTTAAATTAAGGGTGGCATCCCAATGCCATACATGTGGATAAGTGAATGAGTGATTGAGTGATTTTGATACAAATTATATTACCAAATGTAGTCACTAGCTTTTATTCCATTTCTTCATTTGCTAGATCTTACACTTAAAACTAACTTTTGCTAATGTTAGAAGTCTCTGTGATGCCCCATGGCTCAAGTGCACTACTAACCCTTCTGACAGGCAATGAAGATCCTAATATGTAGGTGCTGCTGGCTTGTAACTCCTGCTAGCAGGTGTCTACCCTCATAGTCATGGCTATTCACTGTACCACACCATTTCCGGGTTCTCAGCCATTCCCCCCAGTTTACTTAATAAACTTCTCCTGTCTGCTTATTAGCTACTGTTCATCTCCACTACACTATCACATTACCTTACTCATTTGAATCCTTTTCTAGGCCAATATGTGTTTACTTCTTGCCACTCCAACACCTCGCATTCTCTCTGGCTTGTGGCTAAAGACCAATAATATTTGAATAAATGAATTAAATAGAAACATAATATTAACTTTATTTCTCTGCCAATATTTCAACAAGGAACGTGAGTTTCTTGTCTGTCATCTGACCCAGTTATCTCCAGCTACTAGAGCAAAGATGATGGCAGCTGAGAACATTTATGACAGAGACCATTTTTTGCCACAAGGGAGTTTTAGTTTCTTTGAGAGGTTAGAACACAGCTATGAAATGGTATTTGTGGTATAAATCATAAATTTGAATAAGCCATTATTGATTTTTAATTTTTAAATAATTTTATATATAAGTACTTTATTTACATTATTTTCACCCCCTACCTTTTCCAACTTTTCCTGTGTCCCTTCTACTCCCTCATATTCACGACTGTTTCTTCTTTGATTACTATATTACTTTATATCTACATATGTATGTATATATATGCATATGTATATAAGTACATATACATAAGTACATGAAATGAATTACACACACACATACCTGTATGTATATACATATAGCCCACTGAGTTCATTTAGTATTGCTCATAAATATGTGTTTGAGGCTGACAACTTGGTACTGCATGGCCTGTCAGATAGCTTGTCCCTGGAGAAGGCTGATTGTTTTCCTCATTCAGCAGCCATTTGTTGCCTATAGCTCTTCAGCTAGGGTCAGGACCAGTGCAGTTCCCCCTTGCTAAGCTGTAGTCTTCCCACAGGGTGCTGCATTAACCACTTACCTCTTCTTTGTTCCTTCTACTTCTTTCTAGTTTCACTCGCCCAGGAAGAGGCTCCTGGTTAGGCAAAGGTGGCCCAGACACAGGACCAGAACAGCCTATCATTTCTCTGGAAAATTTGGTCTTCGGAGCTGGATACTGCAAGCCGACTTCCTCAGAGGTAAAGTCTGTATGGGGCCATGCCCCTTTGACCTGCAATTCTCATCTTACCTATGAAGTTCCTTCTTCATTCAAATGTTTCTTTAGGGCGTTTGGTTATTTCCTCCAAGGGTCATCCAACCTTTCACTTCTGACTAATCTTCTCTCAGATGAACTGTGAGTGACAACCCTGTAGAGGTTGTAAGAGTATCCTTATCTTATGGTCCCTCTAACTTGTGGCTCTTTAGGAAATAAGAGCTCTCTCAGGCGTGGTACTACTGAGAAGAGGTTTCCTTTACATTATCCTGTATCCTCACTCCTAGAGTAGCATCACTAAGAACCACTAATCTCATATGCAATTATGTACATGTGATGTTGTCCCAACTGAAAGTTCTTTAGTCTAGTTACTAGGGCTTAGTGGCTGCCTAATAAATAAATGTGTGTACCTTTTCATTCTCTTTTCTTCTTCTATGGAGCTATCTGACATTTCTGTTCTCTTATCACTGCCTTTAATACATGAGACATTTTAGGCATGTTCAGAAAATAACTAGCCAGTATTACTCAGGATTGTCCAGAGACACAGAACCAACAGGAATGTTTCCTTCCTTGTTTTAATGAGTTGACTTGCATGATTCTGGAGTTTGAGGAAGATGCAAATATGCATTCATCAAGCTGAGTACCCAGGAGAGCTGATAGCAGAGTTCTAAGCATGTCTAAGTCCAGAAGGTGGATGATTCTGTCACTTATGAGAAACAAGTGTTTGCTTTGTTGCAGTCAGAAACTGAGTGGATTAGACTAGTCTCGTCATATTGGGAAGGGAGATCTCTATCACTCAGGCAGGTCTTTTGTTCAGTTCAAAAAATTGTCAATTAGAAATATTCATACTGACAGTCACAGCAATGATTAACCAAATTTCTGCATACCCCACAGGCCAGACAAATAAACACAAGAGATTCATCATGGTAAAGCCAATGACAGGGATTGCAAGACTGTGCCTAGCCAGCCCTGTGCACCTCTGCCATAGCAGGCTATTTGGCAGCCTGTTGAGGACACACTGTAAAACACTCACCTTCCTTCTCTGGACTTTTCCATCACTTAAAATCTAGCCAGGAGATTTGGCTACAAATGTCACATCTGCATCTGGGTTAAGCTGCTGTGTCACATGTTTCCTGAGGAATCCAAAGGGGCATAACCACAATTCCCCTGGAAGGATGGGAAACTGAGTCCATGGTAGGGCTTGTCTCATGCATTAGCTGGCTTTAGAGAACAATAAGAACAGAATGACACTTACCAAGCTTCCCCGAAGCTAGTGTGCTTATCTCCCACAGTGGAACCTCAAATGAGTGAGGGAGAGAAAGCTAAGAGTCTGCCAGCATAACATGGGTGTCTCACTTATCCCCTATGCATTGCTAAATTCATGTTTCAGCATGGGGGTGGCCAGAATAGAAGGCTCTCCACCCTCCTAGAGTAGATGTGTGGTGTGTCCCTAAGTTATCTGCTAATTCCTTTGCTACTGAGACATTGGCAGCTGATTCTCACACAGAAACAAATCACTCCATCCATCTTTCCATCACCATTCAACTTCCCTTGTTCCAAGATCTACTTTGGTCACAGCACTATGTGGTAGCTTTAAGAGTCTCCCTGATAGACCTACCACCTAAAACCTTCAGCTCAGACTCCTCCTAAGAGAATACCAGAGACATTGGTAATTAGCAGCATTCGCAGCCCAACTCAGAACATTTAGAGCAGGTGCCTTACCTGCTGAGGTCCTTAGCTGATGCCGCTAAAAAGTGTGAAAGTGTCATAATACTCCATTGACTTGGGAGATGCTCTGGTGCTCAGATCATTTGCATCAGCCAAGACCATTTGTACTAGCACTGCTGAGATGTCTTCTCTGATTTCCCAAATACTCTAAGTATCTCTGGATCTCCTATGCAGGAGCTTTGAATAGCTTAAAGTAGGGAACATCTCATTTAGCTTCTTCTCCTAGCACCTAACATGTTACCTGACATATAAAATCAGTGTTCAAACAACATGTGTTGAATGGATGGTTGGCACTACTGTGTAGAGACTGAACAGCTAGAGATTCAGAAGAGAGGTTAGTCACTGTAGCAGATAGAAAGTAATGGAGAGAGCCATAGTGTGATGGGCCATGTTGAGAGATTGCAAAGACACTAGTCCAGCACAGGGCAGGATTGCAAACACTGTAGAACTTTCTGGACTACTGGCCTTTCACACATGATCTAGCACACTGACTGATGCTGTAATGCTTTACCTTTTGTGACTCCTTACAATGTAGGGAAATTGGTGCTTGTAGAAACTCAGTTTGCACAGTTGTGAAATGGGTACTGTCCTTTAGGAAGATTTCAGAGGTTTCTATACATTGATACTTTATAGAGCTTGGCAGGCAGATGATGCAGTATAGTGGGGTTTGTTTGTTTGTTTTCTGTTTTTATTGGCTGTTTCTGGAGCTCTGTGTCAGATTAAATGTGACTGTCTTTCATATGTTCAGAAAGAAAGGCTGATTTGTGAGTCTTGGCACCAAGATTGATCCCAAAACTTGGCTCAGTAAGTTGTTTTCAGGGTTTGGTTCTTTTTCTGTATGTTTTCCACTTGGGTCCTATCCAATTATGTGGAGTCAGTGCTGTGTGCCCACCCTGTACCTTCCCACCAGACAAGGCTGCCAAGCCAAGAATCCAATCTTAGTTCCACATCCCCTTGGGGGCTTTGCATGCAAATCTCAAGAAGCCCAGAGCAGACAGAACTGGAATTCTCATGGTCTGATGCATCAACTTGATGCGTTGGAGAATGTGCTCCTCCCAGTAAGCCCTTCCTGGCAGAGGCCTGTGAAAACACAGAGACTGGTAGCAAAATGAGCTTTTTGGAACATACCACATTCCAGGAAGGTAAGACATGATGATGCAGTTACATCTGCCCCATTCTCAGATCCCTATGTCTTGTGGCTCAATTTCTTCCTGGAACAACTGTGCAATTTGACCTTTGCATTTAGAACTGTGGCCTGGGGTTTTGTGTGTCTTCCTGTTACAATCTTATGAGCACTAGAGGCTTTATTCAACCTTTTAAAGATGACATTCAACTTGTGGGTGGTTACTATTAGCCCAACCTCACTGACTTCTAAATGGATAAAATGGTGCAACCCTATAGTGCTCCAGAACAGAGTTTGGCAGAAAATTTCCTAAAAAAAGCCTCTGCTATAATATGATATAATATATATATATATATATATATATATATATATATATATATATATTTTATATATATAATTTTGGCTGCATGATGAAATCAGTGTAAGACCATGTAAGACCAACAATTATTACTGAACTCTATGTGAGATATTTAGTTTTGCTCTTGGCTACAGTACTAAACTCCTGTTGACTTTGAACCTGTCATTTGCCCTCTCTAGATCTATTTCCCAGGAAGTAGAAAGAAAGAAAACTAAATCTTCCAGGAGAACCTCTTCAGGGCTTCTCTGCTGTGTTCCATGTCACTGCCAAAAGGAGTTGGGATAGTTGAGACATACTTGGGTCTATAGAGGAAAAAAATATGACATTGATTCCTAGCCTCCACATGTGGCAAACACACCCAAAGGGGGGGGGGGCAGAGGCGCGTGTGCATGCACACGCACACACACAGACACAGACACACACATACACACACACCATCACTGACACCAGTACCACAAAGCCTTCCCTTTCACTAGAAGAAGTGTGGTGCTGTCATTTTAATTTAAAACGATGGTCGTCTGCTCTCCCTTACAGTATCTAGCAAAGGCACAGAGGCCTCCAAATGATTTAATATATGAAATGGCCAGCTTTATATTTCTTTTTAGAGATAAAGACATTAAGACAGAAGTTAAGATACACATCCTGCCCTGTCCCTCCCAACATCATACAATTAGGCAGCAGTGGCTAAGCTGAAGCTTTAACTGAATGAGCATCTTATCATTTCACAGCTGCCCCCTGACTCCAGGGGAATGGATTCCTATATATATATATATTTCATTGATTCAGTTCCCTTGTGCAAGCCTTGTTTCTGTCTATATACCTGTGTCTATCTGCCTCCTAAAATTTTTTCAGAAAGCATTTATTGAGTTGCTATCTTGTGCCTTTCCTCTGCATCTCAGTGAAGATTACTAGTACTGAATCATTTTCATATGCACATTGGCTCCCACTACATCCACTCTGGAGAAATGTCCATTTAAGCAATTTGCCTATTTGTAAATTTGATTATGCTCAGTATTTATCTTTGAGTTTTGTTAGCTTTAGGAGTTCCCTATACATGTTGGAGATTAGCTCTTCATCAGATCACACCGAGACTGTTTCCTCGATTTCTTCCAGTGTGTTTGCATGCCCTATCTCTTTGCAGGGCAGGAGCCTGGTTGCACAGCCCTGTTTGCCTCTTCCATTCTGGCCATTGTGCAGCATCACCAATATAAATGTTCTCAAGTCTTCCTTTACATTTTCTCTGAGGCTTTTATGGTTTCACGTTTGACATTACATTCTTTAATACATTTAAGATAATTACAGTGTATGGGGTAAAGAATGAGTTTATTATTCTTATACATAAGGATATACAGTTTTCTAATTCCATGTGAATGACTATCCTTGCCCAGTTGTGCAGCCTTGGTACCATGTAGTGGATTTATTGCTGAGACTTCTCCTTTTTAAAAAAGGTGTATTATGATGATATGAGTTCTTTAAGAAAAACTTGAGTATACTTACTACATTTAATGATCTTTGGTGGGTTTGCTCTTTTGTTTACTTAGTTAATATGCCAATGTTTGTAGCTGTAACTCACCATATTACTCATTGTAATTCCATTCTCGTATCTGAAATCAATGGTCATGAGACTTCCTGCTTTATCCTCTTCTCACAGTTGGGTGTTCATAGACCTTGGTGTCTTTCAGGATTATGGTCTATGATTTAAGCCAGTCACAGGGATAAAAGTACAATGCAGAATACCTACAGACTAGCACATAGAAAAGAATGGGAGAGTGGTGGTCACCAGGGCTTGTGGGGAGAGAGAAGAGGTGGCAGTTTTGACCTTATGTGATGACAGAGGTCTCTTGAGAACTGTTGCACTGCCCTGTCCTGCATGGTATCCTGCTCTGCGTGTTTACTTGAAATATAAAAAGTATAAGAAAATATCATGATCAGAGAGATCGGGAAAAAAATCCACCAAAACACAGTTATTTTTAAAGTGATTTATAGTTTAAAAGGTAATGAATTTTAATATTTTAAGAATTAAAATGGCAACCATTGCTATGTTTCCCATATTGATGTGAAAAGGTTGGCCTCTTTTCTCATTTAAATGACTTGTCTGGTTTAATAAAATCATACAGAAAAGTTTCAAGTTGTTTTATGGGATAAGGTCAGCTGTGCATCTGCAGATGACTTAATTAGGTATGATTTTTAGTTCATTTCTAAAGGAGTATATGCATCTGTGATAGCAGGCTTTGCATCTGAACCATAAAATATTGCTTCTTAAATGTAATACTCCTGTTATCAGAGGCAACACTGATTTCACAAAGCTGACTCAGGATGCCTTGCTCCTGACTAGTACACATCCCAGAACAGAGGGAGGAAACTGCACCCTTCACAGATCATCCAGTGTTGCCCATCATCTCATTGGCACCCAGCATATCTTCTGATACATGGCAGGCACTTAGCAAAATGGTGCCAAATGAATGCAAGGCAAAAAAGATCAGCAAGGGTACAGACAAGAGCAGCAGACTTGGAGTAAACTCCAGGCTGTGGCTAATGCTGCATTAACACTGTAGACACCGTAGGTGCTTGCTTTAGTCCTGCCGCTGATTTAAGTCCCTGTTTCTCTCTGGGGAGGATGGAATCTGCTTGCTATGTGAGGTCTGTCTGCAACTTGTGATAGTAAAGCATTTCCCATCTCTCCCAAAACTCTACCATAAGCCTTCTTGGTGACTACCGCAAGGCAGTGTGTGATGGTAATACCACAAATCCATCTACCTGTTCATAGAAGTCTCCTTGGTAAGCACAGTTATTCACATCACCTGGACTGGAGGGATTAGCAATCTAGTAACTGAAGCAAACCAGCTAGAGGGAGGACACAGTTGAACTGTGTGGAGTTCTTACATTCTCTGCATTTAGACTTATCTTTCCCTGCTCATATCCATGGTCTCCAGCTCAGACCATGTTATCACATTCTGCATTCAAGGCTGATTTGTCAGCAACAGGCATCTCCTCAATAAGTAGCCTCGTCAGTGCATAATTCTCATTGCTATTGATGAACCTGCATCTTAGCCCAACAGTCACATGGTATGCAGTCAGCTGGAAAGTGTTCATGTTTAATGCTTCATTTAGAAACTCTGGGGAATTAAATATGGCCAGTCATAGGGCCAAGAATGTCACTAGCGGCCCTGTTATAGGCATGTACCTGAGCCTGCAAAGAAACTGATGCCCAGTTTCTTTGGCCTCACAACATATAATTAGATCAGGGTCATCTGCTGTAAATATAAACAGGTGCAATTTATTAATAAAAATACAATACCCAGGAGAATGTGGTAGGGTAGTGAGCTGAGGGAAAAGCAGGTGTCAGAAGCACTGATTTTGCAATGGTGTGGCACTTTACAGAGCATTTACTTAGTATCTGACTTTGTATAGTTGGGCTTTTCTTGAGCATGCTCTTTTGTCTGAAGCCCAGGTGGGGTGGACTTCCAGGCTTGATGATTTCTATCATATTTTATATTCTTTATGTAGTGTTCCCAGACTCTTCTCTCTTGCCAAAGTCTGATGGTTTGGGGCCATTAGGTTAGCACAGACTGATCATAAACAGTCTATAACCAGGACTCACAGATAGTCTTTATTATTCATGCTTGCAGAAGACTGATTGGTAGTGACTACAGTTTAGGGCAGAGAGGCGAGGGTGGGGACTGTTGCAGTGATTCCAGAAAAAAAGTGGAGTGGTGGCCAGGGGCATAGCATAACTGAAGCAGAGTAGAGGCAGACATGGGCAGCAGAGATATGATTACAGTAGAAGGGCAAAAAAGCTGAAGTGAAGGAGACATGAAACTTTTCTGTAGTGCATGTAGTATCCAAGGCACTTGCCTGCCATGCACTTGCATGCATGCATGTGTGCACACACATATACACACAGAGAGCTCTTACAGGTCACAAGGGTTTGATCATGAGCTAACTCCCTTCTGAGGGAACTTGATTTAGCAAGCTTGATTTACATTGATGTGTGAATGGCTTAAACTATTCCCTTTGAATTACCTTAATCTACTTATTTAATCTCTGTCTGTCTCTATCTCTGTCCTCTCTCTCTCTCTCTCTCTCTCTCTCTCTCTGTCTCTGTCTCTCTCTGCATGTATATATGTATGTATGTATATATGTATAAATTGCCCCCCTTCTCAGTACCACCCTTATAAATATAAGCTGGCTGATAATGTTCCTCACAAGAACCAGAGACAAAAACAAAACAACAAAACCCCAGTACCAGGCCTAAGAGACCTCCTTTTGATGACTGATCAGGATAGCCCAAGTGACTCCTCAAGGAATAAATACTACTGAATACTCTTAGGTTGAGGGTGAAGCCTTATCGCTGATGACAACACTCCCTTACATTATGTGACTGGGATGACTATAGCTGGTCATCTAGCTTCCATGGTTCTGGAATATACTGTGCAAGCTGCCAGGGGAGGGAAACAAAGAGCTGCAACGCCTATCAATCAGGACAATGATCAACATGAAATAAATGCATAAAGTTGAAAGAAGTGGTACTCACAGGTTTGTGCAATCAACAACTCCTAATTGGACTTAAAGTCCACTCAGCAGGTGGGAAATATAGCCAGCATCTGAGAGACAGTGAGGTCATCTACCTTAGAAAAGAATCTCACACTGCCACTTTCAGCCTTTTGAAGAATTCTGCACACTGATTTCCAGCCTGGATGCATTCGTGACTGGATGATGACCCTGTCAACAATGATGAGACTCCCCTTTCCTTCACATCCTTCCCAGCATTTGTTGTTAGTTTTCTTGATCTCCTGTCTTAAACTGCATGTCCTTGGAATGTTTGCAGTGTGATCCAGCACTTTCAGTTTACAATATTTACAATATTTATAGCTTGTACTGAGTGAAATCTGAGTTCATAAGGGTTCTGGGTACTGGTACCAATTAAATATTTCTTCATTGATTGAGGTCAGGATGTCAATTCTGTGATGAAATCTATGAGGGTCAGGTTCCTAGCTTAACAATTTTAGCAGAACTGGAATTATGATATACAGTCTCCCAGTGTCAGCCATTCCCCTCACCAATGCCCCCCCCCTTTTCCCTGAAAAATCAGCAGGGTGAAAGAAACATTGAAGACCTATGCTTTCTATCTCCATTGTTATGAATAATTGACTATAGTTTATAGTTTCTATCACTTTGAAAAATCCCCTTTTAAAGACTGAAATAATAAAAGATCCATCTAGGCACAGGGATGGGATAGTACCTTCTGTTTCTATGGAGACCAAATTGCTAGTGTTCTGTCTGTGATTTTTATTGGCAGTTGCTGACTCCACATGTGCTGGGTTAGCCTGGTCAGCGGGTACGTGATATTGATGACTTCCTGTAAATGTATGGAAATCATCTCAACTATCTCCACTTACATTTACTCTTGGAGCATTAGAAGTAGCCATTCCCCCATAATTTGTTTCAATTTATCTTTCTCAAAGGGTGCACTTCCTGTGCTAGATAAGACGTTTCTTAAGCTCAGTTGCCTGATCAGGTGGTGTGTGCGTGTGCGTGTGCGTGTGCGTGTGCATGAGCGTGTGTGTTTATAGGAAAGTCCAGCACCAGGTCTCTATAAAGTAAACTCTCATTTTACAAATCAAGAAACTCAATGTCTAGGAAAAATAAAGGATAATTCTTAGGAAGGCTAGTTATTAATCAAGGTGCCTGCCTTACCCAGTGCTCAAGTTTTGCAAACAGCATTTCTTCTGAGGTTTTTTTTTTTTTTTTTTTTATTGCATGTTTGGGATGTTTTAATTAATAAATTTTTTTCACTGTGTAAGGAAGGAATAAACCAGGTTTTTCACTGTAGTACAAGCTGCCTTTGAACTCACAGCAGTCACCTTTCCTAAACCTGTACATTATAAGCATATGTTATTAAGCTTGGTGCTTCCGGGTCCTATAGCTTCCATGGATGTCTGTCTATACATGAGAAAACTAAGGCTCTGAGAAATAAGTGCCTTTTTTGTCTAAGGGCCATGACTTGAGCTCAGATGCTCACCGACTTCCACAAAATTCAAATGTTTGTCCTTTTGTATGTGTATACAATTGATCTGTGAAAGTGAAGAGACACATTGCCAGACCTGAGATTTTCAGCATTGTCCTCATGGATAATGCCGTTATGGTGACACACACAGTAAATATTGCAGAAATCACAGCTCCATTCTCCTGCTTCTCCTTCTGCTGTTTTAAATTTTCTTATTAATTTTAGTAAGCTATAATTAGAAGCACAAGAAAAAGTACTACTACTTTTTTCATGAGCATAAATGATATTAACTCAAGAACTACATTACATGGATTCAGTTTTATTTTCCCCTAAAGTCTCTTTTCTCATGTATTTGGAAGTAATTAAGTTATTATATCACTGCAAACATTAAATATTCCTCTATTACAATATGATTACGCTTAAGATGAAGGTTAGATGTGTTTTCATTACCATTCTCACAATTTGAAATGGAGTTGTAATATTTGGTATAGGATTTCAATTACTTACACTTAATAGTCTCCCAAGAAGGAACTACCAAGCATGGTGAGTTTCTGACATGGGTGTTTGACAGCAGCATCCATGTTCTTGTCTCCCATTGTATCTCCCTTGTTTTCATGCTTTATAAAGGAAGGTACTGTGGATTTTTCAGAATAGTTAAAACTTTGTAGTTGTAATTATGTTCCAGCATTACAGACATTAGAAAACTGCATTTGTAGTTACCATAGAGCAAGAACCTGAGGAAGCTACTAAGTTATGTGTCGAACATCTCAGCCTCACCCTGATGATGTAATTAGGACTGTAAATTTCTTTTGATAGGATAGTTTATATGATTTGAATATTCTGTTGTGAAGACCACCTTGTCAAAGTCCCTGTGGAAGAATCAGAATTTGAAAGGCTGATTCTCACTTCTGAACCATCAAAGCATCACCTGCTCTTTATCTTAGACTAGAAATAGCCATGCTCCCAGTTGCCATGAGGTCAATATGCGTGTTAGCAGTCTCTGTGTTTGCTTTGTAACCCATGAGATAATTCCTTCTTACTCTTTCTTCTTCTCCTTGGTGATACTCTGGAATTCAGTACACACACTGTTTGTCCACAGAGGCATTGTCTGCATCCCTTTCCTTTCTACCTAGTGTAGAGATCATTTCCCTGCAAAAGCTGTTTACTTCAATGTAAACTAAAGGTCTCTCTCACTATGTTCATCATTGTCTACTTGAACATGTATTCATCATTCAATAAATACCATTTATTCAAATGAAACTGGTTCTCTGAAAGACCTTAGCCCTAAATTCATGAAATATATCAACTCTTACTTAAATTTCTCCTGTTCTCCAATGATCATAAATCTTGTTACCCATACCTGTATATAGAGATTTTTATTGAAGCCATGTTTTATTTATCCTGTGGAAAGTATGTTTTTCTTGATGGATGTTACTTATATAGAAATATATTATGACATTTTTATATATTTATTTAGAGTACATTTATTATATTCATACCACCATAACGTTATGGTTCCCCTTGTAGACAATCTTCTACTTCCCGGGAGATTTTGTTTCTAGTTAGTTTAAATTAAGCTAAATTTTAAAATTTATTTTTATTATTAAATTTTAGTGTCTTAATAATTCTTCTATTACTGTAAAGAGTCACCATGACTAAGGCAAATCCTATTTTAAAAAAAAAGTACTTAATTGGGGCTTTTACTGTTTCAGAGGGCCAATTCATTATCTTCATTGCAGGGAGCATGGTGGAGGAATGGTAGTAGTGACTTATATCCTGGTCTGCAAACAGAGAGGGAGAAAGAAACTGGGCCTAGGATGGACTTTTGAAAAAAATCCCAAAGCTGACCCCCAGTAACACACTTCCTCCAACAAGGCCACACCTACTCCAAGAAGGCCACACCTTCTGATCCTTCTCAAATAGTACCACTCCCTGATCACCAGGCATTCAAAAATATAAAAGCATATGTGGGCCATTCTTATTCAAATCACCATAATTAGAATACAAAATAACATTTTACTATGATATTTGAGCATCTATGCACATTTATGATTTGCTCATAAATGACCCCTCCTACTCTAGTTTAATTTACACCAAGTACCACATGACCATTTTCCACTCAAGTCCTCCTATTTCTAGAATAGGCATGAAGTGTGACCCTCTTGGATCCATGCATTTATATCATTCCCAGTGAAGACCCTGGAGTATGTCAACTGTGCCGTCATTTTTAATCTGCTACAGCATTTATCACTGGAGAGTGGTCTCATTACTCAATGTTAAGAATTACCCCTGCCTCCTTGGATTGCCTATCAGGATAGATCAGAGAATCATGTTCCGTATTGAACTCATTTTCATTCCCAAGAGAACTTTCACACAAATCAATGTTTGCTCCAGGCTCTGAGGAGTACTCTAGACTTCTATCAGCATGGCTTTTATTTAGTACCTGAGTCATTCTTAGAAAAGACGGTAAGTGAGAAAGTGGGGATTCCAAGTAGCTTACCAAAGGGCATCAGTTTGAACTTTCTGCAATTTAACCTTGATGCTCTCAGTAAGGATAACATATGACTTGGGTTCCATAGTGTGCTCTTGGTCCCAAGACCAAGTGTTTTGGTCTTGTTTCCTCCTGCTTTATTTAAATGCCATAGCCCCCACCTTCACATTGAAAAGCTGAAAACACAACACTTGCGAAAGTTGCTGAGGATTGTCCTTTATACTAAAGAATAGGATTAGCTAAAACAGAGTACTGAATCTTAACTGTCTTTTGGCCTCTACTGTGTTAAGCATATTTTTATATATTCTGATTTATCTTGCTCTAGCACTCTTCCAGGAAGCTATTAATACTTTCTTATATCTTACAAATAGGAAAAAAAAATGTCATTGAGTAAGACCTATTATATGTGGATTTGGATAGCGGCTGCTAGACTAGAGATCTGTGTAGCTAGAGAAATTTTGGGTCCTGAATTTTTCCCTAGGTGGTTTATTAACTGCTTCACCAGAAACCTCAGAACCATCCCCAATCCATTTTCTCTCACCTCTGAGGGATTGATTCCTACTAACATGTATTTGTTTTCCACCTCATCCTTTCCTTCCCCCATTGCCTGGGCTCCATCCTAATCACTACTTATTGGCTAACTCAGCAGTTTCTCAGCTTACCCCTTTGTTTCTGCCTCTCTACTTGCACTCTACTCCATTCTCACTATGGCTGATTTGAAGTGAATAATCTTGTATTTTTCATCCAACCAAACAATAGAGACCTCTATATTGTATTATACCTCTAAAGCTAACCTCAATTCATCTTCAGTGTATCCAAGACATGTTCCATCCTACCCCAGCATTGGTGTGGTTTTTCCCTTCCACAGGTTTTCATCATCTCTATCATAAGTACTCATACTTTCCCATGCGATCACAATTTCCCTAGTCTTGTCAGTACTGATCCCTTCCTTCTAAACTGTTCCTAGCACTTTTCATGCCGTCCCCAGCATGGTATGAGTGTGTCTATCTGAGCTACAGTAGCATTTATATGTCACATTGTTACAGAATTTACCAAACTGCGCTGAAATTTATATACTGCCTCAAAAACTAGATAGATTAAATAGGCAAGAATGCAAAAATCATGGAAAAATAATTTTTCAAATTTTCCCCTTAGTACCTTAACAGAAATGATATTGGATAAATTGTTCTTGCACAGACATAGATGAGACATATATATTCTATTTAATTCTGAAATATGACTGCTTTAGCTAGAATGACTCATGCCCTAAATGAAATTATTAGTGAGTGCAGCTTCTGAGGGAGGAAAGCAGCAGAGCCATTCGGGGTGAGATAAACTCAAATGTTCTGGGGTCTATCTCTATAGAGCAGCACTGTGAAGCTGACCTGTAGCCACCTGGAATCTGATGAGATGGGGCAAAAGTTCAGAATATTGGTGCCCAGTAAGGAAAAGACAACTGATTCCGGGGCAGAATGTGCTTATTCGAGGAAAAGTAAAGTCACAGCAAGGAAGAAAAAACAGGAAAGATGTCCAGATTTAGATTTTTGTTCTGTGGTAGAAAGACCTCCAAACAAAGCCATTGTAGTGCACAGGAAAGTCACTTTAAGGCAGGATGAGACCAGACCTAAAGCTCTGATCTCCAGTGCTGCAGAAGGTACAGAGAGGGTCTGACACTCCCTCCTATCTACTGTGAGTTTCAGCCCATTCAAGGTTGCTGCCTCTTCCCTGCTACTAAGATAGCTAGTTAATTGGACTTCCATGGCTTTAGAGGCTCCCATTGTACTTATGTATCGTCTTCTTCTCTGCTTTAAGCTGATCTTTCTTTGATTTAAATTTGTAAGGGAGATGAAATTCCTTCACTTCTGATCATCAGTAAGTTAAAACCCAGTTCTCAGCTTTTTCTGTCAAATGTGAGAGGTAATACCAAAAACAATAAAAGATATCAAATAAGGTTGATGCTGCAAGTCATTGTAAATAATGAGACACAGTAGACGGAAGAGGAAGATGAGAGGGGGAAGAGGACAGAAAGGAGAAAGAGAGAGAAGAGGATGAGGAATAGAAAGATAACAAAGGAGAGGAGGGAGAGAGGAGGAAGGGTTAAAAGAGGGGGAGGAGAAGAGAAATTGGATAAATTGAAAATGACAGGTATGACAGGTGTCATTGTATCCTGCTCCACCCTGTGCCTGCCTCCTCTTACTTATAAGTATATTCTAAGTGTGAGAGAATATGAGACTGTATACTACTAAGATTATTATAAAGATCTTAATCAAAAGAATACAATGAATTATGACAGTCATCATTATTGTTATTCAATACATTTTGGTTATATTATGTTAGATTTAATATGTACATATGAGGCATCTGACAGATTGTGTAATGTTTCAGTGGTCTACATATAGATGGCATGTAATTTCATAGAGTCAGCATTTCCACACAAAGAATTTATCTGGGAGGAATTACTTCTCTTGCCATGCCCTTGATCTCAATTTTACAAATTTCCAAAGTATTCATGTTAATGTAGGTGAAGGCCTGGCTCATTCGCACTGAATACTCAGGTCTTGGATCTCTTACACATCCTTGTGGTAACTTTTTGATTATATATATATATATATATATATATATATATATATATATATATATTTCAGATTTAATCAGAACATTATAATATTTTCCCTTAAAATCAGAACCTTCTTTCAAGCAAGAGTGTAAATAAAAAGACATTCATCAAAATGATGTTTGTGCTCTTAGGATGATCTGACAACTAAATTACTTGTTCAAGTTGTAGTCATTCTCACTTAGATTGAATATTAAGAATCCCATTTCTAATAGTTAATAAAAAGCTGAATGGTGTGCAGTTTGGGAAATTGCTTCTAATGAACAAATGAACAATACTAGACAATCAAAGAGATGAAGCTGTAAATGTTTTGATAGGTAGATTCAGTTCTTTCAGTTGTAGATTGTTAATTATTTTTTGTACTGCAAGGTTGCAATGTCATCAGTCTCCTTAATCAAGGCATTTACTGTCCTCAAGGTCACTATTGATAGTTCTGTTTGTAAAATGGTCTATACATATCATTTGCCGTTCTTTGTATTAAAGTCTGTCTATTGATGGCTCTGTCTTCAATAATGAAGATAACTAGGTTGAAGGCAGAAACATTTCCAAGACTGTAGAAACTTGGTTCCAATTCCTCCTTACTTTCTTCTGTGTCTCAGTCCATAGCAGGAAAAAAGGGAAATGCAGTCTCTAGTACTAGTACATCACATTCTTATAAGAGTTGCATCCATACTGGGAACCAGTTTGGAGATAGACAGTCTCCTTTTGATTCTCTGTCCCACAGTCAGATAAACTCTCCATTTTCTATGTGTCTCAAGTCAGCAGACATAATAATCCACCTGAGTGTGTGCCTGTGTGGTATCAGAACATATATTATGTTTGCGATGCTGGCCAGCTCTGATCTTTTCAGATTCCCTGTAGAATGTGTCACATGTCCAAGTCCATCAAGGCTGTCAAGGAGAGAGATTCTTACAATAGACCACAGATCTCATCATTAGGCAGCAATTTTAGATGATAATTGTTTCTGTGTATAGGGCATATAAAATCACAAAAGTGTACAATGTTGACTCATTAAGTCACTGGACTGACCCTTGGCAATCGACCAGTATGAAGACACACAATAGCCACAGTGTCTTTAGGGATAGGCCCTCTGTTCTGTAGAGATATCTGGGATTATGATATTGGAAGGAGCCCCTGGGGCTTGGAGTGGCCTTAGTTGGGCCTTTCATATGGTGCAAAACTAATCCTGCCATTCTGGTGGCTATTTCTTCTTACTGCTTCTATTTTCATTATCTGTGGTCACACTGTCTTGCTTCTCAATTCAGAAGCTACCAGTCAACTTCAGAATTATGATTTCTGGTGACTGTAGAATATTATCTTGTGGCAAAACTTTTGACTTTAAGCTAAAGCTATGGATTAGAAAGCTAGATGTGTCTCTTAGGAATTATGAAACAGGAGGTCTTTTACTCAATGTCTCTAGACCTATTATACCTCTGTAAATATAGTGAATAATTACACCTGTCTTAAGCGTTGAAAAGAGAAGCAGCAATACTGGTGGAAAACCAGAGTCACAGAAGAGAAAAACTGGAGTTTTTAGCTAACATCCTTGGTTAAGAACACATGATTATTAAACCCTGTATCTTACTACAGAGATGCCTTGGTAGTGGGCACTGTGGTCTCCACTGAAGAATGCTTTCACCTGCAGGATCAGACATTGCCCAGTTTCTTTTTTAAAGCTCATCATTTGTTTAATAAATAGAAGAAAGAGGCTAGGATTATCATGCTGATGCTGTTTCCTTGTTGGAAACTTATTAAGAATGGAGAACTGGTGTTCCCAGCCACATGATGATTCCTTCTCCAGCTACTTCCCCTGATGGTAACTCCACTCAGGGCTATCGGCCATCCGTACATAAGAACCAGTAGAAAACTGAAGTTGTCCCTCAGAGTCCACCATGAACTTATTCTTTTAAAGTCTGCTTCAAACAACCACACATAATCACAGGGTGTAACAATGTGTAATCCATTATATAGAAGAAGACGGACACAGAACCAGTTTTCCTACTGCTTTGGCCAAGAGCCATCTGTATGATTTCTTAGTAGTCATTCATATGATGATTCATGAAAGAAAAGATCTCAAAATAAGTAGAAAGACAGCATGTATATAACTTAATGTGGGGTTAATAAATGGATAGTCAATCATGCCTAGGGATGATAATTAGTCATAGGACTGAGGAAGTGCTAAATTTCTTAATTCCTTTTCTGTTGAGGATTAAAATAAAACAACTTGAGAGAAATGGTGTATTTTAACTCACAGTTCAAGGCACAGTCTATCATGGGAGGGGGGAGAAGTCATGGCAACAAGAGCTTGAAGCAGCTGCTGAATCATATTTAGTCAATATGCAGAGAGCGATGAATGAACTCTGGTATACAGCTTACTTTCTTCATTTTATACAATCAAGGACTCCACACATGGTTATGACCTTGGTCATATTTAAGATGAATGTTCCCCATCTGTTAATGTGATCAATGCCCACACAGGCATGCCCAGAGGCCCTTCTCCCAGGTGATTCTGGGAGAACCAATTAGCAGTAATAGACTTCAGCCATGTGTGTCTGGCAAAGAGGGCATTGGACTCTAGAAAGGGAGAGTGATTTTCCCAAACTACAGCTGGTTAGTAACAAAGACCAAGGTAGCAAGAGGGAACTTTATTCTTTTTGCCACTAATGGAACAGGTTTCCTCTTTAAACCTGAACCCCGACCTGGCAAGAAAGTCAATTGAACTGCTTCTTGTGCCTGTGTGAACACAGGTGACTGTTCTTACTGAGCAAATTACTACAATAGACAGGTCAGAGTCAAAACTTAAAGCTTTCAGAGCCAGCTTTCAGTCCTGAGTTCTTGACCTGCCATGTGCCTGGCCTGATTGTTGCAAGAGTTACTTCTAAATTAGTTCCCACTCTACAGGGGTGTAAATGACCAGACTTATTTTATTGCATTGTTAAGTGATAGGTCCAAGCTCCAGTCCCAGACAAAGAAGGCTAAGAGATGAGATACACTTTATTCACTCCAGGCAAAGGCCATGACATAAGCCACAAGTCAGGCAGCCACATGTAGGCACAAGCTGGTGCACAGACTGAATAGAGGTAAGGCTCATGCAGACCAGCATGCAGCCTCATGGAGGTAGATGCATGGAGGTACACACACACACACACACACACACACACACACACACACACGGGGGGGGATGGCTGGTGAAAGAAGAAAACCTCTAAATTCAAGGCCATATTTATTCAAAAGTCACACAATAGTGGAATTACTCCAAAACTACTTACACAATGGAAAATATCACTGTTTACTTTGGGGTTTCTCAGACATCCAGTGTTGGCCATTTAATGCTGACTCACTAATGTCTGGAGTCAGCCATGTTGGCCCATGCTGGATATTCATATCAACACCATGTTTTCCAGTATAACCCTCTGTTCCCATTGCCATGAGAACTGAAACTCTTACTGTGGATAAAGCTATAAAATAATACAGGATAAAGGTCCAATAATAAATAACGATTTAGTAATGTTTTATACATCATTAATGGTGTTTTCATCAGTCCAGATGGAATAACAATATAAAAGTCACTGAATTACCAGAAATGGAGCATGGACCTTAAAAGTCTTACCACCCACACTGCAGTTGGGAGAGGAATGGTCATAAAGCAACTATTCATAACTTTTTTGCTAACCAAACGTAAGTTTTGATGACAAAACTCAAGATTAAGGACATAATGAAGTATTTATGTTAGTTCACGGTTTCAGTGGTGTCTTTCTATCCTGGGATATATGAGACAGAACTTTACAGTGAAAGAGCATGGGAGAACACAGTCGCTCAGTTCACAGCAGCAAGAAAGAGAGAGAGTTAGAAAAAAGGGCCCGTGTAAGATACAGCCCTCATGGCATGCCTCCAGTACTATGGCTTCCATCCAGACCTCAGCTTCCACAGCTATAGCTCCTCTCAATTGCCCATCAATTTTCAAATTCATTATTGAGTGGACCACTGATTAGGTCAAGGCAGTCCTGATTGAGACACCTTGGGACACAGTCTTACAGAACACTCAGAAGCATGCTCTCTTAATCTCCTAGGTGTTCTCAATCCTGTCAATTTGACAATCAAGGCCCCATAGAGGATGCTGTGGTCTCTCTTTCATTTGGCTATTCTATGTATTCAGTGGCTACCAATGGGTTGGAAGATTCTGGCTCAGAGACAACTAGCACAGCTTTTTTTACCCAAGAGGTGTCTGGGCAATGTAGGGAGAGGTGTGGTTTAGTCAACTAAGGTATGTATGAAGGACTACAGCAGGTTTGCAATGCATGTGACCTTGAATGTTACACCAGAGAATTTGTAGTTTGACTTGTAAATGGGTGATGGAGGAAACTAGTGTGTAGTTATGACTGCAGACAATGGGGTGCATGGAGCAATGAGCTCTTCTACAAGAGCTTCTTTTAGCAATTGGGTTGGGACAACTGAAACTAGAGCAGAGAGCCAGGAATGCCAGATGTAAAATCCCAGAGTATCAGATTCTTGAAGTCACAAATACACTTGCATCCTAGAACTTCCTGGCTCCCCTGAGTGTTGGGCAAAGTGGGATCCAGCAGCAAAGGCCAGAGGGAAAGAAGCAAAGGTTACACAAGGAAGACAAAAATCATCTGGTTTAGGATGTCTCTGTGAGGCTGGCAAGATGCCCAATCATAAGTACACAATTCAAAGATATGGAGTCCAGCCCTATACTTAGATGGAGCAGTATATATTTGAGAGATATGCATACACATAGAGGTGGGATCCAGAGCACACAAAATTGTTTGACTTTTGTATATCCTGGCAAGTAATAAATGTCATACAAAGTAAAACTTAGCTAACATCAGATCAGTTAACTATATGCTACACCCTGTCACAGTCCCTACTTCCTGCATCAGGAAATGGCCCCTCTCACAGCATATGGCTGAAAGTTACCAATAGATACCTGTTAAGTAGGCCATAGTTAATCAGGTTCCAGGGTTGATTGTTAGGTTTCACTATTGGCAGACATATTCATGAGTACATCAAGGACTTTGGCTCTGAGTGTGTGCAAGTACCATTTCAACGGGCACTGTTTCAACATGTTAACTGGATAGCCTCCTTTGCTCTCTAACAGCAATCCTGTGGTGCCTGTCTTATGTATGACCGCTCTTTGTAGATGAAGTACCTGCAGTACTGAGATTAAAGGAACTCTGTCCAATGTGACAGTGGCACTGAATTGAACCAAAAATTTGGACATCAAAACTGTCTTCTTCGTTGCCTTGACCAAGAACTCCATTTCACTTCTATCCACCTGTATGAATATTTGTTACTCACATTAGACTTAGTTCATCAGTAAGGAAGAGACAGCTGTCTTTAGTTGTGTCTATATATTTGTGGACTGAGTCCATTCCAGAGTAAGTCGTCATTTATGAGTTCATGTACTCAGTGACAATGTCCCTATCCTATTTGATTCCTCTTTCACTATTAAAGATTTCATCCTAGACATTGAAAAGTTGGCTTCTAAGTACTTTTTCCTTATACTTCTCAGTACTTCATGCAGCTCTAATGGACAAGTATTGGCTTTTGAACATACTCAGGCTCTGTGGACTTGCAGTGCTGGCTAATGTGATTTTCTACACTATATTGACCAATTTAAAAAAGTTACACCCTTATGTAAGTTAGGGACAATGGGATTTATTTTACATTATGCTCTTCAGCCACTTTTAAGGATATCAGCTTAGGATAGCATTTAATCTCCTTACCCACTTCTGTAAAGATAATGAATCGGCCTTATAAAGATTCACCAAAAAATGTTTGTCTTTCTGAAAACATCCATATGACATCAATACCTATTTTTAAAATTCAAATTTCATTACAATTGCCATGTCATATCTAGAAAACAGCAACTCCCATCCTTCAGCTCCCAAAGTCCCTTTAGCTCCCTCTTCTGAAATGGCATGCAACACAGATGTCACATTTGTGGTCATGAGGTCTGTTCAGTAGTTGTGACTACCTGTGTGGGATTTGCAGCAACAATCATAGCAAAGCAAACCAGAAAAACACCACCACCAGAGGGGGGGAGGAAGGAGGAGGAGGAGAAGGAGCAGGAGGAGGAGGAGGAAGAGGAGGAGGAGGAGGAGGAGGAGGAGGAGGCAGGCAGAGAAAGGAGAGAGGACTTGAGGATAGGAGGAAGATTAACTGGGAAGGGATTGGTGGGGGTGAGGAGATATGAGAGAGAATCAGGGTGGGTGTGTGAATGTGATAATAAATAGCATATCCCATTTAAGTACTGACTCTTTAAGAACTAAAAATATAAAACAGAAGTCATTTTTAACATATTTTAAGGGTTCTTTACCCTCATTAGTCTCTGGGTTACTTTTCAAAAGAAGACCATGGCAGTAAGAGGATGGAATTTTGAGAAGGAAGAAGGACAGAAAAACAGATTTTTCAGGACTGCCTGAAGCATTTTGACTACTGGATTTGATGCCTTTATAATCCTCTTTCAGCTTTTATTGCTGATTAGTCACAGGAAATGGAGACACTGCAGGACTTATTGTTAATGTCTCTGTCAAAGCAAGCAGACCTCTGTTGAGCATCGGTGCTCTTGAAGGTCTCTCTCTCTCTCTCTCTCTCTCTCCCTTCTTCCCACTCTTTCCCTTTATCAGTCCATCCACACCCCCTCTCTCTGAGTATGTGCCTTCACAGAGATCCCTTGCCTCAACATAGACTCAAAGAGCCATTTCTGCCACTAGAAAGCAGAGTGACTTTGTCTAGGTCCTTTAATTCATTGAGCCCATGTCTTTTGATCTATGAAATGAAAATAGGTTCTCTTTTTTCTTAGTCTTGGTCTGATCTTAAAGATCACCAAGTCACCTTGTTATAAAAGAAAAACCAGAAATATTTGAGATGATTCATCACATGTACATGTCTCTAAATGTTGTAAAATATACATTCATGTAGTAAGTCCACACACCTGTACATATGCATTTTCTAGAAATATCTACAATAATTTTACCAAAATCTGGATAATTGCATATTATGTTTGGTGATACTAAATTTTATTTTCCCCTCTTTCCATATCTGTATTCAACTTTGAAAAGAGAAATGGGACTATCTACTTTCCACAGTACTAGCTGGAAGTCAAATGACATCAATATAATGGGACTTTCATTAGGTTCATAAAACAGGATTTCCTACTACTCCATAGACCTGGGGAGTCTGACATGATCCCCGCTGTACATAAGCTCTGCTAGTCTTTATTCAATCTTAATATGATAAGAGAGATAACAAACCGAAACAAATGAGTTATTCTGACAGCTAGGCAAATGGTCACATTCTACTGGTCTAAATTTTATGGTAAATCTCTTGATTCCAAATCTTTTTAAAATTATTGTTTAATAAAATTGTTTTATTATATTGATATTCTATGACCATATACGAAACATAATTAAGGGTATATAGCATTTATTTCTGGCAAACAATAACAAGAACACTTTTACTTTTTTTCTGTACAGTATTAATGGAAATCTACTTAGCTTGCTGTAAGTTCTTTCCATGATGAATTACTTTTCCCAATGTATGCCAGTGTTAAACCAGTACAGTGAGGAAAGAGGCTTACCTGGGGAAAACAGGGGTGACATAATGGCTGAATATAGACTCCAGGAGAGGACTACCCATCCTTAGCCAGTCTAGTCAATTCCATCCTCTTGAGCGCAGTGTCACCCCATAGGCTAAGCTGGTTTGCAGGAAGGAACTAACACACCCTTCCATTTGATTCTTCATTTCCATTATAGTTTTTAGACAATGCATTGTCCACATGGTATTCTTAAGTCTTTGAAAAACATCAATCAAAACACTTTTAGCCCTTGTTGCAAATCTTTGACAATTTAAATTACTTTAAAAATCTTATTATTGGAATGATTTCATTATGCTATCTCTTTAATTTCCAATTTCATCTACCTTTTCCTACTCCACACTGCAACATGACTATAAACTACCCTCAAGCTTCCCTGTCATCACTGTGTGATGTTTCTATTAAGTTCAAATTGGAAAGATTGGACAATATCATAACATAACACAGGGGTTCTCAACCTTCCTAATGCTGTGAAGTTCCTCATGTTGCATACAATTCTTTCATTGCTACTTTATAACTGTAATTTGCAACTGTTATAATTTGTAATATAAATATCTGATAGCAGGCTATCTGCTATTGGACCTCTGTGAATGGGTTATTTGACCCCCAAAGGTTCTCCACCCATAGGCTGAGAACCAGTGATGGAGGGCATGGTTATAGAGCTCAGAAAATAAAGGCATTGGGAAGTAAATACTGTAGCAGGTGTTTGTAATGGACATGAGATATATTGCCCAGGTGTTTCCTCAATCTTAAGTCAACCCTTCCATGTTGGAGATTTTGTAGCCAACTACTGATGGCTTTTCTAGAAAGGCTTGCTTACCAAAGATCTCATCTTTTTTCCTAGTGTGGCTCATATTGAAGAGTGTTGATCCCATTAAATATGTCCTACGCTTATACACCCAATTCAGCTCAATTAGTTAGCAACAAGAACAGAGACTACATTCATTTGAAAGAGTTCTCAGATTTATCCAATAAACAACTCTGAGTTATTTCCTTCAAGTGTTTTCTTTCACTATCATTGTTTGCTCTCTCTCTCCTCTCTCTCTCCCTCTCTCCCTCTCTCTTTCTCCCATTCTCTCTCTCTCCTCTCTCTCTCTCTCCTTCCTTTATAACTTAATTTTATTTATTTATTTATCCCCTTTACATCTCACTCACTGCCCCTCCCAGTGACACCCTTCCACTATTTCCCCTCACTCCCTCCTCTTCTCCGAGGAGGTAGGGATGTCCTTACATATTCCCCTATCCTGTCACATCAAATCTCTATGAGGGTAGATGATTCCTCTCCTACTGAGGCCAGACAAGGAAGCCCCACTAGAAGAACATATCCCACAGACAGGTAATATCTTTTGGGATATTCCCTGTTCCAGTTGTTCAGGACTCACCTGAAGGTCAAGATGCACATTTGCTACATATGAGAGGAGAGGTCTAGGTCCATCCCATGTATATTCTTTGGTTGGTGGTTCAGACTTTGAGAGCCCCTAGGGTCCAGGTTAGTTGACTCTGTTGGCTTTCCTGTGGAGTTCCTATCCCTTGAGGGTCCTGCAATCCTTCCTCCTATTCTTCCATAAGAATCCCAAGTTCTATCTTCTGTTTGGCTATGGGTGTCTTTGTCTGGTCAGCTGCTGGGTAAAGCCTCTAAGAGGACAACATGCTTCTATCTGCAATATTATGGAAAGGCTAATATCTTTTTTGTTTGTTTGTTTGGTTTGGTTTTTAGAGATAAAGTTTTCTCTGTGTAGCCTTGGCTCTACTGAATCTTGCTTTGTAGATCAGGCTGGCCTTGATCCCATAGAGACCCAACTACTTCTGCCTCTTGAGTGTACACCAAGTGCCATGTCTGGGCCCATATTCCCACTGTAGCCATGGTCTCTGTTGGTGTCCCTGGGCCATATGGCCACCAACAGTCAGGCAGATATGCATGGTCTGCACTGCAACCTGAAGCCATGGTGATAGCCAAGGGCCATGCTGCCACCAGCGGTCTTATAGATGTGAGCGTCCTGTACTGACACCTGAAGCCATGTTGATGTCTATGTGGTCTGGGCTGTCACTGAGGACTTTGTCTGGGTCTGTGGCCCTACTGTGGTCAGGGCCATGTTTGTGGTCTGTAATGTTACCAGAAAGCATGGGAAAGCTCATGATCAGTGTTCCTGCTAATGGTAAAGAACAGGGAAGCTACTTTGGCAATGATGTTGACAACTGTAGATGTACATTTGAGAAAGAGTGACATGGAAGGCTTCTGTGACCACACCATTCCAACCACAAGCTCTCACCCCTCAAAGTAATAACCTAGTGAGGATGAGAACTCTGAAAAATTCTGATAAGGATTTTGAAGTATAGCTCTCCACAATTGATGGCTTCCAGTGTGGATGCTCGAGAGGATGGGCTCAGTTCTATTAAAGGGTCATGCTCCAGTGATATATATTCACAAATTGGACTTTTTCTTTTTCTTTTGCTTGGGGGTAGGTCACAAGATTAGAGGGTTGAGATGCACAGACATGGAAGTACTGGGAAGTGAGTGTATGAAATGAAATTCTCAATGAAGCAGTAAAAATATTATGTTGAAATAAAACCAAACAGAGACTACATGGGATAGGATACCACTGCCATAATCACCAACCACACAGACCTGCACACTAAAGTGTCTCCTGTCCCAGTTGAATCTTCCTCCAGAATTGGCAAGGAAGCATCAGGGAACCATGAAGAACAGGTGCTTGCTCCCATTATGACCAAGGGGAAAATGGATGAATGCACAAGTGTGTAACACCACTAAATATTCCTTCCACTTTTCCATATCTCTAGATTTCCACTACCCACAATCTACCCCATGATTCCTTTCTCTGCTCTTAGAAGACGTTTTCCTTTTAATTTGCTCTGGAATATCTTTCTCTCTTAGGTTGGAAAGAGACAAATTGTCTTATGAAAGATAAGCAAAACTGTCTTGTTTATACTTTTACTCCACTGAGTGTACTGTGAACTTAAGCATTTTCTCTTGGTTGCACAAACCTCATTGTCTTTCTACCAGTTCTATAGCCTCAAACAAATTTAACTGTGTAGAGCATTCTGAAACTGTTCTCATATTTGAGTTCACATTGGGCACATCAGTAGTCAGCACCCAATTGCATGCTTCCTTACTATTTTATATGATAATTTTATCTTCCCTTTGTAGCACAATCTGCTGCTTACTCAATAGTCTCTCTAACCTTCCCAACACCCACATAAAAGATTCCACTAATTTTGTCCCCTTACTACATCTTCTATAGTACATTCTATAGGAACCAGGGAAAGTGACTTCTAAGTGGACAGTAGTCACTGGTGACAGTCTTTCTTGGTGGGGGCATTGCCAGCCTTATCTGCTTCTGATTCATTATTTTCTACAATTGTTTTTAATATTGCAACTATTGATTTTTTAACTTGAGAATGTTATGACAGCAGTGTGGTGGCATGACCATGGATTTTCCTATTTGGCAGGATACAGAAGAGACTTGGGCAGCTTTCATCCTGGAGTCTTCCTATTTGCTATGAATTAGACTTGAAGCTCAAAGTATTCTGAGTGTCAAGTGGAGGAGAAGAACTCTGTGATTCCAGGATATGACATAAATTCCTCAGCTTTGTTCTTCTGTTTCTTTAGGGAAGCTTCTATGTTCCCTCAGAGAACTGCATACAACATGCACACAAGTGGCACCGGGATCTTTGTCTACTGCTCCTTCATGCCTATCGGGGCCTCCGACTCTACTTCCTGGTCATCATGCGAGACATTCCTGAGCTGCCCACCATGGAGCTGGGTAAGGGGATAGGAGCAGAAAAATCTCCTTCAAGGAGCTGACATTACTTATTGGAGTGTGGATGGAGAAAAGGTGGTATGCTTTTGCAAAAGTCATGGTGAAAATGTGGTTGGTCATTGAAGTTGTTCTGTGATCTACCTCATTGTATTAAGAAAGACTCTTTGGAGGGACAAATGGAGTGAGAATATATATGAATACTCCAAAACACCCATTCATTCATTTATGTATCAAATAATTATTTCTTAAAACACCTACCACATACCTGGCATCCTATCTAATAATGTCCAGCTGCTTTTGTTATAAATAATATTGGTATCACACAAAGGAACACACAAAGCCAAAGTATCTCCAAAAGGCATTTATTTTTGCAAAAATGTTGTGCCAGAATCCAAACTGGACTAGCAGCACAACAGGACCACCATGGCTCCTGTATTTCATCACTGAAGTAGGTAGAGACTGAATCTTGCACTATTGGTGAGAGCTCAACTTCATAATCTAAAATGATTGTCCAATCAAGTAAAAGGGAAGGTTCTTGAGTCTTCAGTCCTTTCCAGTACATCAACTACTATTGATTAAAACACACACACACACACCACTCTGTCTCATATTTTTAGAATAATTTGCAAGTTTAAAATCTTTTATAATTAACATTATTATATAATTGCAACTAATAAACAAGTATAACAGCTTTACAAAAGAGCTCTATCTACAGAAAGGATTCATGCATATAAATATATGAACACATATAGTCATTTGTATCTATTATATTTGTATGTATCTAATTTTTCATTTTCCTATTCTATAAAGGATTCTAGAACCTGTAATGACTTGCCAGACTTGGTTATGGGGACAAAGAGATGTCTTTCAAAACTAAATACCATGGAGATTAGTGAGTCTGAATCCCTCCTGAATAATAAATAAGATGAGCCAATAATAACAAGTAAAATAACTACATATAGTAATATGTAGCCATGACAGAAGCATGGAGATCTTGTACTGATTGCCTGGAGTAGGGTTCTTCAAACCTAGCCTCCATCAAAGTGTACCAGATGTTGAATTTCCTCTCAAAGTCCTTTGCATTAGAGGCTCAACCTAGAGCCCAGGATTCAAGGATAATGCATATTTCAGAGTCTGAATCCCACCGAGATTATTCTCTGTTTCTCTGGATAACTTCTTCGAGAACCATATCATTGGTTGTACCTGTGACATTGTATTATAAGCAGGTTGCATGACAATGTTATATTTACAAGTTTCTTACAGACTATGGGGTCTGTAAGAACTGGTTATCCCTCAGATTCCTTATCATCTGTCTCTAGTCTACAGAGCAAAAGAGTGTTTGTGGTGTTTACATTGAATTTCAGAGCCTCTTGACATTTAGTTTTATCAACCATGTCACCTGGTCAAGCCAGTGCCTGGACTTTGAATTAGTCACTCTCTGACTTGGATTTTTTTGTTTTTGTTTTTGTTTTTGGAGGCCAATCTTACACATGTTGTAAAGACCTACTGGAAACTCAGGCTGTGACCCTTTAAGAGAACACTTTCTTTGCATACATCACATCCCAGATCTGACTTCACAAAAAACAAATAAAAGACAGTACAGAATCAGAGCCCGGTTACATTGCCCAAAATTTCAGCAGCATTTAGCAACAGAACCTTTTGTTACATTTTTTTTTAAAAAAAGGTTTATTTACTGAAACATTTTTCACCATATTTTTGTTGAGTATCTTCTATACAGTAGACATTGTGCTGGACACATAGAATATTGTTCTGTTCAAGGGAAATAAAGTCTATTATACTGGTGAGTCATGGACCTGAGTTCACTGGTCAGATGGAGAGTCAGCAGGACAGAGATACTAAGAGATTATTCACATTACCATATGCAGTAAAACTGTGTGCAAATGACTGACTTTGGCATTGGAGAGCTAGGTGAGAGTTCAAAAGCTATGAAAACTCTGATCATAAAATCACAAATAGCTGGAGACCCCTGGTTCAGGCTGACAAGCTGGTGCATAGCAAGCTGTACTATGTATAGCCTGGTTAGTTATGATCCTCATTAGTGTCATTTTCCCTGGAGTCTACAGTTTACTCAATTCTGCCACTCCTCTTTCCTGAGCTTCTGACTTTCAACTCAAAGATGGAGGCACAAATCTGTGTTCTTTGTTTGTTAGAAATTACAGGTTTGTGGATCTCTCTCTCTCTCTCTTTCTCTCTCTCTCTCTCTCTCTCTCTCTCTCTCTTTCTGTGTGTGTGTGTATGTGCATGTGCACTTTTGAGAGCACATGCATGTACATATGCATCTGGAAACAAATAAATATAGAGTCATTTTGGGCACACAAAGTTCAAAACACACTAAGGGGTCACTTGTACCTTATAAGTCCAATCAGAAATACACTATAGGTTTCCTCTTGCATTCAGTCTATGGGGACAAATGAGGTTGATTCTCTTCAAAGTGTGATTAGGAGAGTCCTCTGGAGTTGCCTTTGTTTCTCTTTCTCTGACTTTCCCATTTAGATCATGAAATCCAGGCCTTTCCCTTTAGTTAACAAGTACAGCATTTAAGTGGGATCTGTTTAATTGTGTGGTCTCTTTTCTTCCTTCCCAGAGGCTCTTGCTGTTGAAGAAACACTTTCTCAGCTGTGCTCAGAGTTACAGGTAATTACAGTGCAGATCCCTGAGTCTGGACAGATGGAAGTACTTACAGTGCTGGACCAAGCTGGTTTTGCTGGCCACACACTGAAGTCACAATTTTCCCCCTAGAGAATAAGTGAATTCAAGGTACTAATATAATGTATGGGGATGAGGGATGGGCCTGGCCACAAATCTGATTATCTGAGGAAAGAGCTGAGAGGCTTCTGTGGCATAAGCAAAGAGGGTGTCTGAGGCTAAGCTAGGAAAATGATTGGCAACAAGGAAAACTAATTATGTTCTGAACATGTGCAAGAAAGTTCATGGTTTGTTCCCTGGCAGCAGATTCAGAAACAGCAGCATGAGCATTGTATGGGGGTGGAGTCTGCAGATGTCAAAAGGTCATGTAGCCAACACTGTGCACATGCAAGTGAAGGGGTGCGTGGCTTCAACCCATTTAAGCAAGACAAAGCTGTCTTCAGATTCCCAAAACCTTAATCATCCCAAATGGACCATAGGTCAGGGCACTGTTTGGAGTGAAGCTGGTGATATGTGTGTTAGCTCACTGTTTACTTCAGTGACTTCTTTAAACACTGAAGCAAGCACTCAACTACAACCTGAGGGAATGAAGAAGACTTATTTAGGTTTTCCCTGGGTTTCATAAGGAAGAACAATATATCCTTGAGTTTTAGGCTTTAGCTAGGAATGGAGGATGACTCACAAAATTTGAAACAGGAAAAAAAATATATTCAGGACTTGGTTTTAGCTTTGTAAAACAAACAATAGTTTGAATGTGCTACCGAATGAGCGCAAGTCTTTTTAGTCGCCTGTTGTGATTGACAACCCCTGGGTCACTTGCCTTGGTAGAGTAGGAAAACCACACTTCAGAAATGAGGGTGAGGACCACTGTTCCTTCAAATGGAGATAGGTTTAGTATTGCAAGGAAGTTGGTTAACTAAGTGAGTGATGCAGCTCTTCATTGCTGGATGCCAGCCTCAAAACAGACCTTTGCGCCAGTGGTGACAAGTTGTTGAATCTTTATGAATCTTAGTTTTCCTATCTGTGAAGAAGGAACAGTGGCTGGGGAGGCAGCTCTGTGAATAAGGTGCCTGCTGCACAAGCGTGAAGAAGACACTTCAGATCTTTAAAACTCATTTGAAAGAATGGGAAGGCCAGGCCTGGTGGCTGCCTGTAATAAATGGGATCCAGGGGCAAGGTGACTAGCTAGACTAGTCAGAATTGCCATGCTCAGGGATCAGCAAGAGATCCTGCCTCAATAAATAAAGTGGAGAGACACTGAGAATGATACTCAGTATCAACTCTGGGTTTCCATAAGCACAAACATGCATGATCATCTGTGCACATATAGGCCTATACACGTGCAGACATGTAAACATCACAGACACACACAGAGATAAAACACATTTTTTTTTAACCTCTTTCTTAGAGCTCCAAACATGGGATGGGCCTGCCAGTGACTGACTGCTATTTGATGTGCATGAAATGAAACTTCATTATTTAATCAATAGAACTTTCTGGAAAGCAAGTCGTACTATGTTCCATGGAGGAGGGAGTGGGGGTCAGTCACAGAGTGTTTTTATCAGGGATGCAGGACTAGTGGAGCCACCAGTCTCCATGTGGCAGAGTCTGTTACTCCCCAGCACAAACCTACCCTAGGAAACAAACCTGGTGATAGGAAATAGAATGCACATGGAGTCTGGTGTAGACAGTGAGTGCAAACAATGCCAACCACACTATTTTTGCCACAATTACCATGGGAATCTGGCTGGACATTCTCTTCTTCACTGACTAATTTCTAGTACTGTAGAGCTCCTTGGCAAGTGGTGTGGTCAAAGAGCCAACCACCCCTTTTCTCTTTGTTGACTTCATGAATATCTCCTCAGGAGCTATGGCATCTCTTGACCAGGTAAAATTTGATTCATTTCAGTCAGGAGTTTTAAGTTCCCATTATTATGTAAGCTCCTGGGTCAATTCTGGGGACTTAGTGGTAATGCCTTCCCCTGGAGCACAAGGTTAGGGAAGGAGTCTAGTCACTCTTGGGTTTTCACTGCTGAACTGCACACAAAGAGAACAGTGTCTGGACAAGGCTACTGCAAACAGCATCAGGACGCCAGACAGCATGTCAGGAATTCTTTTCAAGAGCAAGCATGATTTTAGAAGGCTCTAAAGAGGAAGCTACTTTGAAATCAAGGATGAAGAGAAGACCATAGCCTTGTCATATTTCACTAAGGTAGTGATAGTGATCTAAAGTGGGAGGGTCTCTGGTGCAGGGATAATGGAGGAAGCAGAAGCCTGAGCTCTGTGAGGACAAGGTTGACTGAGGCACCAGGGAGCAAGCTGAGGCATGCTATTCACCATGTGTCCTGGATGAGTTCTCCATGTCAGTAGGAGTCATGAAGTAGGAAGAGGATGGATCCTTTGGAGCATGTGTAGAAGAAGGAACTTCTAACCTATATCCATGAGGAATCTTCTCATCTCCATCAATTCTCTGATATGGAGAGTGGATTCATAAGTAGGACATCTAACTGCATGCCCAACCATGTAGTTTCTTCCTACATTAGTTTCTTCCTAATGTCTTCCTAGAGTCAGCATCAGATCCCACAGGTTAAATGCTCACTCTTACATTTTCTCTCTTTCAGAAGTAGTTTCTGGAACTATCCTAGTTAGATCAACAGCTATGAGATAGAGATTTAGTATCGTGTATTTTAAAGTTAGATGATCACATCTCATGGTTTATACAATTCAGGAATCACTTTTCTCAACATCACCAGTCTATTATAAGAATATAGTGCCTAGGGCATGAGCGAATAACAAGATGAAGGATGCAGAGGTCCAAGTTGGAAACGGAGGCAGAGAGTGGAGCTTCTTTTCCTTGAGTTGAGCCATGCCAACTTCAGGCAAGTGGGTGCATTCACTATTCTGGGCGCTCTCCAACCCCTGACTTTAAAGGTTTCTAGGTATTAGAAGCAGATCTAGGATCCCGAGGAAATTATCACAGTCCAACTTATCCCAGCAAGGCAAAACATTCCACTTCTGAGGAAGGGTTCATATCCACAACACATCGTGTAGGGAATCACACATAATGTGGACCCATTGTTTTCCTTTCTCCTAGTGTGAAGGAGTCCTCTTTCTCACTGAGTGCTCAGAACTTGACCTCAATTTTACAGGGCTGCATAAGTCAATCCAGAGCGCTGGCAGGCAAAGTGCAGTTCTGAGGAGACCATGAAACCATGGAAATATATTTTAATTCCAAGAAGTGATGGTCCTGGAGGAATTTGAATTTCTGCCAAATCCCTTCTTCACAATTTTAAATTAAATTTGTTTGATATAACCCTTTGATAGAAAAGACAGTACTAATTTCCCACACATAGAAGTGCCAGTAAAGAAACATGATTGATTAGTGCCTGGGCATTGTTAATTCACTCTACCTCCAACACATCTCCCTCTCTTGATATCTAGGAGCAGGACTTACTTCCTAATCATTAGCTGATTTTCCTGGCAGCAGCCTCTAGCCTGTAGCTAACTAGGGGCCAGTGAGATCCACTTCATGTGTTGGTTAGAAAAGATTTAATAACAAAAGTCAGACAGAGACTTATTGCAATGAGCTTGCAGGGGTTTGAAGTGTTCCTCACCAGGAACTCAAGACTGAAATGCACCTGTGACCTGCAGGGGAAACTTGAGTTGGAAAGTGTGACAATGGTTTTATTCACTGTTACAACAGTAAGGTTCCCAGGGCAGCCTCCTCACAGCATCCAGGAGACAGTAAAGGAAGTGCTCACACACATTCCCAGTGGCAAGTGGATACAAAGAAGTGGTGCCTCCTTAATGTTTCTGAGCCACTTGGATCAGATTATCAAACTTGACAAGGGACAGTGGCAGCCTCCACTGGATAGTAGTCAGTGCTGTGGCCTTGGCCCCTGGGACACCTTCATATTTGACAATTTGTCACCTTTGGTGACTGCAGTGATTTGTGTGAGAGATTTGAAGGACAGAGCTGTCAATAACTTTATCAGTCATATTTCCCAAGAGACCTACTGTTCACCTCCAGCCCTTGCAGCAGAGTTCCAGACTCTGTGGGAAGGCTTTCTTGATTTTACTGTTTTTTATTTTTTTCCTCTGACAATCTCATATGTGTATATAATTAATGATATCTACTTTAACTCTTTACTACCTCTTTAATGTCCCCTCCTCCTCTGGCTCAAATTCTTCTTTTCAATTTCCTCTTCTACTTTCATTCCCTGAGTATTTATGTGTGTTTGTGTGTTTATGTATGTGTGCTTTCCATTAAATTCTATAGTTCTTCTGATGCTACAGAAATTTTCTAATCACATTTCCTTGCAGAATTTTATTATGGAAGAAATGTTTGAAGGTGATAGGGTACAAAGCATTAAAGATGAAGAGGGTGGGTCTTATTCTGCTCCTCACTTTTGCTCTTAATGGATGGACTGGCTTGAGGACTGAATGGTAGAAATATTGCTGGATACTCAGTAAAGAGTCCAAATCACAGAGCTGTGATCTGGTAAGAGAGGAAACAGTGCCACCTCCTGGCAAGTGGTGAGCAGCAGCGTATGTGTTCATCTCAAGCACTGCTACTGTGGATGAACAACTGCATGGTTCCAGGTGATTATAGCAAAAGCAGAGGTCTCAGGACATCTTTACTTAGTGTAAGAAACTTACAAATTAAAAAAAGGAACCCTGTTATGTGTTGACCACTCAGATATCCTCTCTAATCAGAGAAGAGACCATCCAGCACTTGCAGCCTAGTGAGAAACTGCTTTGTTCTGAGATAAATCAGACTCTGTCCACATGGCCAGTGCAAGAGTTGGGGAGCATAAGCAAAGGGTAGCAGAGCATGGAGGAGTGGAGGTCCTGGCTCTGTCTGGGAAGTTAAAGTGTCATCAAGGAATGGGGAGGAGGGTGTCAGACACTTGGGAGGGAAGAGTACTCCTCCAGGCAAAAGTACCAGCAGTGTGACGCAGAGGTCACACGTGTGTGGGAGCATGTGCATATGTATCAACTTATTGTGGCATGGAGATCATGAAACCCAAATATATATGATAGGCCGGAAGTCTGGAGAGGAGATGCTGAGGGTCTTCCCCCCCAAAATTAATCGAACAGCATAGTGTGTCCCCTTACCAAAGCACTGATGGGTCTCCTGAAACTTGCTGAGGCGCACTGGGAAACTTCCTTGTTATGGCTGACTTTGTTTATTTTAGTATAGCAATTTAAGATTTTTCTAACTTATAAAAGATTGTCTTGTATTTATCTGCATGAACGTTTGGGAATTATTCAACTATTTAACAGTTGTTCCCGGAACTGCCCCTTTCTATTGCGAAAAATCCAAATTATGGGCTTAGCAAGAATGAGAAAGTTGGGTTTTGATTTGTTTTGGCCAACTTTCTTGTCAGAGGACAATCTTATCTGCTTTCCTGTAACCCTAACAAATCACCCCTATCAAGAGCAACTCAAAGGAGAAAGTGTTTATTTTGGCCCACATCTCCAGGAGGTTAAGTCATTGCTGTGGAAAGTCACAATGATGAAGACTTGAAGTCAGTAAGTAGAGGGTGATGAATGCTGGTTGTGAATTTCCTGTCTCCTTTTGTACAGTCCAGAATCCTAAGCCCACAGAAGGTTCTGCCCACAGTAGGTGGGCTGTCTTCCCACCTCGATTTACAAAATCAAGATAATCCCAGACAAGCATATCCAGAGGCCAGTATCCCAGGTGATTCTAGATCTCACCAAGTTGCCAATTGAACTTAGCCATAATAGAGGGCTTGAAAATATCTTGCTTCAAGCCAGGAAGCAATGTTATGGTTGATACTCTGAAAGAATGCCCTGATTCAGATGGGTCAGATGAGACAGATGACTTCTCATGTCCCTGCTAACCTTGAGTCAAAGAGACAGAGATGATGGTAGTGCTTCAGGACCACCTCTTCATTCACAAACATGCACAAACACACATGTGCATGCACACACACCATTCCATTTACTTTCTGGCTTCCCACAGTGTAGCATACCCTGCAGCACAAAATGAGCATGAAATAAACAATGGGAGCAGAGGAGAGATTGTGGTTCAAGGTTCTTGGCAGTGGTCAAGGAAGGTATCGAGCCTTGCTTGAGAGAATATACCTGTGAAAGGGGTGGGCCAAGATTGCTGGCTTATTAGCAGGTAAGGTCCATCTCTCACCTGCTGCAAAAAAATCATCCACACCTGTCACGTGTAATTATATAGGTCCATGTGTCTGAGATGATAGGAAAGTCCTCCTGTGGCTTAATTAGAAACTTCTGTAACCTCAGATGAAGTTGTTTCTATAATCAACTAAGGAGGAAATAATTCTCCCAAAGACTTACTTAATGAAAATCTTTCTTTTTTTCCCCTCTTCTCCTCTGGTAGTTGAGTTCAGAATTCATATTGTGCCTGCCAGTGCCATTCTGGTGGAGGAGGTGCTTTGAGGGCAGGATCAGAAGTCCAGAAAGGCAGGGCTACATGATTGAGGCATGGGGGATCTCTCAAGGAGGCGAATCCACCAATCTCCATACTAAAGGGTTGCTGAGCTCACATTGTCAATTACCTTCTGTGTTAGAAGTAGGGATACTGACAGACTAAACTCAAAATGCAGACAAATTGGGACAGCAGCTGTAAAACAAGCCACAGCTGTAAAACAAGCCACAGCTGTAAGAGGCATCAGGAGTAAGGTCTGTGATGGTCAAGGGAACCTTTTCAAGTCAAAAGAGAGGGATGAACCTTAGACTGATAGCGTAGAGCTGTGTTGCCATAAATTAGAGGAAATAGAATTATTCCCTGGTTGATGATAGCGTATGACAAAGGGATGAAAAGGACAAGAAAGGGAATCAGAAGATGAGAGGGGAGGACAAGTCATTTCAAAGAGAAGATGCTGTCTGAACAGTGCTCTAGTGTTACAAATAGACAGGCCTATGTATGCTGCTATAGTTCAGTCCAGCCTACACAATGGTTGTACATTGGGAAAGAGGCATGGTAACCTTAGGTAAGGTGGGAATGATTTCCAGGGGCAAAATAGTGCTGAATGTTGATACAGCAGATTGTCTGTCATTAGTAAAGGTTCTGGTCAAAGAATCTAAATATGAGCCACGTGGATTGCATTGAAAAGCTCCACTTTCTAGTCTGGAGTTTTCCCAGTGATACATCCTGTCCCCCAGGTAAACTCTCCTTCACCATTCCTTCTCTGTCTCTGACCACTCATGATGCTATGTAGGACTGAGCTGTAAATTGTAATTAAAGGGCACATGCACCTCTTAGAAGATGTTATGTTTAACTGGAGCCTTGCATGTGGAAGACACTCTTAATAATGAGGCAGGAAGGAGTTCTAAGAGCTTCACTGTACAGCAAACATCTCCTTCACTCTCTTACTCTTAAATACATCTCTTCACCTGATCTGCCTTCATCCAAATCAAATCCCTACTCCAATAAGAATAATGACTGTGTCTGGACACAGTTGTTTCCTTTGTGTATTTAGTGAGGAAACTAAGGCACAGGATAAAAGAGGGAAAGAGACTGGGTTTGGTTGGCTTTGGCTTTGTGACATCTCTGTACCACTTGTGCTGGAATGTATCCCTGTCTGCCATTCTAACTCATCCCATGTCCTTCTTTTGTCACATACTTTTTTGGGGCAAGGAAGAGGCTCTCTCAATGCTTACTTTGTAATGATGAGGCCTGGAGCTCAGTGGGTGGGCTTCTTGTCACTCCTCAGCAGAGCATTCTATCTTCTCATTATCCAACAAGTAAAGTTGCACCATTAGAGTGTGATTCTTCCCATTCTAAACCACAGTTACGTGTCCAACGTGTGTGTGTGTGTGTGTGTGTGTGTGTGTGCGTGTGTATGAATGTCTTCTCCAAAGTCTCCAGTCTCACTGTAGTCTGACTGGCTCACATTGTAATGAAGGCATCTTGGAATCCTCCTTAAGAAGTGGGAAGTGATGATTAAGAAGATAATGATGGGTCTAGCCACTGAAAGCCTGCCTAGTGACCTGGCTAGTTAAGTATTCTGGGGTTATAAGAACTATAGTATCTCTGGAAATATTTTTAGATACCTACTGAGATAGAGCATATGTTTTTGTGGTTAGATAGTACTTCAATTAAATCCTGGCTGGGTGAGACTTTGGATGCTCCTTTAATTCACTGTCAGTTTACTTTCTGTGAAAGGATGGCTCTAATATTCTACCTGAAAGATGATTGTATGGATTGAATGTGAAGCGTGTATAAAATTTCTACTCTTTCACCTGCCAAATTATCAGTATTGGTATGTGGAGCCATTGTGCTTATAAGGCACTGAGTTCAGAGTTTCATCAAGTACAGAGTAGATTCTAGCACTAAGATCTCTACTAAGTGTGTGGGTCTGATGGAGGATGCTATGTCTGGTTCTCCTTAGTGTAATAGTGCAAAGGCCATGGAGAAGGAATCCCAGACTTGGATGCTAATGTGTGATATTATAGCATATGTGTAAATGGATAGAAGAACAAAGCATTTGGTAAAGTCCCATGAGGAGGACTGGAGCATCTCAATAGAGCTGGATCTTTGTATGACATCTTTTTGTCCCTCCAGATGCTGAACAACCCAGAGAAGATAGCAGAGCAGATCAGTAAGGATCTTGCCTGGCTGGCTTCCCATCTGATGGCTCTGTGGACCCAATTCCTGGACAAAGTAACCCTGCATTCCCAAGTGACCACTTATCTCACCCAGGAGCATCACACTTTGAGGGTAAATTGTAAAATGCTTTAAACTCCCTGATTGCATGCTTTTATACTTAAGGAGAAGCATTACAAAAGTTGGTTCACTGAGAGGAACAGGATTGGGCTTGGTGCTGTTGTGTAGATTTCAACACAGGTCCCACTCAACTGTGAATGAGCATTGTGACATCTGACAACTCACTTAGCTACTCAGCCCTATTTTGTCACTTGTAAAACACCTCCCTTGCTATGTTTGATGATAGCTGAATTTATAAAATTGACTATTACAAGTGTCTCAAAATACTTAAGAAAAAAATTTCAAATGCAAAGTGTTGTCCTCTTCCTGGCTATATAATGTATGTAGCAATATGGATCTTCTCACTTTGGGCAAGAGAATAAGTGACTGAGAGTCAGTGTCCATGAAGAACATAGCAAATGGCACTGACTTTAGGAATTCTCCACACTGTGCATTTATTTATAATGCCAATTTGGAGAGATCACATATTCTATTAGATATAATAAAACTTAAATATAAAAATAAAGCAGAACAGGACTGAGTTTATGAACACAAACTATATTATTTGGGCTATGAGCTATAAAGACATGTGGGCAGCTGTGGAGAGTGGAAAGCCTCTTGCTTCAGGCCTCTGTGTAGGTATACCTTTCTCTCCATTAAAATGTGACACTTAATCTCCAGACTCTCAAGTTTAGAAAATGGAGGTCATATACACTTGAAGAATTAAGTTGTTTACATTGTCATCCTTCAGGTCCGAAGGTTTTCTGAAGCTTTCTTTTATATGGAGCACCAAAAACTTGCAGTCTTGACCTTTCAGGAAAACCTGTGAGTAATACATTGCAACCTACTTCACCCTGTGAAAGTGGCCACCTAAGGCATTCAGCTCTCTTTGTTCCAACTTCCCTTTCCTTTCATCTCTTGCTGTGAAACAGACACATTGCTTCCCTCTGTATACTCTGTCTACAATCCTGTGGAGGCAAAGAAAGTATTCACACTGGGGAGGTGGGAGCTGCAGGTGGCAGAGTAGGTCAATAGCCAAGGGTTTCTTTTGTTTCATGCCAGTATGGTTCTATAGAGAAAAAAAAGTAAGATTTTCTAAGTCTCTGCAGACATCTGTGCTGAGTCTTCTGCAAAATGAATGGAAGCAGGTGGTGTGGCCACAGACGATCAGAAAACCCCTAGGGTACAGTAGCTAAAACATAATATTTAACATAAAGCCCACAGTCTCTAATCAGGACTGATGCCTTTCTAAGACTGAGTTCTTCCAGAAAGAACTGAAAGCACTCCAGAAATTTAGAGAGGTGATGCAAGGTGAGGTTTCTTAGGTACCCCAGGGAAGATGGGCAGAGATTCCAGTGAGAACTTTTGGCCATCTTCATCTAAGGAACGATCATGTTTGAGAGGCCATATTGCATCTGTCAGAAGAGGCTCATGGAATATTTGTGTTGCCTAGCACAGACCTGGAATTCTTTCATCTTTGTCATGTAACCCTGGAACATCCACAGGTTCATTCTGTATGCAGGTAGTAACATTTAATGTTTGCTCTTGGGATCTGAAAGTGAGTAGGACAGCAAGAAAAATGCATCTGCTTGTGAAAACCTGACATTACTAGAGTCTTCTACAGGCACACCAATGCATGCATTCATTCATTCATTCATTCATTCATTGATTTCAGCTTCAGGCTAGAACTGGTTGAATAATTCTAAAACTACTACTAGAAAAAGAAATCTGTCAACATTAAAAATAACCTTGAAGCCTCTGAGCAAAATAGAGAATCTCAGAACTGTTGGGGGGTGGGGTGGTGAAGCATTTCTGCATGGCTCAACAAAACAAGGAAAACTTGGAGTTTCTGTTATATGTGAACTTTGTTTCTCTGGGAGTACAAACACTGGAAAAGGACTGGAGAGAGAGAGAGAGAGAGAGAGAGAGAGAGAGAGAGAGAGAGAGCGAGCTAGCTCAGCAGTTTAGAGCACTGACTGCTCTTCCAGAGGTCCTAAGTTCAATTCCCAGCAACCACACAGTGGCTCACAACCATCTGTAGTGGGATCTGATGACCTCTTCTGGTGTGTCTGAAGACAGCTACAGTCCATGCACACACACACACACACACACACACACACACACCAAATAAAAACCATTGCTTGTTTTAGAAAGAAAGAAAGAAAGAAAGAAAGAAAGAAAGAAAGAAAGAAAACACATGACACAGAGGTCATTGATCTCTACACTAATTAATTTTCTCTTCACTGGGATTAAAATCCAAAGAACATCTACTTAAAGAAGTGTGGCCCACACTTTGAGGGGTCATGCTGGCAGGAAGTCATAGCTGCAGGAGAGTGAGGCAGCTGGTCACACAGCATCTAAGTCAAGTAGAGGGTGAAATGTTTATACTCAGCTCACTTCCTCTTTATGGCCCATCCTTTTTCAGTCTAGGACCCCACCTTATTGAGGGGACCACATTCAGAATAGATCTCCCCTCATCAGTTTTGCTTTGGAAATTGCTCACAGATATGTCTAGAGGTATGTCTCCTAGGTGATTCTAAATCTAGTTGAGTTGACAATGAAAATTAACTATTACATTCCCAGGGCACAGTTTAGTTAGAATGCCACCTATGCAAAGTACTCATAGCACATGGTACCCAGTGATTTATAAAGATTGAGTAATCTAAAAAATTATCTCAACTGGATCTAGCTGTGATTTTTTTTTGTTGTTGTTAATTTTTATCAAATGTAGAATCATCTTGGATGGGAATACTGATAACAGATGGTCTAGAGTTGGTTGGTCTAAGAGGATATCTATGGAGATTATCTTGATCACAGTGATCCATATAGGAAGATCTGCCTTGAGACGCCATTCCCTGAACAGGGCATCCTGTATTATAGAAGAATGGAGAAAGCAAGCTGAGTGCAAGCATATACTCTGATCTCATCTGTGACTGAACAGTTGCTTTCATCTGCTGTTGTGACTTCTCTGCAACAATGAATGATAACCTAGAAATAAGGTCCAAATAAATTATTTCTCCCTGAAGTGGCTTTCAGCAGGGAATTTTTATCACAACGGCAAGAAAGGAAATCAATGAATGTATCACTTTTTGGTTTCCTTTCCCATAAAATAGACAAAAGTCAAAGATGAAAGTGGGAGCATCCATATACATGGTAGAAATAGTGCAAGCCACAGACCTTCCTGTGTAAACAGTTATGTGGACATAGATAGTGATTGATAAGTGGCTATTAATTGTCCAGGTGGACTGTAGATGCACTAAACAATAATGCTGTTTTGTAGGTTTCCCATTCTACCTGACAAGCAGGGGCATAATTTCACTCATTCAGGTGGTTACAAGTGTTAAAGAAAATAAGCAAAATAAAGGCATATGAAATGAGAAAGGGCTATGACTAGTGTTCTCATAAATGATTAACCACTAGTTTCCAGAATCCCCAAATCAAGTATTTATTGATTTTAGCTCTGTGAACTTCCCTCAAATGGTATTTCAAGCTATGAGTTATCATGAAGTATGAAGCTAAAAAGAGACACATACAGTTTGCATCTGCAAGTCCCAACATCAACTGTCCTTTAGGCAAAATTGTGTGTGGATCATGGACTAATTTTAACAAAGTGATGAGAGAAAAAAATTAAATTGAGAATGTTACATTTGACTTCAGTCTGCGGTTATAGCAACTCAGACTGTCAAAGTTGTTTATGAAGCAGGAATAGCTTCCATTAATAATCTGAGTTTTAAGATTATGATGGACATAAACAGAAACTGGAAGTTAAGAGTGAGGGGCAGGAGAATTAGGTCATGTATCACAAAATAATTCAGACTCATGAGAATCCCAGTGCAAGCCTTATTAGCCTGAAAACAAAGTTAGACATCAGCATTTCAAATCTCACTTTGCCTGTTTTATATTTCTTCTTGATTCTACTTATCCAATGCAAGCATTCTTAGCTAATTTCTTAGATGTAAAAGGATTCTTTCTTTCAATAAGTATGTATATATTGTTGCCTGTATTCCAGATACTGTTTCAGTTGTGTGGTATTTATCAGTGAAGTAAACAGATAAAATCTCTCTGTACAAATGAATAGACATATCAACCAAATGGTGATGTGAAGCATCTATTCATTTAAGAGGAGTTGATAGTGACATGTTTGTCAGAGATGGTCTGCCTGGCCACCTCACAAAGAAGTGGAGGTCTGAATCAGGATGAAGTTCTCAAGGAGATATGTCTTACACAGTAAATAGATTGGATAACATTTTTAACATTCAATTGATCACCAATAGCGACACAAAGGATCAAATACAGAACAATTTACCAGGGAGATTCTGCTCAATAGGAAATAAATTGTTGTCCATGTCATCAAGAACACAGAAAGACTTCATTTCAGAATGAGAAAATTACAGGAACCATGATAATTGCTGCCAACAGAATGAGTCTTGGGCTAGGCTATTGAACAGGGACTGTGTAAGGCTAGCAGCCATGCCTAGGCATGGGTATGCTCATATGAGCATTATAGCTAGACAGACAAACCATGATGAACAATCACCTATTCACATGGGAGGCAGAAGTACACTCCAACATTAGGACTGAGATGCTAGCATGCAAAGGCATGGGTGAGTTCCTCTGTAAATATCTATCATAGTCTGGCCTGGAAGAGATATGGTGTCATGGAGGAATTTTATCCACCTTTAAGTAGGCTGTGTAATCAGTGGATGTATTTGGGACAGATCTTTATGGGTGAGATTGTCTAGGATCTCACAGGAAAAGATATAATGTATGATGGGAGGTGATGTATTTGCTTAGGCTTGTCAATGTACATGGGTCTGAAGATGTGTGTTTGTTGTGAAAATGATTGGCCAGCCATCAGGAGTAATTTGTGAAAGATGTTAATGTGAGATTTAGCTTGGCCTTGTGGCAAGGCTGGGTGTGGCTGCCCCTCTTCTCTGTTTTTGCAGTATCTCATTGATGCCCTTCACATGATAAAGAGAAATACTTGGCTGTGGAGAAGGAAGATGCTGTAGACATTCATAGTGCTATGTCATTTGCTATAGTGGGGAAGTTGAGATATCACCTCGATTTTCACAGTTTCTTTGCTAATAATGATAACATTATTTAAGTTAAAAAATTAGTTTTAAACAAAATATTATTTCATCACTTTTTCTATTTTCTTTCCTCTCTCCAGTTACTCCCATTTCCACTTGCTTCCTCTCAAATTTTTAGTTTATTTTCCCATACATACACACACATGCACACACACATACACACACACACACACACACACACACACACATCCATCCCATATACACATAAATATCTCAATACAATCCCACTGAGTCTGTTCAGTGTTGCTTGTATGTCTATAATTTCAGGCCTGACTATGTTGTATGGGACAACCAATTAAAAAGTTCATTTCTGGGGGAGACTAAGTCTCCCTCTTTTAGCAGGCATTAGTTATATATAGCATTACAAAACAGTTTAATAGTTAAAAGGCCATTCCTTCTGGGGCTGGAGAGATGGCTTAGTTAGGAAAATGGCTTCCATGCAAATAAGACTTGAGTTCAAATAACTAGACCCCACATAAAAAACAAGGTACCTAGACAAGCACTTGTAATGCCAGCATTGCAGAAGAAGCAACAATAGGATCCTTGGGGTTCATTGAGAAGCCAGTTTAGTTGAATTGGTGAATTTCATTATCAGACTGACAAGCTCCACTATCATCTGTATGGAAGCCACAGAAGCTAGGGGTATGACTCAGCCACACCAAAAGATCTTGGGACGAGGGGACCAGTTTCATGTCCAAAGGCCGGAAACCCTGAAGGACAGAGATGCTGCTGTGAGACTCTTGGTCTAAATATTGGAGAACCTGGAATTGTGATGTCAAATAGCAAAAGAAAACAAAGGCATCTTGGTTCTAGAAAAAAAATATTTCATCCAGCTCATCCATGTTCCTTTCAACCTATCAGATGGTGCCTGTCCACACTGAAGGTGGATCTGGTAGGTTTATCACCAGCTCACCTGCCAATGCCTTCTGGCTACACCCTAACATACTTAGGAGACCAAAGATGGTATGGTGTGTAGGACTGATTGAAACAGAATTACATTTAAATATTTAGATAAAATATCCAAATAATTAAATATTCAAAAAGGTATAAAGTTGCAACAACCTCTGTAGAACATTGAATAAAAGAAAAAAATCCACTTTTATAAGGAAACTGAAAAATAGGAAAAATAAGGTAAACATATTTAGTCTGTAAAATTAATATGTATTGTCATAATTAACAGTTTACATGCACATTTATATGAAACACACACACATATGCAACAAATTACACATGTGTACGTATTAATCTCATGGTAATTCTGTTGAAGATGATGATGTGATACTTAGAGAATTTGTTCTGGATCTGTATACTCTACAGTAATTTTAGAGATGTAGAGGGGCCATGTGCCTGGGAAGTGAGATGAGAGTATCAAGAATTTATAGGCTGTGACATAAAGAGCTACTGGCAGGCAGGCAGGTAGGCAGGGAGACAGACATATAGACACATGCTCAACCTTCTCCCAAACCTACAGTTCTATAAGTTCTTCTGTTACCTTAGGGGAAAGTGACTGAGTTGTTATACACAAAACACTAATTAGATTTTCTTTCATAAGATAATAAGAATTTACCTTCTCCAGAGTAAGTAATTAAAGTAGCTTGCTCCTCCCATCTTTTAGATTGTAAAGTGTAATTACTTCAGATTCCGGAATTACATTCTTATTGTTAGAATGATGTTTAGGTTATGGAGAATAAATATTAGCTTTTAAAATTGACCTACAGAGAAACAAAAGTAGAACACCCTTCCTGAATTATATTGGCTTACATACTAATAAACGTTGTCAGTAATGACAAAATATTTTTAAAAAGCTACTTCATGTGGCTCTTAAACCAGCAGTATTGAAATGTGACTCAGACTCTAAGTAGTTTAAAACGTTGAAGTGAATTTAACTTTCTCCTCCAAAGCACTAATTTTAGACATTTCTTAGCTAGTCTTTCAGTCGCATAGCATTTATTATCTTCCACTAACTGGCAGATGTAACCTAGTCCACAGTCTACTGCATTAATACTAGTACCTAGATAAGTTCCTCAGCAAAGCAGACTACCACATTGGGGGATAACGTAAATGGATGGGAGAACGGGAGATGACCATTGCTTGCATCTGCTAAATGCACTGTTAATGCTTTCTTGGGGTTAGAATGGTAAGATTCTATTGAACATGTCCAGTCCTGTTTTATGGATTAACTTTCTGTGTGCTCCACAGGATACAGACTCACAGCCAGCTGTCCCTGGACATCCGGAACTCAGAGTACCTCACCAGCATGCCCCCGTTGCCTGCAGAGTGCCTGGACATTGATGGTGACTGGAACACCCTGCCTGTTATCTTTGAGGACAGATATGTGGACTGCCCTGTCTCAGGTTTGTGTTTCTCTGTTGTTTTGAAAGAATTAGCTTTTTCATGTAAGTGCTCATGCATTAAGAGATTGTGCCTTCAGGACTGAAGGAGCTGAGGGAGTTTGCAGCCCCAGGGATGGAGCAACAGTGGCAACTGGCCTGACCCCTCGATGCTCCAGAAGACTGGATCACCAACCAAAGAATACACATGGAGGGATCCATGGTGCTGGCCACATATGCAGCAGAGGAGGGTCTTGTTAGCCATCGGGGGAGGAGAGGCCCTTGGGCCTGAGGGTGTTAGATTCCCCAGTATAGGAGAATGCCAGGAGGGAAGAGGAGAGTGGGTGGGTGGGTGGTTGGGGGAATACCACCATAGTGGCAGGAGGAGGGGCGAGGGAATACGGAGGTTCCAATTGGGAGATCTGGAAAGGGGGAACCATTTGAAATGTAAATAAAATATGAGAGAGAGAGAGAGAGAGAGAGAGAGAGAGAGAGAGAGAGAGAGAG
>JADRCH010000060.1:9101253-9264605 GCA_019843965.1 Rhynchomys soricoides | reverse complement strand
AGAGAGAGAGAGAGAGAGAGAGAGAGAGAGAGAGAGAGAGAGAGAGATTGTGCGACTGGAGCTCTGGTGCTTGCTCTGGTGTTCACTCTTTACAACAGTAGGAGTAGTTTTTTTGTTTTTTGTTTTTTTTTGTTTTGTTGTGTTTATTTTTGTTTGTTTGTTTTATTAAATGGGAAGAGTTAGCATTATTGTCAATCTGGCCTCTTCTGGGTCAAAATGTTCCTAGTCCTAGTGTTTTTACCTATAGGATAAGATACAGACACAGACATAAACTGGTTTTCTTGAGACTTGTGTTTTTATCTATAGAATAAGACACAGCACAGACAGACAGACACAGACACATGTGAAAAAGAACATCAATGGTGATGTTCTTTTGTTATTTCAAGTGTATAGTTTTACCTATAGTCATTTCTTTTTGATCTTTAATGCTACTATGTTAATGCCTTTCTTGTGGTGGTGATTATGGTTGGTCTATTGAGATGGGGTTTTGCTATATCATTCTAGCTGGCCACTTACTATATAATCCAAGAACCTGTTTAATGCCACAAGGCAGGTCAAGAACTTGAGAAAATGGGCTGTGTAACTCATGAACAAATAACTGCATCAGGGAGTAAAAAGAACAAGGTTGTACATATAGTTTGTGTACCACTGTTCATCATGACTGTACTGTTTGTCAGTGAATCCACAAGTCAACTGCAGAATGACTAGACACGAACAAAGGAATGTAGCCTCTCTGTTTGCTTCTGCAACTGACCATAGAAACCCAACAATCATGGCCAGAAAATTCCAAGCTCCATATATATATATCTTCAGAGAGGGAAACTGAGGCATAGATACAAGTAGGTGTGAAAGAAAGACCATGTGTCAATAAGCAGCCAAACCTAAGCCCTCAACTCCAGAGTCCAGGCTCTGCTCTGTTATCTTCCTGAGGTGGTTTAAGTCAGGCTAGTTTGCTTGCTGTTGTTTATAATGGATCAAAATGGCTACATTTCAGAGACTCTGCAACTGGAGACTTGTAGTCTGGAATCTAGGTGACTTGTAGGGACAGAGCAAGTTTGCAAACATGAATTTGGTTTCCAGTTCTGCTCTGACATCTAGTGTCAAGTAAGTGTATAACAAGTGCAGTGTGTGCTCAATTATATTAAATCTTCAACCCAACTGGTGAATTGTGTGTGTGTGTGTGTGTGTGTGTGTGTGTGTGTGTGTGCATTTATGTGTGTGTGTATTTCTGTGTTTAAATGCTTATGTTTTGAATAATGTATACCTCTTATATCATTTCCAGTAAAACTGAACAGTTGAAGATATTAAACACCAATTATAATAACCTCTGATATTTTCACTTAAGAATAGGATGTAGATCATTTCCCAGTCTTTTTATTGCAGATATTGATAAATATTCCATTAACCATAAATTTCAGTCTTTATGTATGTGATTCTATCATGGTCTTTAATTTTTTTATAAAGCAGCTTCATTTTTTTCTGAGCCTATAGCATCAGCTGAAAAGTATATTTTTTCCCCAGAGGGTTTCCCTGTTTACTGCATTCTACTCATGTGATTCACCTGGGCCTCAAGTCTTAACAGAATGAGATATGGCAGTTTTTTTTTCCGGAGGAAATTTGCTCATCCAGGTTCTTGTAAGCCATCAGTTGCTCAAATTTCATTTCTGGTGCTGTGATAATATACCCTGACTGGAGGGGGGAAGGGATTGCTTCAGATTACAATTCTAGTCTAAAGTACATCATTGTGAAAAAGTCAAAGCAGAAACTTTAAGGAGACAGTCATATCATACCCACAGTCAAGAAAAACGAAAATTGCATGCTGTACTTATTATTTGCTTGCTTGGTTGCATCTCTATTTCTCCACTCATATACTTCAGAAACCCCTGCCTAGGAAATAATGTGCTGGGTTTCCTGCATCAATTAACTTAATTAAAAACAACCCTCCGTAGACATACCCATAGGCCAACCCAATGTAGAAAATATATCATTAAGACTCTCTTCCCAAGTTTTTCTAAGTTGTATCAAGTTGACAATTAATGGTAATTGTCATAGTAGGTAATATTTTAATATATCTTCTCCATGTATATGCTGTAGGCTGAGTGATGTAGAAATTTTTTTATCCAGACCTGAGGTTTCTATGCCACCTTAGATCATTTAGTTCCCAGATAAAACACACACACAACCTTTATATTTACAAAGAACCTTAAACAGTACATGAATTAGGCAGATATCTAGCCTCTATGATGTTAGAATCAAATTTCCTATCAATAACCCCAAGTTGTGACTTACTATGTTTCATCTGGACTGCTCTTAACTCCAATTGTCCTCAGGGCCATGCTCTCTTGACTTCTAACCCATGACAGCTTCTTCATTCTCCTCCTGTACCTTCTTTTCCTAGTGGTCCTTCTCTGTTCCCAAGCTAGAGAAACCTCAACCCCACCTATGTCTCTTCTGCCCAGCTATTGGCTGTTGGCATCTTTATTTTCCAATCAGAAATAACTTCGGGCCAAGGGTGTATACTCTCTTATCTGTGGGATAAGCAGGTCTGGGATGCTGCACTTAGCATTACAATAGATAGCAAAAGACCAAAGCTCAACAAGTGAGTACCAGCTTTGTATTCTCAACTTTCTAGAACACTAAACATTTACTCTTAAATGTCTAGCTGTCTCTTCAGTCTGTCCCCAATAAAGTCCTGACCTGATGTGTTATTACTGTCTCATAATCATTACTAATTTGCCCATTTAAAGATCAAACCTTTTCTTGACTGATTTGTTCTTTCACAAAGTATTTTTGATGGTTCTTTATCCAAGATAAAATATCTTACTAAACAATGAACTAGTTCCTCTTTCTGCAAGAGTGGTGACCTAAATAGTTTTATGTTGCCAACAGGTTATCAAATGCATTCTTAGTACACCCTTTCAGTATAGCATCAAATGAGATGCACATGAGTTTTGCTTCCATCTACACTATCTGTGTGCATTTCTGGTTAGTGCCAAGGCAGAAATAAGTGCTATATCAGAAACTATAGTTGCTTTCCTGGGAGGCCATATCCTGTTGCAAGACAATTGAGCTGGTCTTACTGTCTAGATTTAAATATTTTCCCCAAACATAGCCTGTAAAATTGAACAAAATGCTCTCCCCTACATGGCTATTATGGCTGGCAGTGGCAAACATGTTTGTGAAACATTGAAGGACTAACAGGCAAGAGCCAATTGATGTTAACTAACAAAACCAGCCATCAGTGTCTGACTCTCTGAGTGAGATGCTTTGTTCTGCTCTTTCTCTCACAGTTTTAATGACAAATCCAAATTGTGATGTTGGCAACAGTTTTGTCACTTCCCTTCTTGCATCCTGTCTCATGGTTGAGGATGGCTCTTATAAATGTTCCGGTTTTCAAGAATCCTGTGACAGTCAAGATATATTCACCTATGGCTTGAAAGTTTATTCCTACTCCAGATTATCCCTGACTCTTTGTAGTTATTTCTCTGTGATTACTCTTACTTCATCCACTTAGGGAAATACCAATGTCTATCCAGACTGTATACCCCAGGATTCTAGTCTTTGCTTGTAATGTCTCTGGGTCTACCATGACTCAGTGCCTACTATTCTGAGGAAGATTGATACACATCCCCCAGAATACTGCCTGTGCTATGCTTTATTTACTTCTGTTTACTGTTCTAAGTGATTCTTTATAAAGTGATTTTTAGATTCCCAGCAGTGGAAATATAGAGTTCAGAGGTAGCCCATGTGCTCCTTGGCCCTGCATATTCATACCCTCTCACCTGCACCATCAATGTCCTCTGCCTGAGGGGAATGTGTGGAGGACATTGCCTCTGTATTGGCTTAGTAATTATCATCTGAAGGATTTGGAACTAGCACTATTCTGAGTTCACTTTGTGGTATGTGGTATGTGGCCATTATAGCATATTACAGCATGTAGATTGTTTTCACCACCTTAAATCCACTCTGTGCTTTGATCATATTTTCTTTCCTTTCTTGCCTGGTCTCTGGAAACCATTCATTCTAGCTTTGCCACAACAGACATAAGTTTTGGCAAAACAGTTGTTGCACCTTTGAGTGCTTCACAATATTTTGAAAAGTCCATCAAGGCAAAAATCTCCTTGGTGCTTATAACGAATGTCCACCTTACTGACTCTTACAACAAATGCTCACTTTCCATCTTACCAACCCACTGCCTAGTATGGAGATATTTTCACCCAATTCATGCTAATATAGTCCTTTTTTTTTTTTTTGTACTAAGCATCACTGAGGTAATTATATTCAAACCAATACAAGCAATCAATGAAGACGATATTCTTTGTTTTGCTAGATTTCTATTCTTGGCTTAGTTCATTTCAGGAACACAGTTCATCAAATATGTACTTGACAAGATGTCAGCCTGTGAGCTACAGAAATAAAACACAAGCTGTCTCCTCCAGGGATACTAGTGCTTACAAGTGGGCCATCACATGGCGGTAGGATATACCACACTACATGTATGTGGGAGGGATGTTGGGGGAATTCTCAGAAGAGTGTATGCTGTTCTTGCTGAAGACTGAGGACAGACCTTCAGAGGAAAGAAAATACCTCCCAGTATCTCCAGGTTCATTGAATGCACCCAGGTAAAGGAGGAGTTCATTCCTCCCTCAATCTGATTACAAATTACAATGAAACTTATTACATAATCATGTATCAAAGCCTTATGGGGTTTGTAAGTAGTATCTTATGGCTTAAGTTTGTGGTAATGTTTAAGAGAAGTTGTATTCATGTAGCTTTTTAAAAACCACATGAAGCCTTTTACATTTTAGTATGATTTTTAAAAAAATTAACATGAGGTAATGTGTTTCTTTATTACATTTAATACCTATTATTTTATAAATTCTTTGAAGATTTCAAAGTTTTTTCATCGTATTTACTTTCCCCTAATTTCTCCCTAGTATCTTACCCACCTCACTTTCTGTTCTGTTAAAAATAACAATAATCCAATTTCCTCAAGTCCTATTGTGTTGCTCAAATGCTCCTGGATGGATGGGGGCCTATCTGGGAGCATGGTTGACCTCCTTTGCCTCTACTGCCCTCCCTTACTCCCCTGCTCCTCTATGGATCTCTTTTGCATTTTTATTTGCCTCCATGGTTGCTCGGCATATAAATTGCTACAGCCTCTACAGGAATTAAAATAAAAGTCTCTTATAAAAGTTAAACCAGATTTATATGACCTATATGGTCATAATCATGGACATATACCCAAAGAACTATAAATCCTACCACATAGATGTGTGTTTATTGATGCACTGTTCACAATAATCATGAAATGGGACCAGTGTAGATGTCTGTCAACAGGGGGCTTATACTTGTTAAAGAAAACACGAACAAAAGATCCTCTTGTTTATATGGTATATATGGGAAATGTCACCTGCCATATCTTAGAACTTGGGTTATGACAGGTGCACATGGAAAATGTTTGTTACTGTCCAGCTGTGGAGGACAGGAGGAAAAAGAGAGGATTTTAACGTTAGAGAGAGAAAATGAAAGAGAATGGCTTATAGAGAACAGCTAGGAAAAACAAGATGAAAGGTCGCACTTTGGTTTCCTGCCATTAGACTCTGAAGATGGCTGTGATCCTGGAAGCTTCAGTGTGATGTTACTATCACACAGGACAATTCACTTGATAATGGAGTTCACACTTAAAACTGTTTATTCTGCAGAAAGTAGTACTCTCTGTCCCCATGCATAACATAAACTCCCATAATAATTTAGGAATGAGTGAAAGGCTTGCAGGATCCTATGAATCTGCCCATCCTACCATTTTCGAAAGTGGAAAATCTTACTGAAGTCTGCAGTTCACTAGGGTGCCCATGAATGGCAATGCTGGAGGTCACAATCAGACCTTTGCAGCACCAAACTCACCTTATCTTTACTCTTTAACCTCTAGACTTAAAATTGACCTTGTCTCATTGGCAAATATGAGAGGTTAATTGTACTCTGATAAATGAACAGTGATTGGTATGAGGGATAAAATAGCTGCTTTTTCTCTGAGCCTTTTTCTCCTTTTATATTTTATACAATGGTAATGAGGCACTAACATTTCTCTACCAAAATTTCATTTCAGATTCTGCAGGCAAACTGGAAGTCTGCAATTCTAGCCACTGGATACAAATTCTTGGTTCATGTTAAGTTTTCCATGGCTAAGGTTTTGTCTGGATGACTCATAGAACTCATGAAGGAGCTGCACTCATAATTGAAGTTTGATTGTGTGAAAGAAAGGGTGGCCATCTCCCCACAATACAAACTGGAGGGGGAGGGGAGAGAAAAAGAGATGGGGTTTAGACAGAGACAGAGACACGCAAAAGCAAATAAAGAAGCAACAAAATATATGAGAGACAGAGATATAGATGAGAGATAGAGGAAGCATGATCCATATGTTGAAACTTAGCTAGAAGTTTCTGTATTCTCAGGATTTTTCCTTCTCTAGAGCATCCATCTATGCTGTCAATCTGTCAATCTGAGGGGTTTACTGAGTCATAGGATCTTGAGTGTGCATTGGTATTTTTTTATCTGGACAAGATTCATTGAGCCACTGGCCTAACACTGAGATGCAATCTTTTCATAGAGGTCTAATGGGCATTTCTTTTCCATCATCCAACCTGCTAATCACATGATCTGTCATGTACATATCCTCATTTGTCTCATCAACATAAGCTATTTGACATTTTAACATGAGTGACCTGGTTTAACATAAAATATCTGTACGTTCCCAAGTAAAATAATGGTTTTCTATAACATAAGAACTTTCACAAATCTGAAGGTCATCCTTCAAATAATAGTAATAAAGGATTGTTGAATTATTTTCATACAATTAGATATTTTAATACTTTATAATATTGATTTGTAAACTATAATACAATTTTCTTCTTTTGTTATAGGGCATAACTTGAGTGGTTATCCTAATTTTGACGTCCCAGTGACAAGTCCTGCAATAATGAATCTAAAAGGGAAAGAAAAGAATCTTACAAATCAAAAGTCATCTTCAAGAAAGAACCTTCCCTTATCTACTACAGAAGCACCCCAGCTGGGCTCTGATAAAGATGCTATTAGGTGTCCAGAGATGGAGGGGAATGTCTCCACACGGAATCCTATGGATGTGTGCTCAGAATCTCAGGTGTACCTGACCATTGGTGAATTTCAAAACAAAGCAGGCATGTCTGAAGATGAAGGCTGGACTGGCCCAAGACCTGATGCTGTAAAAGATTCACTAGCAGATGTGGACACGTGTAGAAGTCCAGGTCCCGAGGAGGGGCAGACCCCAGCATTGACCTACATTGATGTACAATCTAGCAATAAGAACTACCCTAGAGCTGAGCCTGAACATGGCCTTAATGTTCAGCATGAACACAGGAACTCTAGGGACAGCCATGGTATTGTTAAGACTATGCCAAGCAAAGTTGTAGCAGGAATAAGCCAGAATAATTCCGTCTCTTTAAACCAAACAGCTACTCCTGAGTTGAGGACTCTAGGGAAGGGAGTCGACCAGGAGGGAAAGCCTATACTGCTAAGTCTGAAGCTAACCCCTGCTGAGCCCTGTGACCCACCGAGCACTGCTCTGAGGGAAGCTTTGGACACCAGGCCTTCCCTGCCTGACCATGCCGAAGAGCCGGAAGATCTTTTGGTGCTCTCTGGCATTATCAAAAGGTCAGCCTCCATAATATCTGACTCAGGCATTGAAAGTGAACCAAGCTCGGTTGCCTGGTCCGAGGCCAGAAGCAGAGCCCTGGAGTTACCCAGTGATCGTGACATTTTACATCAGGTAGTTCAAAGGCATGCCCAGCACAGGAACTCTTTGGAGGGTGGTCACACAGAGAGTAACACTAGCCTGCCCAGTGGTATTCAGGCTTCTCTTTCCTCCATCAGCTCATTACCTTTTGAAGATGAGGAGCGTGAGTTGGCACTTACCAAGCTAACCAAGTCTGTGTCTGCACCCCAGATCAGCAGCCCTGAGGATACTGCTGAAGGTTCAGGCACCATAAAGAACACAGCAGGATTTTCTGAAGACCTGGACCTTTCTAGCAAGGACAACAATTCACCCAGACACAGTTCTTCTTCTTATGCTGAGTCTAGGATCCAGGATGTTAGGGCAGGACATTCCCTTGCAGATATAGCTTTAGATTCTGACAGACCCCAGGGCCCTGGGTACATGGACATCCCAGAAGGCAAAGAGAATCACCCTGATCTTCAAGGACCCTGTTGTCTGGATGGCATGGCTGAAAACACGCAACATGTTGAAACCAAAGGTCTTAACTTAAAAATACCATGTACTATAGTGCTTGAAAATTCAAAGACCAGGTCTTTGCATAGAGCAGCAGTGGAAACTGCAAAAGGTAAACCTGAAGAATTGAGCATGAGTAAACACATGCTCTCCAAAAACAGTGTCTCAGAAGTCAGGGCTGCATCTCACCACAAGGTGCCTGAAATCAGTTGTGCACCAGCTGTTGAAGCTGTCAACCTGAATTCTACAGGTGTACAAAATGGTTCATTAAGTGTCAATGATACCATGACATTGAATAGAAGACATGCCTCTCTGGAGGCCAAACATGAAGCAGGCACTGTGTGCCCCACTGTGACTCACACTATTGTCTCCCAAGTGTCACGAAACCAAGAGCTGAAGACAGGAACTTCCATCTCTGGGTCCCACTTGAACTCCACAGAGGCCTTTACTATGGATAGCCTGAAGGCAGTGGAAGTTGTTAACTTGTCTGTGTCTTGCACTGCCACGTGTCTCCCTTTCTCATCTGTACCCAAGGAGACCCCTGCTAGGGCTGGACTCTCTTCCAAACAAAGCCCCGCTCCTATTACTCATCAGCCTTTGGGTTCCTTTGGCGTTGTTTCTACCTACTCCAGTAAGTTGGAAGAAGAAGTCAGTGAAAGGATGTTTAGGTAAGCTTGTGGATAGTTTACAAGTCCTCAAATAGTCATTTAAGTATTCCCAAAGTTTTCTCAGTTTCATGCAAACTATTTGAACATGGAGGTATTTGTTACTTTTGCTAACACAAAACAATAATGTACATATCATGCACTTCAGAATGTCTAAATAATATACAAAGAATTACAAATAAGCCATCTCCCAACATAACAGAATAACAGAAATTTTCTATATTGATGTTTGTTCCTTAAATATATTTCTCTTTTAATACAAATATGATTATCGTGACACTTCTTAATTAGTTTTCCATTTTAAAATATTAGAAATATGTTTGTATATAAGTCCATTTTCATTCTGAATTTTAATGCTTCCATAGTAATTCATTTTATAGATGTGCCATGACTTATTAACCAAATTCTTAATGGGTATATATGAAAATTTTGTTTATTTTTTATTGTGATATACTATTTTATGAATATCATTGAGACTCAACCTTTTCATACTTTGAAAAGGAGATTTCAGGACCAATGAGGGAACAGGACTCCATCAGATTTGCTTTTTAAGTTCCCTTTAAGATTGTGGACTTTTCAAAGCCACTACTCGTTTTGCAGTAGCAGAATATAGAGCTTGATCATTGGCTTACAATTTATTCATTTGCACCCTCAATTATCAGATATATCTTTCATTGGACACATAATAAGTATTTTGTCAGAGTACCTCATAATCATTCTCCTCTTGCCAATAGCTAATAGTTTCTGATTTTCAGATAAAGAAACACCCAGGCAGATAAACATTGAGCATTCTATGTAATAAATAATGTTAAATACCTGTCATATTACACTGTTCAGCAATTCAAGAAGTTCAGATAGACACTGTCCAAAACTAGGCTAGACTTGTTCCAGCTCTAACTATACTCATAGTCTTGCAGGAAATCTGGCAGATGATAACAAAACAGCAATTAAGGACAGTGTTGGACAAATGTAATAATTCCTGAATGCTCAGTGGAGGCAAAGGTTTTTATCTGAAGCAATGACTATACATTAGAGAAAGGGAGCAATAGCAACACTTTAGAGGAGAGAATTTCTTCTCTGAGGGGAAAAAGATGAGGATGCTGCTGATAATACTGGAATAAAACTAACTTGAAAACTCACAATTGTACAATATCTAAGATCAAACATTTACATGTTTTTATTGCTCTAGATCAAAATTAGGATCTTGCTCATATTGGACAAGAAATCTACAATTAAACTGTTATAATATACTATTGAAATCTAAAATAATTTTGAAATTTGGTGTGACAAAACCTATGGAGAATTTTGCACCATGAAGTTGTCTCATGTTCATCCCTAATAAAACTATTACATTAAATTGCTTTACCTTTATGCAATGGGATTAGGCCATACAGAAAATGAAACTTAACTCAGTGTATAGGCATGTTCTCAGCTTTAAGTTATCTCACTATGTACATAAATCTTAAAACACTGAAACTTGAAATCATTTGATCATTGGCCTACATTATATTCGTTTGCACATAAAACTCTTCTAGACCCAAGCATTTTAGATAGCTGTCAGTTATCAGAAGTGTTAAAACCAAGATTCTAACCTTGGTAATCTCAATGTTGTTAACCACCATCTTGTCAAGTGAGCACACAAATGACATTTTAGCTCGGTATAAATGTCATTTCAGAATGCCAAAATATACATAGGTACCCAGAAACCAAGCCATGCCAAGCCAGTTTATAGTAATGACTAGAAAACAAACAAACAAAAACAAAACAAAAAAATAAACCCTAAACCCCAAAACCTGTGTTGCTCTAAGGAATGTTGGGAGATAGTACTTGAATAGCAGGCGGAAGCTAAGCCATGGTAGACCTGTATGTCTGGAAAGGGACTTCTATCAGGAGGTTTTTAAAGATATTCACATCCTGTAACTGCACAGATCTTGTCTCTTTATCCAGTCTCCAATTCAGGATTAAAATAGAAATCTGAAGAATCAAAAAGTTTGTTTTTTTGGTTTACTTGTAGATATTTTCCTGCCCTCTTATTAAGAACAGCATCTCCCTTAAGATATATTTAGTATTTGATGTTAAGAAGACAATTTACTTGTGAATAGTCATCAGTCCTACATACCAGTCCAATTCATTTCCTGCTAAAAATGGAATGCACAGCATGACTTGTGATTAATTGGTATATTCTCCAGTTTTTATCAGGCCAAAGAAAAGTTTAAAAAAGAACTGAAGATTGAAGGATTTCTCTACAGTGACTTATCTGTACTAGCTTCTGACATACCATATTTCCCACCAGAGGAAGAGGAGGAAAACTTGGAAGATGGGATTCACCTGGTGGTCTGTGTCCATGGCCTGGATGGTACGTTCTAAAAAAGTTTACTTCTCAGATTACTATCCCACATTCAGTTTAGTTTTATGAAGTAATTTAGATGGGCATTCAATCTAAAAGCAACTAAATATGAAACAATTACCATCTAGGAAACCAGTATGGCACAACAGTATATTTGTATGCATATGTTTATATATTATGTATCTTAATTCATGAGTTAATTAAATCAGTGATGAGAATTTTATTAATAGAATGAACTAAGAAATTATTTAATTAATGGAATGAATGTGGAATAAGTGAATGAAGAGATGGATGCATTGGAGTGAATATCTCAATGGAATGCAGGAATTGGTAGAATTTGGGTCAATAGAGTGGTTCTACAAGAAGAATTGGACAGGAAGGAATAAAAGATGCATTTTAAGGACCCTGAGTTAGTGTTTGCAACTATTTCACTATTGTTTTCATCTCTCACTTATGTGCCACCTTTTGTTTACTAGACACTATCCTGCTCTAGGATTTGTAGAGATAAAAATGACCTTTACATTCATCAGTTCAATGTTACTAAAGAGTGGTTTCCACCTATTATTCTGAAAACTCTAAAAATTCTTTGCATGTAAGAAATCTGGGGATCCAGAGAAAGGCTCAGTGTTTAAGAACACTTGGTGTTCTTCCAGAGGACCTGAGTTTGCTTCTCAGTGGCTATAATGAATAAATGATTAGCAGACAACAACATGTAATTCCAGAATCAAAATAATCTAATGCCGTTTTCTGAGATTCTCTGAGACTACCTGGATAACTGTGGAAATCACTCCCCTAGATATATACATAAATAACAATAATAAAAGTAAATCTTTAAAGCAAGAACACTAGTGAGGCAATAGGCCTTTGGTTTTTTTACCTCATGCATATTAAAACTGAGTTGTTCAACAAAGGTAGAGATGATTTGCCATTACAGTATTAATTCAGAGAGTTGGTATGCCCATGACAGCATCACCCAGGCCACAGGTCAAAGGAAATAACAAGTGATAACAAAGAGAGCTTACCTAATATTACTTTAGTAGTTGATGGTACATATGTATAACCTCTTCAGAATAAGATCTATTGTTTAAATCTGTCCAATAGCATATTTATATCAAGAACTGAGTACACTAAGATATTTATACAGGCTCTCTGTTGTGCCAAAACTCTAAAATGTATCTTTTTGTAAATATTCTCAGCCTAACATATTATTAAATAAAATTGTTTTAGAATGTTTTAGGTTCAGCAACTTCTTTTTTTCTTAGTATCTTAAGTAGAAAAGGATAGCTTATTCCCAAATGCTTCATGTTAAATTTAAACATCACCAACTTTTTAAAGGACCACTACCAAAATGACATTAGAGAAATTTAAGCCACAATGTGAGTGAATCCATATATTTATTGACATAAACAGAGTAGTGAAATTTAGCTTCATAAAAAATGCATCTCTTCTAAAAGAAGATGATCTGGAGCCTACAGGCTTGATTGTGTGTATAAGGATTATGTGTCCCAGGCTAGCATTTGGGAATAGTCAGATAAGGTTGCTATTAAATATTTAGTTCTTCCAAATTTTGTGTGATTCTTTTATACACCTTTGCATCATTGGAGAAATGAATAACAAATGATATAAAATTAGCTGTAACTTCACTTACAATGTATAAGTTCTCTGAAACCATGACCTATAGGGTTGGCTTACATGGCAAAGCACACTACCAAAATATCAAATCAGTTGCAATTCCTTTTTTTAACTCTACAGAAATCCCCAAGAGAAACAAGCCACACATTAATGTAGATACAATGGAATCCCCATGGTCCATGTGAAATGTATGCCTAACTTATTCTGTTATATCAAATTCACTTTTTGTTTGACTTTTTATGTCCACAACACATTGCATATGCTGTTTGTGCCTCTCATCCTAGCATCTTCCCAGAACTGCCAACCTTTCATTCCTTGGCCATGGATGGTATGCTTGGACATTTGCAAACTTACTAATTCATTTTCCCTTGGCCCATGGGTAATTCTTCCTCTCGTTAGTCAACTGACTATTCATCTCTTCCCACTTACCTGCAAGTGATAGGCAAATAATTTAAGAGGGGAGTGGCACCCTGTGCCATTAGGTAGCTTCTTCCAAAAAGCTAGTGAGAGAATAGTTTTCTGGGGAAGAAAGAAAGCTGGTATGTCGGGTCAAGGAATGATTCCACTGAAGAAGGGCCATTTAAGAGAGCACACCTCTGTGTGTGTACATGGATTGGTATAGCAAGAGAAGGGCATGTGGTGTTACTCCAGTTATTTTTGTTATCTGCTTAAAACTTAAAGGAAAATCCAATTGTAATCTGAGAAAGGGAGAGAAAGAAATCTCTTGTGACTTATGATCAATTATATGATGAGGGGTATCTGTCATTTTCAGGGAACAGTGCAGATCTCCGGCTGGTGAAGACATTCATAGAACTGGGGCTTCCTGGAGGAAAACTGGACTTCTTAATGTCTGAAAAGAATCAGGTATGAGGGCAGAAGTGTTGGGTTGAGAGAACATTGGATTTGAAGGAACCACTAAAACGCACCAAGATACATGAGTGAAGGAGCCCCTTGAAGAAGAATATCCAAGTGCTTGGGTGGTTTGGAGGGGGGAAAATCCCCTTGCTGTGTTACTTTGGAAGTTTGAGGAAAATTGTATGAAGTGGGTAGAAGTTGGCATGTATCAACTGACTGGAAGCCTCTGGCTTCATTGAGCATTGCAAGCATGGCTGCTTAAAGTACCAATTATATGGACATCTATGTAGCTACACTGGGCATTGTCACACGCCACTAAGGAGCCAGGTTATGATTGCTTAACAATCCAATGTGGTAGACTGAGGCTGTGACTCTAAAGAAGTGTTAAGAGTCAAAGAGACATTAGTGAATCTATGATCAAGAGATAGGGATGGGCAGAGAGTGAGACAAATGGGTCAGAAACATCCTTCAGAAAGATATAGTTGTTAATAATCAAGAAAGAGGTCACATAATTAATGAAGGTGATAGTTATACAGAGGACTATCAGAACCTGAGGATGTATTTATTACCAGGCCTAATAGCCTTAGTTCAATCCCTGAGGCCTACATACTAGAAAGTAAGAACCATCTCTCCCAAGTAGTCTATTGACGTTCAATTAATAAATGTTTAAGAGCTGAAAAGACCTAGTTCACCCCTCAACAGCCAGTGCTTAGTTCCTTTGCCTGCTTCTAGCACGCTCATGTTCTAGGCCATGTGACAGGCAATAAAATGTGAGGGAGAAAGAATTAGCAGAACCATCCTTCAAGGATCTTTTGTTTTTAGGGTAACTGTTGTAGTTTCCCCAATCCACCTTCAAAGCAGTTCATTTGCTAATTATTAGCACCAACTCTTTACAGCACAGGGTGTGGAGCCCAGGAACTCTGCAGAGAATCTGCCCTCTGGCCTGAAGAACAGGATGTCATACAAAATTTCAGATCATTTATGTGGCAATGTCTTGAGGTAGCTGGCCCAGATCATTCTGAGAAGGGGGAAAAATGAGTGACCAGTGTTCCTTGAACTTACATTGGCTTTATCCAAGTGACGTTTACTCTTCAGGGAAGATGAATGTGATTAATAGCAGAGGTGCTGCCAGGAATCCAGTCTTTAATGGATATCCCTCTATGTACTGTGATGATCCCAGGACATCTGGGTGCCACATGAGTTTTGCAAGCTTGTTTGAACCAGGTTTCTGTACAAGTCACTAAAGTGGAGGGACTCCTCTCAGTACTAATTAAGTCCTATTGTGCTATTTTACTGAAAGTCTTGTAAAGAGCTCAGAATGCAGTGGTCCTTTCAAAGCACCCTACCTGTAGGGCTTCTGGGATAGGTTTGTACCTTACTGTGGTTTTCAGAGCACTTCTCATAGTGGGTACAGGCTTCACTATCATCCAATTGTAAAATAATGACTATGCTAACCAGTAATTTCAAAGGGAGCAAACAGGCTCTTTGAGACTAGAAGGTCTTGATAATTGCAGCACCAGTCTTAGGTGTGTTAACATTTTCAAGAGTCTTTAAAAGATGATGAGGAATATGTTGTATTCTCTACTTTTAAAGGCCAAAAAGATACAGATTCAGGCTGTAGAAGCCACAGAACCCAGGCACAGCCTCAGTGAAAATAGAGCTGCAGATAAGATTGTATTGCAAACCTAGCAGAAGCACCACTGTACTGTGTCCCTCTCATGCTGCAAGCTTTGGATGACCACAGACTTAAGAGTCATCTATCTCTTTGCAGCTCCTTCCTCAGGTACACTCAATTCTTCACCACTAAAATGAATATTCATGAGAGTTTTTGGCTGGAAGCTCAGGCTTCCCAGGATTCTGTGGCTCCTGCACTGTTTAAAATGTTTACAAATGGATGTTTTTGCTTGTAGATATTGAACCTAAATAAGCTTCTGTGTTGATTCCAATCATATTCCTAAAATTTAGTTATATAGACCAATCGGTTATGTCTTCAAGTACTTAGACATGTGTGGAATTTTCCCCTCTTCTTTTTATGCTCTTCTATCCTTCATAAGACATGAATGGCTTTCAAATCTCTCCCAAAGCCAATGTCTGGGCATTCACTTGTGTAATAACCTGAAGGCTGTGCTAGGCTAAAAAACCAGCAACTTTAAAGTTTGCCCATTTTTCTTTCTATTGCTGTGATAAACACCATGACTGAAATGTCATTTGTGGCAGAAAGGGTTTATTTCGCTTAGATTTCCACATCACAGTCGATCACCGAGGGAAGTGCAGGTGGAAACTCAAAGCAGGAACTTGGAAGCAGGAACTGAAGCAGATGTCTTAGAAACACAGTGCTTACTGGCTTATTCTTTATGGCTTGCTTAGCCTGCATGCTTATGGGTAACACAGCTCACAGCCAGCTGTGCCTTTCCACATCAATTACCAGTCAAGAAAATGCACTGTAGATTTACAAACAGGCCAATCTGGTGGGAGCATTTTCTCAAATAGGATTTCTTCTTCCCAGGTATCCTTAGCTTGGATCACGATGACAACAAACAATCAAGCAAGCAAGCAAACAGACAATAACAACAAAACCCAACCACACAACACAAGGGTCAAGCACATCTTGATGTGAATCCTGGCTCATACACAGTGAGCAAGGGCTCTCCCCTAGCTGGGCCTGCTTTCTCCTCTGGGAAGTAATGCCAGCAGACACAGTGAGCTCACGTTGTGACAGTAGGCACCATATGCCAAGAACACATAGTCAGATCTTCAGCTGCATTCTCTTAACTAAAGATCTTTTAGCATACAGCCAGTTTCTTCATTAGAGCCCCAGTGGATTTTTTTCTTGAGGTTACATCTCAAACTATAACCCCTACGAGAGGCTTACACACCTTTCCTGAAAAAAAAAATCATGCTGTTTAATGAGAGAGAATTTCTTTATAGAGTCCATAACTTCTCCTAAGACCTTCTCCCTTCTCTTCTTCCAGATGGACACATTTGCAGACTTTGATACCATGACAGATCGATTGTTGGATGAAATTATTCAACACATCCAGTTGTACAACCTCTCCATATCCCGAATTAGGTAAAAGGAAACCACAGGTAGCTAATGCTGAGGGAAGACGGGTGACCTGTTTTTGAGTGTGTGTCATATATGAACCTTAAGAGACTCCTGTAAGCCACCGTGATAACTGAGTTTTTGGCTCTTAATGAATCTGGTTACTTTCAGGAAGGAGTAAATGTGTGTGTGAGTACCAAATCTGGCTTATCACCTATTATCTCTCATAATATAGGTGATAAGAATAAGCATGTTGTTATTCATCAGTAAGAGTCTTGAAATTAATATAACAGTCTCTAGGTTTGAATTCATGATGATATTCTCACAAGTTTAGGCTTTGCCATGTACTGAGTATGTAACTTTTTGAAAACTTTTCAAAAATTTGAACCTCTCACTTTGTCATGTCTAAATTGAGTTTTCAGGAAATAGTCTTACTAGAATCCTAAAGGAATCTCCTGTCCAATTAGAGGGTTTCAGCCAGTGCCACCTCGATCCTTACAAAATGAAATAAACATTGGTCTAAATATTTAGAAAACTCAGGATAGAAGAAGCAACTTGCATTTTTTTTTTTTTTTTTAGCATGTAGATTAATCAACATAGGACTAAGGACAGGGTGTCAGTTATTCATTTGAGTCTTCAGAGATAGGATATAATATATTTATTCCACAAATAAGGAGTCTCTTTTTAGAGGTTTGATTTTAATGATAGGACACAGTCCAGGCAATCCAATTGTATAGGCTAACACCTGTGTTTTAATGATGGGACACAGTCCAGGCAATCCAATTGTATAGGCTAACACCTGTATGTTTACTTTGCTGGTCTTATACTTATTGTGAGAGGAGGTAAGGATGCACACCTGTCATACTATAGGGTTTTGATAAATAATTAATTGAAATCTGAATGGCATATTGAATTTATGGATCTGAAAGAAGCAGGAAGCTTGAACAGAGCATGTAGGAGGAAAGCCAGTCAGTGTAAATGGGAGCAGGCAGCTCAATACATGTGCAGAGAAATGGGGGGACTAGTGGAGTCAGATCAGTAGTCAAAGCTGAGATTAATAGCCTCCTAGGAAAGTGTAAGGGACTGGGATTTTAGTTTGCAAATGACTAGGAGAGCACAGTATTTACATATATTTAAGTACAGACTCCATGATGTCTCCAGATGGGCTAAGAGGAGGCCTGGGGACCAAAGATCAAGGGGACTACTCTACTAATACAGATCTGAGGTAACACACAGTAATTTTTCCACACCTCACCATACTGGCATAGAGCTCCCATTCATAAGCACCAGATAAAAATGAATCCATAGTCATCATGTGCTGTGTTAGGACCTCTGTAAATGGGGAGGTGGATGGTGCCAAGACCTTGGTGTTTCTCATTGCAACCCATCCCTGAGCATCAATCCCCTATTGTCATTGACATGTGTTATTCCTGCCTCCAAACAGCTTCATCGGCCATTCTCTTGGCAACATTATCATCAGATCGGTCCTCACAAGGCCCCGGTTCCGGTATTACCTCAACAAACTCCACACATTCCTGTCATTGTCTGGGCCTCATCTGGGGACTCTGTACAACAACAGCACCCTGGTTAGTACTGGTAAGTCTTCTTCATCCTCGTTACTCTCCAAAACTTATCAAGAGCATTAGGAACTTGTCATTGGAGACAAGTTATTGATGGAATGTTATAAGTCTCACAAATGGAGAATGGGGGATGCAGATTTGGTATGAAAATGTGGTACATATACACAATGGAGGTTTTATTCAACTTCAAAGGAAAATGAAATTAGGAAATTTGCAAATAGAAACAGACAGAGCTGAAAAACAGCTTGTTAATCTAATATCCAAATCCAGACGGACAAATACTGTATGTTTGCTCTCACATGTGGGACGTATTTTCTAATTGTTAAATTTGACTAAGGCCTCTTACCCCATAATATTCATTAACTCCCTCTGAAATCGAGACTACATTTGTCTACATGCATGTGGTTCTATGTGTATATGTGCTTCCAGTGTGTATAATATATGTATGTATATAAACACAGTATACATGTTTTGTATATATGTGTAAACATGAAAGGAATGTATGTGCATATTCATATTTATATTTCAGTATCTATTGCTGGTTGCTTCTATGACCTTAACAGATACCAAAAGTTATAAATTCTTAAGTCTGTCATGTTAACTCCCATAGTTTTTACATGTAACCTAGACACACCTTTTTCATACTTTATATCGTCTCCAGACTGATTTTAGTTTCTAATAAATTAAAAATGTTATACAAAATAATCAAAACACAATGTTGTCTATGGGTAATGTCTAGAAAAAAATCTGCATGGGTTCAGTGGATACAACTATTGAAAAGGTACTTTTAATCCTTGGTGTGTTGACCCTACAGATGGGGATTTTACCTGCAGAGAGATCTGACTCGTGTGGGTGTGCACATGCTGCATGCATTCATAGTTGAATAAGTGGGTGAATGCATGTTGAGGATTCAGAAGGAAAGATACTAGGCAAACTCACCAACCTTTATTCTGGGTCATATTTAACTGAATGGAAATTCTATACTGCTTGCTTACCCTCTGTTTTGAGGCCATCATAACTTCAGCTGTATTGTAAGAGAGGTTGGACCTACAGAGGGAAAAGAAGAAAGCCTAGGGATGTGTCTTAGGGTAGAGTGCTTGCCTACTATTCACAAGACCCTGGGTTTGATCCCGCATACCACAGAAAAGGATGAAGAGGGAACAAATACATAAATGGAAGGAAGAGGAGGATCAAGAAGAAGGGGGAAGAGGAGAAAGGGACAGGAATCAGAGACTAGGAGAGGCTTGCTGTATTTTGAGACACGAGTAGGGTTTCTAAGACAGTTGGTGGTAGGAAGAATTCCTGTATAGAATGTGTAGTGTATGTAATGGCCTAGAAGGTTGGTTTAATTAGCATCCTGATAGAAACTCTCAGGGATAGAACCACAGCACTCCACAATGTAAGGTGGATGCAGTGCCTGACAGCAGCCAGATGATGACTGACCTTACATGATACAGCAAGATGCTAGACAAATGTGCACACCACATAGACAGTATTTGTTCATCTACAGTAATGGTTAGTGTGTTAAAGTATATTTAACATAATGTTTTCATTGATTAGTTGAAAATTTTATACATACATACAATGTATTTTGATCTTATTCACCTCCTGTTCCTTGAGATCCACCCATTGCATCTTATAGAGAGGGAGGAAACTATTTCTTGGCTATACCTCTGACAGAGGTTAGTATCTAGAACATACAAAGACCTAAACGCATTGAACACCAAGAAACTAAACAACACATTTTAAAAATAATAAAGACAGGTTTTAGAACTGAACAAAGAGTTCTCAAAAGATGAAACAGGACTATATATTTACTGATTAGCCAGATCCATTCTGTGGTATTGGGGCCATCACTAATGAGCTTCCCTCCCCTCTAATTCTTCAGTCAGTCCTGGACTTAAAGTTCCCACTTTGGAACTTTCTTCAAGAAGTGATTGAGATTCATGATCATTCTCTCAAGTATCTTAAGGATAGATCCTTGTACTCATGGCATATTTGTTACTTTTATATGTAGCAAATATAAAGTCTTTTTGGCACAAATTCAATGCCATCTTTGAACAAAGATAAATAAATTTAGCCACTCCACTACAGAATTATAAGCTTAAAATATAAAAGGTTTTAAAAAAGATTTATTACCCAACTCATCCAATCTAGAATATCTAAAGTATTCCAAGTGGTTCATATTACTTCTTCTTAAATAGTATATTTATATAATATAATATAAATTATTAAACATTCTACATTATATATTATATATGTTATATATTATGTGTTATATGTTATATATCATATATTGTAGATTTTATAATTTATATTATATTAATTATATTTCTTAATTTATTAATATATTATTAATGTATAATTTATATTATATATAAATTAGTTATAATTTATACTTATATCTATTATAAATATATTAATATTATAAATGCTATATGATTATAGTTATCATAAAATATGATATATTATATAAAATTATATTGCAATTATAAATATATATTATATATAATAATATACATTATAGATATCATTATATATTCTTCATGTTTTTCTGGCATTCATTCCTTGGTTGTTGATACACAGTACACTCTTGTAAGCATCTGTTTGCATGGGCTCAGTAAGAAATATATATTCTAGTTTTCCAGTCTGTGGACCTTTATTGGGTATTATTTCCTTTGGCTTCCTTTATTGAAGGAGCTCAAACAGAGATCACAGCATGCCTGGTTTCATGGACTACGAATCCTGTTGCTATACCATTTTCCAGGACAAGTTTATACTTCTGTTACCAACACTAAGAACGTAAATTTGGGGACTGGGGACATGAATCAGTAGATAAGAACTATGGCTGCATACGTATAAGGATGTGGATTCAAGTCTCTAGAACTCTGGAAGAAATCTGTGTGTGCCCCTCCACAGCTGTAACCCCCAATGCTTTGGGGAGAGAAGTTGGAAATGGGAACGTTTCTAGGGCTTGCCACCCTCAGCCTCCATCAGTGTTCAATGAAATAAGTGTGATAGATCAGGCATCTAATATTCATTAGGTACCTGACTATTCTTGTCTTTGTGCACACTAAAACATAACACCCATACAACCCAAAATTAAAACAAACTATCCAAATTTACCTCTTAATTGTCTGATAAAATTTGCATTGCTCTCTTTATTTAGAGCTAGCTGAAAAATATCTTCTCTGGCTTTGTTTTTCCCTCCTTTTTAAATCTTCATTTCCCCTTTCCTAGGCTTGTGGCTCATGCAGAAACTGAAGAAATCTGGCTCCCTTTTGCAGCTGACCTTCAGGGATAATGCTGATCTGCGCAAATGTTTCCTTTATCAACTTAGCCAAAAAACAGGTGTGTGACTTGCTTGGCATCTGAGGTTGAGATGTGAAAACAGAATAGCCTTGATGCTGTATTCATTTGTTCCTGTGAGGTACAGTGAGACTGTCTAACAGTGTCTCTTCAACCTGCTGAGGGGCTAGCATGTCACCATGTCTCAACCATCTCCTGTGTAGCACATGAGCCACAGTGCTCAGAAGCTGTGGCTTCTATTTCTTATCAGCCATGTAGTGTTCTATGTAGGCAGTCCCAGTACTGTGTTTCCCCATCACCTATGTAGATCCATCCTCAAAAAGAGTGAGTAGAGCATTGTATGTGTTCCCACATCAGCCTCCTTTTATATTTTCCTTCACCCTGTGATGATAATGCAGAGAGTAGTGTGAAAACAGCCTGGATCATAGAGACCACAGCAGAAGAAAGCATCAATCATGGACCAGTTGTTCATGTCTGGGAAGGGAGCAGAGCCACGAACTGATTGGCCTACACAGTATTGCCGCACAAGCAAGCCTGCCCAGATGCCTCATATAAGTACATACTGATACCCCTGGATCCAATTCATTTACAGGCTCAAGCCTGTACTTGTGTCTCCTTGTGCTAAGAGGATATATTCAGTTAAGTCTTGTGGGAAGAAAGAGAGGTAGAACTGGGCATACAAATATGGTGAATGGCAGTGATGTCAACAAAGAGTTCTCAGCTTGTTTCAGCCATGGGGAAGTGAGCTTGGGTGCTGTATTGAAGCTGATTATGGAGTTGCCTGGATCCTTCCTAGGCCCATATGAGCCAGCCATTACCCTGGATTCTGCCCCAGTGTGTAATGCTGAGCTGTGATCCTGGATATGGATGAGGGGACCTACAGAGAGAGGGTTAGCCAAGAGATGTCAGCCAATATCTTGTTCAGCTAAGGGTACGGTAGGAGGAGCTAACTTAGGAGGATCCATCTGGAGGCAAGGGCTGAGTGCAGTGTGCTATGGTCTGTTCCCAGATGTCCATGATAAATACTGAAGGCCACATCACTGTGCTGAACTGACATTGGGGCTGAAAGACCTTATATTCTCCCTGTGGGGAACAATGTAGGAAGTCAGTGCTAGAGGAAACAAGGCTGGAGTGGTTGAGGCTGGGGGAAGCAAGGCTGGAGGAGGCAAGGCAGGAAGTAGGCAAGGGGACTGGAGGTTCCTTTGCTGCTGCATGTGACAGTAAAATTAGGGAGTCAGGAAGAAGAGGAAATAAAAAAATTCTTTCCCATGGGCTTTATAATTTTCTAGCTCATGGAGGCATGTTTTGTTCTCACAGCTAGGCACCCTTCTGTGCTTTCCTCCATGTTCACTGTGAAACTCCCATGAGCCTCCTTGGCTTTTATTACTCTTGAGGTCAAGAAATGTATCTTATGTCCAAACCACAAAAGCCCTAATGTACTGAGTTCCTTTATCAGCTTTCCACAGGTGCCTGGTATGCCACCTTCCTAAATTGTATGTGTTGACCCTCAGATCATCAACCCTGAGCAAAGGCACAACACTCTGTTGGGTATCTCTTCATGCCACTCTCTGGGAAAAACCTCAAAATGTGTCCAATCCAGAGACTGTGTCAGTGTAAAGGGCCTGGGTAGAAAACGTTCACCTTCCTTCTTTTTACAGGGCTGCAGTATTTTAAAAACGTTGTTCTGGTTGCTTCTCCCCAAGACCGCTATGTGCCATTTCATTCAGCCAGGATCGAAATGTGTAAAACTGCCCTCAAGGACAGACACACAGGTAAACTGTGTTTCCTCTTGAAAGGGACTTTCTAATTTTCAAAACGAAAGTACACTTATGAAATCCTGAGTACTTTTATTAGGAACAGTTGGGCTCTCGCTTGGGTTAGCACACTGCTGCACTGATTCTAGAATGCAATAGTGGTATGAGCACACAGTCTGGGTACACACACACATACACACAGAGAGAGAGAGAGAGAGAGAGACCTGAACAAACAATATATAAATGTACTAATTCATAGACTATTTGGAAAAGTCAAACCTACTTTATCCAATTATGATCAGAACAATTCTTCCTCTACTCGCCTTTACCTCCTCGTCATTTTCTTCTGTTCTCTTTGTAACAATGGGTCAACTAACAAGTGGTAGATTTCCAGGGCTTCCATGATGGTTTGGTGGCTGAAGTGCTTATCCTAAAAGCTTGAAGACCTAATGGTAGGAATATAGGATAATGTCATAGCTTGTGGTTACCACCTTCACCACTTAGTCAAGAAGCCACTTTGGCCAGCAAGATTATCCCAGCAGGTGCATAAAATTATTTTCATTGTTCCTTCATAATTCTAACTTGGCTATTGTTATGAATAGTAATGTAAATATCATATATGCATATGGTCTTAGATGACCCTTGTGAAAGGGTCCTTCGATCCTCCCACCAAAGTCATGACACACAGGTTGAGAACCAATTCTGTATAGCATAAGTTTGTTATGAAGATGCTTCAGAAAGAAAGCAGGTGGAGGAGATGTGAACTGTAGACTCTGGTGTGAACATTGCTCATTGCTCAATGATTTCTGTTAAGGTATGCCTCTATGTCCCTACTATCTAAAGCAAATCTGCAATTGAGTCACTTTTTATATAGAAGCATCATCATCAACTGAGACCTTTAATTTTAAAAAATAAGCAACTCAATAGCAACAAAACTGCATTGTTCCCTCATTTCTGTCAGAACTGGGAGTAGTGAAATGCTATTTGACTTGAACAACTGGTGATATTAGGAAATGTCTGCTTTCGTGATTTATATACATATGGATCTAGCCCCCATGGTCTCTAAAAGCAGAAGCCAAATCTCTGTTGACTATTTCTTGAGTCTTCTTCCTGTTAGTACCTTACTGAGAGAAAGCATTCCTCTAGGAATCTTCTCCTTTGTGCTGTAGCTTCTGACACCAGGCCACTATGTCATTCCCCTCACCTTACCTGAACCCCAGCCTGCCAAAAAAGGCATGTTAATCCTACCAATTGCAATTTCTTTATTTATTTGCACACACTACTAAGAGGCTGGAACCCAGTCTATTATGTAAAGTTGCAAAGTTGTTCTCTAGACTGTACTGCTAAACTCCACTCTTATTTTCTTTATTTGTTTCCCTCTCTCCAGGGCCAGTGTATGCAGAAATGATCAACAACCTCCTGGGCCCTCTGGTTGAAGCCAAGGACTGCACTCTGATAAGACATAATGTGTTCCATGCTCTACCCAACACTGCCAACACCCTGATTGGCCGTGCAGCTCATATAGCCGTGCTGGACTCGGAACTCTTCCTTGAGAAATTTTTCTTGGTGGCAGGACTCAACTATTTCAAGTAGTAGCCTCCAGGGAGCAGCCTGGGTGACTGGCCAGGGCTGTTTAAGATCAGTTGAGTTCTTAGCTAGGTCATGCTTTTCCACACCTCTGTATTCCAGAGTGGAGTAGAAGGAGAGTGGAGGGTGTGGAGGGATGAAGCTGGGGTGGGACTGGACATTTGAGATGCTTGTATTTGAGACATTGGGGAAACTGAACAAACAGTGCAAAGATAACAATGTTTTCTTGACTTTGTCTAGCTTCCTAGAGTCTCTTTCAAGATGCTTCTAGGGACAATATAAGAAAATAAGAAACAGACACTTGCCATTGGCTCAAGGGAATTGGTTCAACTTAACTAGAGTTTTCCAATTTGTCACTAGGTCATAGCTTTATCATGTGTTGATTCAATTAAGTGCACACAAACATTTCAGAACTCAGGTTAACTTCTGTGTGGAAGTGAGGCATCTTCCTGTAAATAGAACCCTTAATAGATCAAACATACCATTTGTTCAAAAATTATTCTGTTCATGTCCCCATCTTCTCTGTATTTTCTAAAGAAAGGACAAAAGCAAGTGTGATGAATCCACACCTTATCTTCTAGCAGCAGTAGGTAGGGTGACTTAAAGAAAAGAGAGGTGAAGGTAGTACTGTCGATAAATACAGGTTTGGTATAAACAAGAGCTGTAGGGATCATACTGAACTAGTTGCTCCACCTCCTTCCTTAAACTTTCTATGCATAGTTTGGTCCCCAAATTGTTTTTTTGAATGCTTAAATTCCTTTCTGAAGTGGGGAAGACTGAGAGAAACTCTCCCTAGCAGAAGGAGGCAGTCAGATGAATGTAATCATGTGTGAAACTCCTGCTGATGCACTTCCAAAGAAATGCTGGATTAGCCTTGAATGCAAGAGCAAAAAAATAATAATAATAATAATAATAATAATAATCAAAACCATTAACATGGCCAGCTGCTGCTCCTCTCCTTAGAAGGAGAAAGGCATCCCAAGAGAGGCATGCTGGATAAAGAACCTCAGGGGAGCTCTAAGAAGGGTGCTGTTATCTTTCAATAGTGATGTCTTTATGCCTTAGGACAATAAAGGGCTAGGAAAGACCACATTTGTAGAAACTAACAGCAGAGACAAAAGTAAGATCAGAATGGAGAACAAAAGCCAGACTAAAGACCTGACTTAAAATGTTCTTGCTAAGTGACTAATGCAGACGTTTTAAAAGTAATCAAGATATTTAAAATGATCCCTGAGTCTATACACTATGTAGGCTAAAAGGCAGAATGAGGAACATTTAGCTGTATAGAAGCAATGCATGAACCAGGTTGGCACAAATGATCACACTGGAGATAAAGCCCATAATTTTTGCAAAGTACCCTGCACTTTACGGAAATCTAGCTCACTGATCCCATAAGAAGAAAGTCATGGTAACATGGGTGCATGTGACAACCATGAACCCACATACATGCAGTAAATTCAGACCATGAGAAATAAGTCCAGACTAGTAGTTTTCAGGACAGTGAACTTGTGGATGTTAATGAGAGGGAGCTGACAGCTTTGCAAGGTAGACCTCCCTACAGTTAATGCAGGGTTTCTCTATGGATCATTTCTGCATTTCTTTATATCCTGGTCTTACTGCATGCATTTATCATTGGGCATTCTCCTGAGACCCTGAGTCTTGGTTTGGCACAGACTCTACCTGCTCAGTGGCACTGACATGTTGGCTTTCTTTTTTGGAGAACAATTGTTTTTCCTAGTCACACAACCTAGGAACTTCTGACTCAGACAAGTGATGCTGCTTAGAGCAGCATGCTCATACTGTAGCAAATTCTTTTTTTGGCTATGTGTGGAGCTCTGCCTGTCTGGTCTGACATGCTTGTTTCATGTTGTGTTTCTAACCCTCTTTAGCAGCATTTGTCAAGCCTTGGTCATTTGAAAGACCACATAGTATTTATGGAGCCAGAATGAATTCGATGACCATTGTCTTTTCCAATAATCAGATGCCATTTTTAACTTCAAATATGCTGTCTGGACATAGTGAGAACTAAAGGCAATAACAGTCCAGCTGCATGGCGCACCTCTTTTAGGTGTCCTGCTGTCTTTGTAAGCCCTATCTGGCCTCTGAGAATCCATTATCATCATGTAGAAAGTGTACTCATGTATTGTAAATAAGAGTGTCAAGTATTGAGTGTCATGTCTCATTTGGAAAGGCTTTTATATGTCTCTTTTTATTAAAAACTATATATAATATAGTATATATCAATATACATAAATAATATTGTATAATATAAACATGGACATCCTATTATTGGTTATAAAATGATAACAAAATGCCTGCCAAGGTAATGATCCAGTATGTTTCCATCCTCAGTTCGATGTTTGGGTTTTGTTTGTATGATGAGTAGTTTCCCCAAACTAGGTAGAAATAAACATTACCAACCTTGAGATTATTTGGAATTTGTTGCTCATGAACCAAATAAATTCAGAGAAAGAGATAGAAATCTAAAGCAGTCTGGAGTAAAGTAATGATCTCAGTGACAGAAGAAATCAGGTGCCGTGCTGAGAACATGGGAAAGGATGAAAGGAAAACCATGTCTTAAAAACATCTATAATTCCATGACTTTGTGAGCTTCTGTCTATGACAGACAGAAGCCAACAGACAACATGTGAAGTATGGCTCTTAGGAACTTAAGAAGAACACACCTATTATTATGATCTTTTCAACAAGAGCTATTCTAGAGCTATGACCTGGAGCAGGATGTTGTAGAATTTTAATCTCCATTGTCTCGGTAAAAACAAGCAGATAATCTTGAAAGTGAGACTATAAAGAGGAGACCATTTGTCCACATACCCAGATATCATTGCACTCTTTCATGATGGGATCCCTCAACTAACTACATCTGAATGAGGATTGTCTCTGTGCTGAAATGCATTGGTAAGTCTGGCGGCTCATGGCTTAGCAAAGAAAAAAAAGAAAGAAAAGAAAAAAATGAAAAAAAAAAAAAAGAAAAGAAAAGATTTGGGGCCCTACAGATGCTGGAGGGCTGTTTTAAGAGCCCAGAGGCAGGACTCTTGTCTACACCAGATAGGTGCCTGCTCTTAGGAATTCTTCCCTGAAAACATTTGATGTTTGAGCTTTAATATAAAGGCTGAATCAAGTGTAGGTCTGGTAAAAGTCTGTTTGAGCTAATCTCTAACAAAGGGGAGAGACTAACCAAAGAAGTGAAGAGACAGGGAGGGATGTGTATAAAGGAGAACAGACACATTAAAGTGCAGATGGAGAATCTGAGCATTAATGAAGAAAGAAGGTCTGAGAATTTTCCATTCATGCAACACTTTCTTCTCCCATTAGGAGGAAGTTACCATTACTTCCATGTCAGGAGGGAGGGACTCTACTTGGAAATGAGATGCCCAGGTGGCACTCCTGCCCCTTTTGCTATCATACCCCTCTTCTATGCCTTGATCTCCCACCTCTACCATAGTCATGCTCTTCCCACCACTCATTACTGAACTTTTCTGTTGGAGAAACATAGCATTCTCTAATGAGTAACCTGAGAAGATGACATCTGACAGGGTAAAACAAAATATGGAATACCTGCTTGAAAAAAAAAAAACATTAAATTCTTTCCTTTATTAATTCTTTAAGAATTTCAAACTTGCATATGATGAAATATGACCATATCCCATCGCCAATCCCCTTCACACTTATCTCAAATCATCCTTCAGTTCATCCCCTCCTAACCTCATTAAGTACAGTTAATAGTAATACCCATATATGCCTGGATATGCAGCCATCCACTGGAGCATGGGAAACCTGTGAGAAGTCACACACTTAAAGGAGAAGAATTCTCCCTCCCCCAAGATATTAGCCATTGCCAGTAGCTCCTTGGTAAGGAGTTGGGGCCAGACACCAACTTCCTGATTTACGTGGGAGCCTTGGTTGTCTTTATACTATGTGGTTCTTGTAGAAATGACCAGAATTGATGTGAGTGCATGAACATGATAACCCTGTCATATCCCGAAGACAACATCTCACAATGTTCTTCCTATTTCCCAGCTCTTACATTCTTATTTCCCTGCATTTCTGCTATCCCTCTTGATCCTTGTCAGGGTGGAGCATTTATATAGATGTTCCATTTTGGTTGGGCACTCTGACCAGTTATGTGTCTCTGCAATGACTGCTGCCCACTGCAAAAAGAAGCTTCTCTGACTGAAATTGAGAGAACAACCCCTGTCTATGGGTATAGACATAAATATTAAGAAGGCTATTTGAAAAATCTGACCATTTAGTAAAATAAATAAGTAGAATCTATCCTAGTGCAGATGACCTCTCCTGACACCAGTTTTTGACTAGCATTGTGTTATGATGCACAGAATTCCTTTCTCTGGAGAAGGCCTAGAACCCAGTCAGAGAGCTGTTATCATGCAGTGTTGCATATGCTATATTCAAATTATATTGGGGGTGAAGTTAAGTATTTATTTAGCTATTGTGGAGTTGAGGCTTGAACATTGAGCCTTCATTCTATTCTTTGGCTCTAGTACCTATAATCCAGAGTCAATGGGAAAAGACATCGTTTTAAAAAAATCAAAACGAGACTACTCCTAAGTCATGCATGACCCTGTGAGATTATATTATAACATCTTGCATAAAACACCTACCTAACCACCAAGTTAGATGACATAAAAACTAGTTGTCATTACCAAAGGTGGTATCACAAATCATTGTCAGTGAGAACAGCTGGGGGATAGTTGGAGTGTTCCAACATTGGCAGATCATCTGTGTTCCTCCATCTCTCTGTCTCCAGGTTGTCTTTTCTCCTTCTAGTTCCAACATCATTCCTGAAACCATGATGTCTGTGCTTTCTGTCATACACATCCAAGGCTAGCAGACATGTATTCATCCACATAACAAGTTATTTTACAAAGGGACTTGAACCACCACTCAATTATTTCAAAGGAGATATCCCTCTGCATAATAAATCTAAACCCCCATATATTGCATTTAGCTTTGTTTCCATGGTCTTACAAATTCATCCACTCTTGAGATTTCCATCACATTAACATATTTCCTTTATGTACCTTGGGGCAACCATCATGAAAAAGAGGGAAAAGCATCATGGGAAAAGCACCATTCATAAAAACCTGAGGCTCAACCCCTAGCTTGGGACAGAATAGGGATGTAATAAGGGTGGTTTTATGAAATGTTTGGTTTGCAAAAGTTCGTTTTGTTTTAAAGCCCATGCTTTTTTTCTTTGGTTTTTAATCTCAGCCAGAGCTACTGAAATTGATGTAGGAACAACTCAGTACTGGGTATGTCAAGGTTCCATGCTTCTGAATTCACAGGAATAGTAGCATCAAGGGATTATAAATTACAATAGAGTTTTGTGTCATAAGAAGAGTCTATCTTCTCACTTATGAAACAGGTTTTGAAAATGAATATTTAAAAGAAGTTCACAAATGGATAAGAGAGAAGAAATGAATCTGAAACAGAAATTTCTAGGTTAAGAATTTGGAGATCTGTGGAAGCTTAGAAATACTTTCTAGCAAAAAGGTTATGGGGGAGCAATTTTGTTGGAATCATAAACTTGCTATGTGACTTAAAAGTGATTTGTAGGATGGCTTGAGGGACAGTCCCATGTCTGAAACTTTAGGCTTAGGTTTTTTTCAGTTGAAATATTCCACCTTGACTCCAAAGTGTTTCTAACCTACACATTTGTAGGTTGTTGATTCAGTGTGTGATTGATTAGATTTTCTATAATTTTTCTACTCAGGGCATATCATCAGCCATTACTAAAAGTTGAGGAAAGTTTGCAACTTTGACACATATCTGGAGAAAGAATTACATCTAAAAGTATTTGGAAGCTGAAATCTGTAAATGTCAGTCTGATTCCTTTATACTTCCCCCAACTGCAGAGATATTTTTAAATGTCTTTTAGCTCAAGGCTAGATTATTACATATGGAAAACATTTTTTCTCATTTTCATACCCCAAGAAAATTCAATAATAAGGTGCATACCCCCTCTTTCTCTCTGCACACACACACACACACACACACACACACACACACAAAGAAAAAATTGGATTATTTTGCTCCTCAAAGCATTGCTCATGTAGTCATAATCATTTTCTGTGTCTTGTTAAAAAGTCTATGATTTGTATCCATTATTTCCCCCATAACTCACTCTCAAATATATTTCTCTTATAAACATAATTTATTTGCTAGTTCCTTGGCTCTTTGTTAAATCTCATTGGCTATAGAAAGTATTGTGTTAGAATGCTTCCTTTAATCTGGTGGGAGGGAAAGATGGCTACATGAGTAGCCCAGGATAGACTGAACTATGAGTGCTGGGGGGAAAATGAGACTATGAAGTTCTGGCTCTAACGTTGGACCATACTCCTAATCTTGGTTTTTAAGTGGCCTATGTGGGTCTGGATACAGATAACTGATTATCCAGGAGATGTCACAGTGATGTCAACTCTACCTCTCAGGTAGGATTGCAATGCATCCTTGCACATAGCCAGCATTGTTTCATCACTGTCAAGGTAGGAGATTATAAGAGGTGAATGGTCCATGTTAAAATCCAGTCTGCCAAGGAGCATAATAAGTGGCTGCAATGTGTAGTCTTTGAATGCTCTAAAGACTCTCAGGAGTGCTTCTGCTTTTTTTCCCACTTAGCAGATAAATATAGTTGTGCAAGCAAATAAGAGGCACATGGCTTCCACAAGCATGGCCATGCTTAGACAAGGAACTGCCTTGAACTAATGTCTACTGATAACATAAGATAAGGCTATGAAATTGCTTATTTTAACTTTTATTTAGTTTTGCAAATATTAACTACTTTCAGATGATGAAGAGAGGTAAAGTATTTTGTTATGCTCTCAAAGAGGAGACTCGTATGTATAGCCTGGTGCCACTGTGATTTCTAACTCATATTTACTCTGCTGAAAAAAATATATACAACAATTTCCAAAACAACCTTGCAAATTGTCTGTGACACACAAAGAACGTAGTCATAACACAGTCATTTGTGCCAATAAGTTTCACTATTTTTCTACATTTGCTTCTTGGTTGGCATTTTGTGTAACAGGTGATGTGTATAAATGATAAAAAAAAACAATAATAAATCCCTTTAATTCTTTTACCAGAACTTGTGTGTATGAGATATATTAATATGGTAAGTACTTTTGGGGAGTATAGATGGACTTTGTGTGAGTCAACATTCCAATGATATAACAAAGTACTGGAAACAATCAGGTTAAAAATTAAGGAAAGCTTTACTATGGTGCAGTTTCAGATATTTGAGAATATGACACCCTTGCCTGACTGTTTTGAGACTGCAGCAACATTATGTGGTGGAGCAAAGCAGTTTACCTTTGCAGAAAGAAGGGCAACTGGAATTCTAGTAGTCACTTTAACTATTATATTAATGATATTTTAAGATATAAAATTTAAATATCAAAATTTAAATATTAAACCTCAGAATAGGCCCAGAACACGTGGCTGCTTTTCTCGTCTTTATGTAAGTCCCCTTGAGTACTGGCAGCCTGTCACCTTCCCATAGTGACAGTTGGATAATTGGCTACTCCAGAACTCCTGTCGATTCCCCTTTGGTCCAAAGGTTGTATTAAAAGAAAAAAACAAAACACTTGCTACTGTACAATATACTAGCTCTGCACCTCCATGCTGGTCTCAGGAGTCTGTTTCCCTGGGTTAGTGACTGCCTCCCTCACCTCTCCTGGATCCCGGTTCCCACAGAGATGGACCCAGAGAATCAATGAAGAGCAGAGAGGTCCTATGTCTGGCACAGCAGTTCATCTCCAGTCTCATCTCTGTCTCTAGTTACTGGAGATGGAATGACTGATGTCTCTATAAATAGCACCTCCATTGCAATGAAGCAGAGAGTGAGAACCTTGGAAGTAATTTCACAGTTTTTTTTTTCCTGAGGCAGAATTATTTCATAAATTCTTCAGTCAATTTTAAGCATGGCAACTAGGGGTAGATGTAGATTCAACTAAAAAAAGACATTGCTCACTGGACTATGGTCAAGCAGCTTGCTTGAGTTCACAATGGATAAGTTCTTCATCTCACCACATGATAACATGGAATGTTTTGCTGCTTCTGAAGCCTGCTCAGCTCTCCCACTGATCTTCCCCCCAGCCCCTACATACCTCCAACATTTTCTTTGCTTTTTCCTGCTCTTCATGCAGACTTCTTTGTAGTTGTACCAGAGTCCACAGGTATGCTACGCCCTGGGGCCTCTGAACATGTGTTCCCTCTTCCTAGTGTTGTGTCTCTGGGTAGCTGAGGATATCCTTTCTACCTTTCACCTGGATATCATTGCAAAGTCCAAAGCTCACCCAGACCTTTCTTGAGTACCCGTTCACAAATTTCATGGTTTCTTATCCCTATTCTGGAAACTCTACAGTCTCCATCTCCTACATGTGGTACAGTTTATTACCTATTTCATCCATTCATCTTACAGATCCTTTTTCCTCACTAGACTGTCACCTTCATCAAGGCACAGGGTCTGTTTTGAGAACTACTTTGACTTTTGAATTCCTGTGTCTGGCTGTGCAATAGGCCCCTAATAAGAATGAGGTCAGCAGATGGGTGAGTTTGTATCTGTTACATATTTGAGACTTAATGCACTCTGAATAAGAAATCTGCAAGCCGACCAGAAAGACAAAAGCATTGTCTTTCTGTTAAGTACTCAGAGTTGTCTGTAACCAGCAGTGTTCTGGCAAAAGGATTCATTCTAACCCTCTCTCAGAAGCCAACTCTCCCTCACAACAGGAAAACTCACACTTGTGAGTGTTAAGTACAGCACACCAGGAGTAGTTTCTTTGAACATCATATGCATAGTACTAAGCAGGTATCGGAGGCATGGCTACCCATGACCTGCAGAGGGCTCTCCAAGCCTGGAAACTAGCAAAACATTCCCAGGAATATAATATCTTGCTAAATTGTATAAGGAAAGGATTAAATGATACTTAGTTTTAAAAACAGTTTATTATTGGTCCTAATAATATCATTGAAGCTGGCTTCATTTATTAAGATACATTCTTTCTCCCTGTTTGATGATTCGAGGCAGGGAGGTCAGTTAGATTTGTGAGGACCAGTGATTATTGAGGGTGTGCTGTTTCTGGCATAATGAGTACATTCTAATTCAGTCCACAAACTGACTCAGAAGTACTTAGTGAAAGCCAGAATCTGAGCTAGCAGGAACCCATGTATCAACCATATGCTTTTCCTACTAGAGACTGGCTGACTTGTAGCTATTAGATCAACCATAGTCTGATCAGGATATCTCTAAAGGATGGTGTGAATGCTAATCTTGTTGGGACGGCAGCATGCCTGTGAGATTACTAAAGCATATTTCTAAGGAAGCCTGTGAGTACATTTTAATTAATGAGACCTGCCTTAAATGAGATCAGCACCATCCAAGAGTCTGGGCTCCAGATAGAAGAAATGGGGGAGGGAGAGAGCCTACAAATGTACATACTCCCTCCTTTCTTGTTGATCCTTCTCTGCCATATGCTCCCCACCATGCTGGAGTGACACTTCTGAAATTCTACTTTTTAATTTATCTTTTAGTTATGTAGTTGTAGTGATAGAAAATTGACTAATAGAGAAGGTATTGGTTAGTTTAATTTCAAAGGATTGCTACCAGTCACGGCAAATGTATAATTCTAATGAGATTGGTTGGGATTCATTCATTCTTTCATATAATAAATAGGTGTTGCATCCTAGCAGTTTTCTGCATTATGATTTGAGCACTTACCCATTCATAATCAGCAGCCTAAATAGGCACGATACCAGGCCCCATGCAGCTTTTATCCTAATGAGGCATTGTACAATGGTGACAACCACGAGAGCTAAAGAAAAAGAGTGGTTTTCCTTATTAGCACACCTACCTTTTCAGGTAACTTTTCAGTTCAGTTAGAATTATTTATCTCTCACTATTCTCTGTTATGTAGTCTATCTCTCATTGGTCCTACTAATATCATTGAAGCAGGCTTCCCATATTAAGATATGTTCTTTCTTACTGTTAGATGATTAGCACTGTCAAACTGTGGCACTGATTAGGCCTTTACTAGAAATGTAATAGAATATGATCAGCTTTCTACTTCCCTTGCAGGTACAATAGTGTCAGTGGCTGTATGAACAGGATTCCATGGAGATTCAAATTCTTTCTGTATAACTAGAGGACCCAGGTCCCTGTCATTCTTCACTTTTTCCAAACTGCCAAATCTCATTGTTCTTAAAACATGGATAGGGGTAGAGAATAAAAAGAAATGGAAAAATTCTTCATAGAAATAAGATAGGAAGGTAAATTGTTCCCTAAATCTCCCCCATTTGAATCTTCATTTCTAAGAATACTGAAGCAAGTACTATTTCATGTAAACCTTAGGGAAAGCTTTGGATGTCTTATTTCTGCATCTATTTCCACTGAGGCAGAGCAAGCATCAGTTGGCATGGGGTGTGATTATAAAACAAGAAAGTAATCCTCTCCTTTGCTTCCATTCCCCATACCACAGAGCCTGGAGTTTCTAACCAGAGAATTAGAAAACTTACAACATATTCCAAAGCCTCCAGAGCATCCTGAGCTACTATCCTCTGTCTGTGTAAGTTCCTGGAATCCTTAACCTGTAAAGCTTTGCCATTCTTGCTTCTTGAAAGATTCTATAACTCTGTGCTTTCCTATTAAGATAGAGATAAACTCAACCTCACAGATCATATGAAGTTATGTAATATGCCATGGACTTCAGGAAAACAGGTGCTTTGAAGACATGTGATGATTCTCAGGGACATGGGTGATGGAGTGTATTTGCTGGCATAGAGCTTTGTAGGGTTGTTGGCAAAGATCCAGGGAGTTCTAGGTGGAGGATAGAGAAAGGGTGAGCAGACATGGAGACAGGAGCCTTACAAAGGTGCAGATGTGTCAGAATGTAGGTCTGGAGATTGGCTCAGAATGTCTCATTCCTTTGAAGATGGGTTAGTTTGGGCTATGTAATGTCTAGAAGTAAAACATGAAAACCATCATAAAAAAAGTATCCTCACTAGAAGAGGGAATGCACTGCTATATGGGCTATAGATCCACAAGGAGGCAGATCCTGCAATGTGATTGCTGGGTACTCAACAGAGCTCTAAAGAATACAACAAGTAGATGCAGAAAACATTAAGAGTGGTACATCTACACGAGAGTTGTGCTGATGACCAAGTACTGAATAAACTTCCATCTTGGCCACATTTCAGGGGTCGATCTAGCTTCTTTGTTCCCTTTTATATGAACATCTCAGCATCTTCAAAGCTTAAAAGTTCCCATTGAATTATTTATTTAATCACTATGTTACTAGTGAGAAAACAAAACAAACAATAGCAGCAGCAACAACAATAAAAACAACAACAACAAAACAAGTTTTAGAAAAGGTAGCTCAAAAGCTCCAGGATACAGCTCTCTGTGAAACTCTGTGGATGTCAGGAAAACTCTGCTCATGCTAGACCCCTGTAGCCATCAATGTCTATGCTGGGTATTCACTGACTGTGTCTCACCCTGGATATGCACCTATTCCTTCATTATTGGTAAGTCCCATGGTAGGGAGGATTTTCATTAATCTCTTCACTAAAATTTTCTTTCTCCTATCTTGTATATTAAAAAAATAAAAACAAGTAAATAAATGAAACCCACACCTGGCTGAAGAGCAGTGTTTTATCTTCTTCATATTTCAATCACCAGGCTCCTGTATGCCCTTCGGATGTGAGAATCCATGTTGTAGTTTCAGAATCACAAGTCATTACGTTTCAGGATTACAGGCTGAACGTGAATGTTTGCTCAGCTTTTTACCACCCTCAGGCCTGCTGTCATGTATTTTCCAAAAACTATATGAGAAGCCTTTGGCCAATTCTCTCCTTTTCCTCTGCTCCCTAGCCTAGCCTCAACAAGACATTCCCCCTTCAGTATGACTTTTTTTTTCAGCAAAGGATAACAATTGACAATGAGTCCAGATATTTGAAAATAGATGTTGGTCTCAGAACGTCACAGGGGAAAATTTAATTCTGACATTTGCAAAATGTTTATTTCATATTTTATAAAATATGAAACATATTTTAAAGACAAACATGCACTGTAGCATTTCATACTTAAGAATGATTCTTCAGTGGGCTCCCCATTGCTCTTTTGTAACAAAGCCACTTGCAGAATAACTCATTAATCAATGAGTGAATCTAGATATGATACTAGCTAGTTAAGGTAAAAACAGTCATTGATCTCTTTTTTATATTACCTACCTTGTAATACTTGTCAAAGGATGTCTAAATTCAGTGTGCAAGTGTTCCCATTGAAGATTCAAACAAGATTTGTCTTGTGATGATTTGGATGTGTTTTGTGAATTTTCCAAGCCTTCAGATGTTGAACTTGAAATTTCATGTGAGCCATTAGGAAGATGGACACTTAAGCAAACTATGGCAATAGAGAAGAGGTAGGGAGATGGTTGGAACTAAGTGGGACTATCAGGGTAACTGAATCCAGGTATAAGAAAAGGCAGGAGGACAAGATGAGATGTAATTGTCTTCCTTTATTCTTATCCTGCAATGCCCTGTACTGCTCTGTGAGTCTACTAGCAACAATATCCCTACCAGATGAGTCTCTTAACTTTGGAACTTCAAACTATGAGCTGGAATTATTCCTGGTTCAAGAATTGTACTACAACACAAAGGGCCTATAAATGGCCTTAAACTCTGGCCAAACATTTCCTTACCAATCTGATATATCAGAGAGATTTTCCTAGCAAAAATAATATTTAAAATAATGTGACCACATCTCCAGTGGGGATGGAATAATGCATATTTACAGGCCTGCATTATAGAGTCATCAGAGAAAGGGTTTCTAATTTGGGAGGACCAGCTAAATGTAGATAAATATAAACCCACAACATTACTAACCTGTGATAGCATAGCAACACCAGTTGGGGAAGAGAAGGTACTAACTGGTAAGAGGAGATATACATCTATCATACAGTAATTATTACATATGCTCAATAGCTTAAAGATGTGTCCATGGTGATTAAAGCAAGGAAAAGTCAACTTAGTTAGTACATGAGCATACTGTGCTGAAGGGAAAATACACTGCAGAATTAATTCAGATAGTGTATAAAAATAAGACCAATCAAAGAACTACCATGAACCCAGAAAGAGGCAGCAGCATACAGAGTGGCCAAAATACATTATTTAATAAAATATTTTAGTAAAGTATAAGAAGGAGGAAAAGTTGAGTAATGTACAGGGAGGAGAAAGATAGACTCCCTTTGAATGGTCTTTATATTAGCTAGGAGAGTGCTTACCTAACAAGTACAAGATCCTGAGTTTGATCCTCAGAAATGCATCAAAGCAGTGTGGTGGTGTTTGGTTATAATTTCAACACATGAGGGTAGAGAAAAGAGGATCATAGTTCAAAGAAGTTCTTGGCTACACAGTAAATTCCAGGTCAGTGTGGGCTGAATGAGAACTCCACCTTACCTCAAAGAGAGACCATAAGTTAACTATCAGGGATTTCCTGGGACATGCCATTCTTACCAACAATGCTATATGGGAAAGCCAATCAAATGTGAGGATGTCTTAAATATATTTAAGGAAGCATCCATGTGAGTAAGTGGTCTAATTTCCTTTCTGTTGCTGTGATAAGGCACTCTGACTAAAACCAACTTGGGTGGGAGGTTTTGTGACTTATACTTCCACGTCCATAATGGAGCAAAGTCATCACAAGAACTTAAACAGTAGCTGGAGGCAGAAACCATGGAAGAACTTTGTATGCTGACTCACTTACAGACCACACTAACCTAGTGTTCCTATCAGTACAGAGCCACATGCCCAGGAAATGATACCACCCAAAGTGAGCTGAGATCTCTTACTACTAATACTAATACTAATACTAATATTAATATTAATACTAATACTAATAAATACTAAAACTAAAAATGCAACCCTTCCAAAGACATGCCTACAGGCAAATCTTATTTGGGCAATCCCTCAAATGAGACTCTCTTCTCAAGTAACTCAAGGTTGTACCAAGTTCACAGAAGTCACTTGGACATTAGGTATGAGGAATATTTAATTATCCAACTACCAGTAGAGATTTTTAGGATGAAATGCACCACGAGACAAGCACTTTAGGAACTTAGGGTCAGAAAGTTATGAGTTTGTAAACTCTCTGAACTGTGAGGTTCAAATTCTAAGAAGAAGTCTGAGCTAGCTAAGAACATTAGAATGAATATTTTCACTAAAATTTTCAAACACTGTGGTCTATCCTCAGAGAACATGATAGATGAGTGAGCTTTTCCTTAGGCCACTCCTAGATTGGAGCAAAGAGGGAAGCACTGTCATTACTGTGTGGGCCACTATCCGTCATGTCCAGAGAAGAGTCTTTCTTTCTTCTTTCACTCATGAAAGCATTTGGGATCCTGACCACAAACATCTCCATTCCTAAAGCCATATGGTTTCAAGTATCCACACAATACCAGAGACCCTTTTCTATAATTTCTCAATAGAAATTTCTAAATAGAAATCACAGACATTTCTAAATAGAAGTTTTTAAATAGAAATTACAAAATTAATTAAATCATTTAAGTCATCTAAGTCAATTAAGACGCTCCTATGCTAGCATTCTTTCCATGAACCCTCCCACAAACCATGGCTGTGAAAATTTTTTTCACTGAGAAGGCTAATTTTGTTTGCCAACTTGACAAAATCAGGAAAAGGGAAACTTCTTTGAAGAACTGCCTCATATTTACTGGTGGGCATGTAGGTAAGATGATTTCCTGATCACTAACTGATGTAGGAGGGCCCATCCCATTGTGTGAGATACAGTTCCTAGGCTGATGGGCCTGGGTTGTGTAAGAATAGCAACTAAATAGAAATATGGCAGCAAACCAGTTAGCAGCATTCCTCCATGATATTTGATCCAGGTTCCTGCCTTGACCCCCCTTAGTTATGGAGTACCTGGTAGTATAAAATTATATAAATACTTTCCTCCTCTAGCAGATTTTTATCATAATGCTTATCATAGAAATGGAAACCTAACAAGGATATTCAGTAAGAGACTCCAGGTACTCTCAGCTGGCTCAGCAATAAAAGTATTGAAAGAAACCTGTTTGTGTCTCAAATTAGATAAATTCTCTGACTTCATTACCTGATTACTCTTTACTCAGATATTTTGCTGTTGACTTCCAGCCCAGTTGACCCTATATGGAGTTCCATGTTAAATTCTTTCAAGGGCAAACAGGAAATAAGACCATCTTTCTCCATGAATGTCTAAGTGTCATTATCAACTCTTCTTCCCCCAAGGAAGGAAATCTTCCCTGAGGAACATAAGGAACTTAGCAACTGCTTCAATGCATTTCTGAATATGCTCTTGACATCCATTTCTCTAGTTCTCACAACTCTACATTAAATGGCATTTCTGTTATTACAAAGCCTGTCTTATGTCTGTAATAAGCACTAGTGGGTAGATTACATACTTCACAGGCGCTCATTCATACTACCTGATCATGAGTTGAGACATGAACATACAGGGAATCAGATGCTGAGTCATAGGTTCTATTCATTAAATAACCAAGTATGAGTGACTAAAGTTCTCATAGAACTATGTTCTCTCACTGCTTAGTCATGAGTCAGGCATTCATGATGTCATTCATCAGTTCATTCAAATTTGCATTATTAATAACCTGTTATCTAGGATTTGTTATGACAAGTGCTGAGGATATTGCATAATGCATAGTCCCTGCCTTAAAGGGGCTTAGGGTTTTATAAAGTAGTTGGATATAAGGGAAGATAAATTACAGTGCTGTGTGATACAAATAAAAAGAAGGGATAAGTTAGAGGCAGTGGTGCTACTGGGGGTCAGTCCTTTGTATGGGAGAAAGAAAGCCACCTCACCAGAGGAAGCTCCAGTATTAAGTGCCAAGGGTTTGATTGGACCCAAAGAAGAAAATGTAAGGTCCATAGAAGGGGTTGCAACCCACTCAAGCATTTATTCACTCTCTAATTATCTACTGGGCACCCCAGGATACAGCAGAAAACAAAACAGAAAGAATATTATAATTTAATGAAACTTACATAATCATAATGTTCTGGACTTTAGAAGAAGCCAAACAATATGAAAATCAACGTATACAAAGGCAAGATAGTAAATACAGCTGGTACAGAAGGCCAATCACAGACCTAAATGACAGATTTTGGTTTGGATATCCTTCTCTATGATGGGCACCTTCAGTATTGGCAAAATGAGCAGATATGGCTCATTGAGTCTTTCCTGGAAGAGAAGCCCTATGTACTGTGGGACTGTTAGCAGAATCCTTGTCCTATACCCAACAGATGCCAAAAGTAATGCCTCCCTCAGGTACAATGACAAAACATCTCCAATTATTACCACTTATTATCCAGGGGACAAAATAAACCCATAGAGAATCACTGCTGTGTTGCAACTGAGGGATTTTGATAGATCAAGCATCAGCTAAATGTTTGTGCTTGTCAAGTGATTTAAAAACCATGTTCTATGTATTTCTATGTGGTACTGACAATTCACAAACTTCAATTCTGTTCTCTGGGAAGAGTAAAGTAATGTCTGTTGGTTCATGTTTTCTGTAGCACACACAGTCTTCATGCTCACTCTTTTCTTTTGAAAGTAAGATTATTTGTTAAGATTTGTGAGGACCAAGGGCACAAAAGTTGCAAGCTCTGGGCCTCAGAAAGTGTTACCCCTCATTATGTTTTTAATGGAATTCCATACTTCAAGTAAAAAGCATAAGAAAAATGAAAGAAACACTTTGCAGATACACCTATAAAACTTTGAAAGCCTACCTCCATCAAGACACTTTCAAAGGTCTATAATGGCCACAACAATCACTACTCAATGGGGCTTGAGTACAAAGAGGCAATACAAAGCATCAGTCAGAAGGACTAAAAGGTGAAGGTTAAAAGGATATGAAATTACCCGTGGCTTCCAGGATTCCCTTATAACTAGGATATGTGAGCATCTCATCATCTTTATCTCTATCTTACCTCCATTTCATCTCTGTCTTTATCTCAATGCCAGCCAGTAGTAACTGTTCAACATAGTAAGTATCACATAGCTTTCCACTGGAGTCAACTTCATGTTGATCTCCTTTATATCCTGGCAGATAAATCTAGTTGGAAATCAGATAACCTCAGTGTAAGAAAAACATTTACTGCTAGCAAAATCTCAACAATACCAGCTTAGAGAGTGCTGCCTGATCCCACCAACCACCCAAAAAGGACTATGCACAAAAATGCCCACTGGGCATCTCACCTGGAAAGATTTAAATATCTTGAATCAGTATATCATTATTGATTTTCTTGATCTTTCTTCAGGTTCATTTGTTCTAAATTCACTGACTTTTGTAAAAAATATAGCATCCACTAACTCTTGGCTGAAAACTTGAGCATTGTCAATGACAGTTCTCTAATATTTTCCATATCTACTGCATTCCTGAAGACTCTAATACTATTATCTCTTAAGTCAACATTCATATCACTCTATATTCATGGAGTACAACTGGGCTCTGATTTGTCTTGATATTTAATGGGCAAGTAAATAAGTAAATCGTACCTCTGTACAACAACTTGCATCATGCATCAGTTATAATTCTAAGTTGAAAAATACTTGAGAAATATATGAATGAAATTTATTACTTCTAGTTATCAATTAGTTTTCAGTCAGCAGTCTTCTAAGATGTGCCATTCTCCTCATCATCCAGAGAGCATCAGAATCAGGCCTTTGGACAATAAATTTGTAAAGTCCCTTATACTTTCTTGGGGCCTCATATAAAATGTGGTAGTACTTGTATATGGTTTATCCATATGCATATACTTTCCTTATACCACTTGCTTAGAATATCTAACTCAAAGCAAACACTGGACAACTCTTCTTTATTACTTAGGTACCAAAGAAAAGAACAATTTTGTATATTTTCTTTTTTGTCCATTTATTTATTTATTCACTTTACAACCTGATTCAACCCCCTCTCACTCTCACTGCTCATGTGGCCACTGAGGCCTGATAAGATAGCCTAGTTAGGGGACCAGGATCCACAGGTAGGCAACAGAGTCAGGGTAAGTTCCCATTTGCTGGAGAACCTGCATGAAGACTAATTGCATATTTGCTACATACTGTGGAGGCCTAGGTCCAGCCCTTGCATGCTCTTTGGTTGGTGGTTCATTCTCTTGGAGCACTTCAGGGTCCAGCTTAGTTGATTCTGTTGGTCTTCCTGTAGAGTCTTTATTTTCTGCAGGTTCCTCAATCTTTTCCACAACTCTTCCATAGGACTTGCAGAGCTCCATCTAATACTTGGCTGTGAGTATCAGCATCTCTTGTCATTGGCTGCTGGGTGAAGTTTCTCAGGACAGTTACACTAGACTCCTGTATGCAATTGTAACAGAGAATCATTAATATTGTCATGGATTGATTCTTGCACATAGGATGGATTTCAAGTTGGACCAGTCATTGTGTGACTTAAGCTTTAGTAATATTTCTTTTGCAAATGTGGATGCACTTCCATTTGGGCCGTAGATGTTCAGAAATGAGATGATGTCCTCCTGATGGATTTTTCCCTTGATGAATATGAAATATTCTTTCCCATAGATTTTTTTATTACTTTTGGTTGAAAAGCTACTTTATTGGATATTAGAATGGATACTTCAGCTTGTTTCTTAGGTCCTTTTGCTTGGAAAACCTATTTCCAGCCTTTTACTCTTAGGTAAGGTCTATCTTTGTTACTAAGAAATGTTTCTTATATACCACAGAATGATGGATCCTGTTTATGCATCCATTCTATTAGCCTATATCTTTTTATTTGAAATTTCCCCCATTTTATTGGGAAATTGAGTGCACTGATGTTGAGAGATATTAATGACTAATGATTGTTAATGTTGTTGTTGTTGGTAGTGGTGGTGGTAGTGGTGGTGGTAGTAGTAGTAGTAGTCTGTGTGTGTGTGTGTGTGTGTGTGTGTGTGTGTGTGTGTGTGTGTGATGTCTGTGTAATTCTCTTCTTTTGCTTTTACTAATGTGAATTTTTTATTTCTTGTGTTTTTTTGGGTGTAGTTAGACTCATTGGTTTGGAGTTTTCCTTCTAATATCCTCTATAGGGCTGGATTAATAGAAAGATACTGTTCAAATTTGGTTTTGTCATGAAATATCTTGTTTTCTCCACTTATGGTGATTGAAGGTTTTTCCGGTTATAGTAGTCTGGGCTAACATTTCTGGTCTTTTAGGGTCTGAAAGATGTGTGCCAAGGCCTTCTGGCTTTAAAGTCTCTGTTGAGAGGTCACATGTATTTCTGATAGGTTTGTCTTTATATGCTACTTGGCCTTTCTCCCTTATGGATTTTAATATTCTTTCTTTGTTCTGTATATTTTGTATTTTGATTATTGTGTGGTGGGAATATTTCCTTTTCTAGTCCAATCTATTTGGCATTCTATAAGCTTCTTGTACTTTTATAGCCATCTCTTTCTTTAGGGAAATTTTCTTCTATGATTTTGTTGAAGGTATTTTCTGAGCCTTTTTGCTGGGAAGCTTCCCCTTTTTCCATTCCTATTATTCTTATGTTTGTTTTTTTATATAGTGCCCCAAATTTCCTGTGTCATGAACATTTTAGACTTGGCATATTCTTTGACCAATGTATCAATTTCTCCTACCATATTCTCTATGCATGAGATTCTCCATCTATTCCATCTACTGTATTCTGTTTGTGATACTTTCATCTGTAGTTCCTGTTCCCTTTCCTTGGTTTTCCGCCTCCAGGATTGCCCCAGTTTGTGTTTTCTTTATTCCTTCTATTTCCATTTTCAGTTCATGGAGAGTTTTATTTATTTCTTTCACCTGTTTGATTGTATTTTCCCATGTTTCTTTAAGAAATTTATTCATTTCCTCTTTAAAGCCTCTATCGTCTTCATAAGATTGGATTTAAAGTTATCTTCTTGTACATCAGCTGTGTTAGGATATCCACAGCTTGCTGGATCAGTATTGCTGGGCTCTGGTGGGGTTATGTTACCCCCACTCTTATTTATTGGGTTCTTATGCTGCCCTCTAGCCATTGGTTGTCCCTGTTGTTGGCTGGATGAGTCTGATGCCAGCTGAACTCCTGTGCTGGTTGTACCTCAGTTATATCACACTCTTATACATTTTTAATTCCCATAAATATTTTAATCCAGAGTTATTATGCAGATAGAGATTTTCAGGCTTATATATACATTCTGATGGATCTTACTACCTCAATTAATGCAACCTAGAAACCCTTTCAAAGACTGTGCATGAAAGTTTGTCTGCCAAGTGATACCAGTGATGACTATCAAGATAATAATACTAACAACAATCACAAGGAGATTAACAGCCTAGGATTAACAGCCATTGTACTCAGATGAAGTTAATTCTTACTGTGGTATAAAAGCTTTTGGGGGCTTGATCCAAATAGCTGTGTTTCATTCCTCTGGACATCTAGAAATGGAATATACATTTTGGGTGTGTTGTCTGTTGAGAAAGATTAGCGACTGAAGGAGGAAACACAAAGTCTATACCTAGATTGCATCCAATCCTCATCACTAACTTTTGGTTTCTATTTCCTCTCAAATTGAAACAGGGTAAGTCAACACTAACCAAGAGTGCTGAGATAAATAATGGCAGTGCAAGAGAGGTGTCTCCTACATCTCTTCTGTTCAGGAATAAAGTTGATCTCACTTGACCAGAGCACAGAAGTCATTTAATCATCACAGTGTCTAACCAGGTTATAAAAAAGTAAAGACACACTCCTCCAGGAAGAGAAAAAAAATTAAGCTGTAATACCAAATCAAATGTCACCTAGGTCTTTTATCACATGTAATCTAGGAAAAAAGGCACTTTTGTGTAATGATTCAGCCTCTCAAAGAACACTTAGGTATCTCCCTGCATCTGCAGAACAGACATTTAGTCAGTGGAAAAGATCTTTTGGGGGTAAGATGCCTCCTTTCTACAATACTTATTTTTCCAAATGCTTCTGTAGGGTATATAGGCTGCATCTATCTAATGAGGCACAGATTGAAAATGGTTCAAGACTTTTGTAGTGAAGCCAGCCTGTTGGTACCCAGAGGCACTGGGATGAAATATCTCTAATTGCAAATTTTAGTTATTACCAACATGGTCTCCATACTTCACTGATAACCAAAGGGCTATACTTACTTTCCATTACATGTTCCAGGTCTTTTAGGAGGCCAGGAAATTCAGAGCAACAGGTAACCATAGTATCAAGTGAAGCCCTCCTTTTCTTTAGAATTTTAGTGTTGGTCTTCAATACTGGCATAGATATGATTTTAGATGGTGGCTGACATGTGCTAGGCTTTGGGTTAACTGCCATAAGGTTTAGTTCTGATAGTCACCAAGGGTAATGAGCACTAATTGCTTACCACATTCTAGATCTCATCAACACTTTCTTATATTAACTAACTAACCTGTAACAAGCACATGAGTGTTTAGTGTTATATGCTGTGCCAAATGATATTTACCTTAAATATATGTCTTAGTCAGGGTTTTTATTCCTGCAAAAAACATCATGACTAAGATGCAAGTTGGGAAGGAAAGGTTTTATTCAGCTTATATTTCCACATTGCTGTTCATCACCAAAGGAAGTAAGGACAGGAACTCACACAGGGTAGGAAGTTAGAGGCAGGAGTGGATGCAGAAGCTATGGAGGAATGCTGCTTACTGGCTTGTTTCCTCTGGCTTGTTAAGCTTACTTTGTTATAGAACCCAGGACTACCAGCCTAGGGATGGCACCATCCACAATGGGGATGAAATACCAGATATTTTAAATTCAGACTCCATTTTAGAGAATCTGACCTAAGTTTGAATTCAAGTAAATAACAGGCTGGTACCTAGCATTATTTTCTAAATTGCACCCCTACCCCAAACAAAACCTGAGCCTAGCTCCAGTCTCTAGGCTAATCACCAATAAGACCAACATTTTCAGGTTATACCCTCAACAAGACCAGTGTCTCCAGGTTATTCCCAAACATATCTGTACCCCCAGGTTACAAGCCCACCCCCTGCCTAATGACCACTAATGCAGAGGGGAGCAGAAGTTAAGTATATGATGTGACTCCCAGTACCAGCCAATTATGTTAAAGGCCATAGTAGCTTTCTAACTGGATGCTTGCACACTTACTCCCTGCTTGCTACTTACTATAAAGCCTTGCCCCATAGACATTTGGGGCTCCCCCACCACCAAAACTGTCCAGTATGACAACAGTGCATGGGGCAGGCAGTAAACTTGCTCGAATAGAATAAAGACCCTGCTGTGAGTTACATCAGTTTGGCTCCTGTGTGTTTTTGGGGGGATCACTAACATTTCCCTGACACTACATTTTGGTATGTTGGCCTGGAAGTTCCCCATGACACACATGACTACCGATCTGGAGGATCTTGAAGTTGGCAGAACTAGTCTAGGTATTTGTGGTTTTATGTTTGTAACACTGTGTTAAACTTCCTGCTTCTTGCCTGTCTGAGCGCTGAATTTGTCTGAGCTTTCTGTGAGATCTGCAGAGCGGAACAGAAGCAAGCATGTGTAGAGGTAAATGTGGTAACTCTTCCAGCTGTGTTGAGATGATTTATTTGTGTGGAAATTGGTGGCTTGTGTTGCAGTGGTAACTCTTCTAAGTTTGAGCCATGTTGAGGAACCTGTCTGCGTGTCAGAAGTTTTCTGTGGTCTAAGCAGGTGAGTACTTGTGCAGTGGCACAAAAGCTTGTGATTTGTGTAATGACTAATTTGTTTGAATGTTAGAAACGTTCTGTGAGATCTATAGAGCGGAATAAGAACTTGTTTAAAGATGGCTTATGTTGCCATGATGATTTTTCCAGGTCTGAGTAAACATTTGTTCAGTAGTGAGGGTTGTCATGTGTGTGAGAGTGCCACCTTCTGGTTGGTTTCATTACTGTGGGCTGTATCTTTTTCTGGTTTTAGTTTTTGTTGCTGGCTGGCTCTGTTCATAGATTCTAAGTGGCACTACATAGATCTTTTGTGAGCACCACCTTCTGGTTGGTTCTTGTTACTAGAGGCTTTATCTTTTTCTGGTTTTGGTTGGTTTTGTTTCTGGTTGTGCCTTTTTCTGTTCATTGATTCTAAATGGTGCCACATCTTTCTGGGAATAAGGCCTTGAATTTGTTCCATTGCTGATTTTCTGTAAGGAAAGATGTGTCTGGAAGATATGACAAAGGTGGGACCAGTAGACATCCTGAGCCTCAGTTTGGGTGGATGTGGGCTCAGGGCAGCCGAGAGATGCCCACCAATCTGGTTCTTTTCTTGTGTGTGTGCGCACCACTTTCTGGTTGTTTTTCATTTCTGCCTGATAGAAAAAAGGTTGGATTTGTGTTTTGGGTGGCATAAAGAGGTCTTTTTCATGAGTGCCACTTTCTGGCTGTTTCTTGTTTCTGCTTGAAAGACAGGGAAGATTTGTTTTTGTGTTTTTGTACGTTGTTTTGTGTGTTTCTCATTACAAGATGACTTTAACAGATATGAGGTAACCTTGACAAGATAACTTTGGCAAGATGACTTCGATGAAGTGACTTTGACTTTTATAGACTTATTAACATGAGACAGGCTACATCTACCACATTCTTCGGGTTTCCTTTACCATAGAAGAGGCCAGAAACCAGCTTTCTTGGCTGGTTTATGGCCCCATAGGATGGCCCACCAGTAATTAAAAAGCTATTGATGCTGGCTTCCCCCTACCTTACCCAGACTGTGCTTTTAACATCATTGAAGGTAAGTGGAGGATCTTGGTCAACCATCAGGCTTTGTTGGCAGGTCTCAAGGAGGCAGTCACACTGCCCAAAAGTTTGGGCAGAGTGTGTGACATTAGGCAGGAAGAAAATAAATGCCCTACATTGTTTTTTAGAGAGCGTCATGGAAGCATTTCAATATACCCCCATGGACCCCGAATTACTGGAAGCAAAGGCAGCAGTTTCTCTAAGTTTTATTAATCAGGCAGCACCAGATATTAAGAGAAAGCTCCAGAGGGTTAAGAGGTTAGAAGAAAGGAATCTGAGGGACTTGGTGATAGTCGCAGAGAGTATTGAATAGAAAAGCGATTACAGAGAAGAGGCAGACGAGAGGAAAAAAACAACAGACAACAGATCTGGCAAAGATTCTGATGGCAGCCGTGGCCAAACCAAAAGACTGTAGGAGACACCTAAAATAGATAGCTTCAGAAGAAGGACATAAGGGGGTCCCTGAAGATCAAAAGTGTCTTCTACCCAAGCCAAGGGAAACCCTAAAAGTAAAAGGGAAACCCACCGGCTTTTTTTTTTTTTTTTGGTTAACTTTCCAGTAGCAACAGAAACCAAACAAAAACTCAAGACCTCTTAGAGGCCCTAAAACATTTAGACCATTGAACCTCTGCTAAAAAGACCTTACTCTGTCAGCTACAGTTGACCTCCATAGACCCAAGTGATGCATACTCAGTCTTGGGGCCCTGGTGTCAGCCAATGGTCAATCTGTCACCAATTGCCAGAAACTGACTCCCCCACCTTCTCATTTACATGTCAGTGCACAATGACCTCCTGGTTAAAGATGATGCCAGGATGACTCATTACCAGCCTCTCTTCTTGAATGCTTCCAGGATTACTTTTCAGCTTCCCCTGCTGCCTGACCCTGAGTTTGATTGATGGGACTCTGCATGACTTCTTGGATGGATGCAGAGGAAACATGGTTCGCCAATGGCAACAGTCTCATTCAGGATGGACAGAGGCATGCTGGGGCAGTGGTATTCTCAAACACGGAAATCATATGGGCACAGACACTCCTGGCAGGGATGTCAGCCCAGAAAGCTGAACTGGCAGCTCTGAGCAAGGCATTGGAGCTAAGAAAAGACAAGAGACACGGATAGCCAGTATGCCTTTGCTACTACTCATATCCATGGGACTATTTATATAGAGAGAGCCCTTCTGATGGAAGAAAGAAGGACTAAACTCCATCTCAGAGGGCAACAAGATACCCAGTGTGTGGCCCCAGAAATTAGACTCCTCATGTTCTTGATTGCCCTAGACCCAGGAGATCCCCACACTCTCTGATCAGACAGAAGATGTGATCTGGGGCCAAAAATCTGCCCATGTCTCAATGTCATAAGAGATGACACAGGGCAGCTGACTACAAACTAATTGTACCAGAGAAAATGGGTATAAGCATTCTGAAAAAAATCCATTGTTGTTTACATATGGGATCCCAGAGAATGCAGGACTTAGTTGGCCATTCCTGCATCAAAATTAGAGATGCCAATTCAAAAACAGCTGAAATCGTTTTAAAAATATGTAAGGCCTGTCAATTGACTAATGCAGTTACCAGTGAAAAGAACACAAGTACTCAATACCAGAGCACCAAGCCAGGAGTCTATCAGGAAATGGACTAACATACTTCAGACACAAATATTTGCTGATATTTATAGATATCTTTTCAGGATGGACTGAGTCTTTCCCAACTAAACATGAGACTGTGTTGACAGTAACAAAGAAAGTACTAAAAGAAATTCTTCCAAGGTATGCTTTTTCAAAGTTTATAGTATCAGACAATGGACCTACATTTGTGTCCCAGGTAAGTTAAAGATTAGCTAATATTCTAGGGATTAATTGGAAACTTCATTGTGCTTATGGACCCCAGAGTCCAGGACAGCTAGCGAAGATAAACAAAACCCTAAAAGAGACCTTAACTAAATTGACCTTAGAGACTGACAGTGACTGGGTGACTCTTCTCCCCTTTTTTTATAGAGTACAGAATTCCCCACACCAGATCGGACTTACCCCTTTTAAAGTTATGTTTGGTTCACCTACTGACAGAAGTTATTACAGAAGCAGAGAATTGCTAATTGTTACAAAATGTCGAGGGTGTCCAATGGGTATGCAAACATGTTTGTCTTATACATCATGCTTTCCATAAAACAGGTCCACCTCCAGAGCTCCATCAACTTTAGTTTGGAGATTGGGTCCTAGTCAAGAGACACTGCCAGGGGTCACTAGAGCTTCACTAAAAGGGTCCCTGTGCTACAGAGTTGCAGTGTAGATCCACAGTACATACATTTGCAGTGGAAGAAGACCCTGGCCAGTAGGAGAAAAATTCAGCTTCAAGACTCCCTCCTGTCTCCCACTGATGAGCCCCTAACCATGCCCCAGTGACCCCATAAAGAGATAGTTCTATTACTAATTGTTTTCATAAAGCTTCAGAAAGTCCCATGATTGGGGATTCTAGTCACAAGAGAAAGGGAAGACGAGATGCCAAATCACTTAAGTTCAGACTCCATTTTAAAGAACCTGACCTAAGTTGGAATTCAGGTTAACTAACAAGCTGGTACCGAGCATTAGTTTCCAAGTTTTCCCCCAACAAAACCTGAGCCTAGCTCCAGTCTTTAGACAAATTCCCAACATGACCAACATTTTCAGGTTACACCCTCAACAAGATCAGTGTCTCTAGGTTATTTCCCCAACAAATCTGTATCTCCAGGTTACAAGCCCCCCCCTTTGTCTAACAACCACCAATGTAGAGAGGAACAGAAATTAAGTTTATGATATGACTCCCAGCACCAGCCAATTATGTTAAAGGTCACAGTAGCTTTCCAATTGGATGCTTGTACACATACTACCTGCTTGCTGCTTACCATAAAGCTTTGCTCTGATAGATTTTCCGGGCTCCCCAATGAGCAAAACTGTCCTGAGTGATGGTGATACATTGGGAGTGAGCTAGCTTGAATAGAATAAAGACCCTTCTGTAAGTTACATCAGTTTGGCTCCTGTCTGTTTTTTTGGGGAATCACTAACATTTCCCTGGCACTACAGGCCCTCCCACCCTTGATCACTAATTGAGAAAATGCCTTACAGTTGGATTTCATGGAGGCATTTCTTCAAGGGAGGTTCCTTTCTCTGTGATAACTCCAGCTTTTGTCAAGTTGACACACAAAACCAGCCAGTACAATTGACCCCTTGTCAACTTGACACACAAACACATCACCATTAAGCCTCAACACTTACTTTCTTACTCATCCCCAAGATCTAAATAACTTTAAAAGTCCCACAGTCTTGAATATTAAAAGTTCAGTCCCTTTAAAATTTCCAATATCTTTCAAAATTCAAGGTCTTTGAATTTCAAAGTCTCTTAACTGTGGACTCCACTAAAATATCTTCTTCTTTCAAGAGGGAAAAATATCAGGGCACAGTCATAAACAAAAGCAAAAATCAAACTCTTACCATCCAATGTCTGGGATCCACTCATGGTCAATCTTCTGGATTCCTCCAAGGGCTTGGGTCACTTCTCCAGCTCTGCCCTTTGTAGCACACAGCTTGTCATCTAGGCTCCAGATGCCTATACTCCACTGCTGCTGCTGTTCTTGGTGGTTATCTCATCGTACTGGCATCTCCAAAGCACTGCTGTCTACCACTGCAACTAGGCTTCACTAATAGCGTCTTATAGGCTCTCTTCATGGTGCAAGCTTCAACTCCTTTGCATGACCCCTTCAGTCCTGAGACTTCAACTGCTACTGAGTCTGCACCTTCACCAATGGCCTTCCATGGCCTCTCACAGTGCCAAGCCTCAGCTGCTTTTCATGATCCCTTCATACCTTCAAAACCAGTACCACCTGGGTGACTTACACATTACCAAGCCTAGCCACAGAATGAGGTACAACCTTGGCTATCTCTGGAATACAGCCTCTTTGTGCTCTCAGAAAACACTTCCCAGAAGATTTCACCTTAATTATGCTGGTGTCTTCTTAATCACCACTAATTTCCAGCTAACCAGCATCAGTAGTCCCAGTAATGTAAAAGTTTCGCTTTAGTAGTTCTGATATCTTGTTAATCACAGCTGATTCTGAAGCCCCAGCTAACCAAAACAACAGAATCTTCACAATCAAACCAGCAATGGCCCTGATAAGAGTCTTTAATATTCCTTCTGAAATTTCATAAGCCAGGCCTCCATCATTTGCACTGTTCTTAACATTATCTTCCAAGCTCCTATAGAACACCCCACAGAAGTCTTAACACTCAATGGCTCTTCTAGCCCAAAGTTCCAAAGTCCTTCCACAGTCCTCCCCAAAACATGGTCAGGTTGTCACAGGAATACCCCATTATGCTGATACCAATTTGTCTTAGGGTTTCTATTCCTGCACATAACATCATGACTAAGAAGTAAGTTGGAGAAGAAAGGGTTTATTCAGCTTACACTTCCACAGTGCTGTTCATCATTAAATGAAGTCAGGACAGGAACTCACACAGGGTAGGAACTTGGAAGCAGGACTGGATGGAGAAGACGTGGAGGAATGCTGCTTACTGGAATGCTTTCCCTGGCTTGCTCAGCTTTCTTTCTTATAGAACCCAGGACTACCAGCCCATGCATGGCACCATTCAAAATGGACCCTCCCACCCTTGATCACAAATTGAGAAAATGCCTTACATATGGATCTCATAGAGGCATTTCTTCACGGGAGGCTCCTTTACTCTGTGAAAATTCCAGCTGTGTCAACTTGGCACACAAAACCAGCCAGTACAATATATTTACTTTTAATTATTTGAGTAATAGTTTGACATGGACATCATTTTCAGATCCTATGTACAGATAAAACACAAGGTTGGAGATGGTAAGTGGCTTGCCTACCATCCCAAGTATGAAGAGGAAAATCTAAGACCTCAAAGCTTAGTGTTGTTTTTTTAAATTTAAGCCTTGATCTAATAACTGCTGAAAGCTGATTAAACTTTGTGAACTTTTGTGAAGCAATGTCCTGTTTTCAATTTTTAGGACTAAGATGAATTACCCTGACTAAAGCAACTTTAATGGGAAAATGTTTATTTGGTTTACAGTGTGTAAGCCCATCATTACAGGAAAGTCAAGGTAGGAAACAGCTAATTACATCACATTCATAATCAAAGACAGAGAGAATAAATGCAAACAGGATCCTTCTCAACTAACCTTCTGTACTCTTTTACAATATAATACACAAATCAAGAAAATGATGCCATTCATGGTGGGCTGAATCTCTCCACATTTATTAATGTAATCAAGACAGTCCCCCACAGACATGCACACAGACCAACCTGCTCTATACAAGCCTACATTGAGACTCCTTTCGAGGATGATTCCAGATTGTGTCAACATGACAATTAAATGGAGATATCACAAAGCAACTTTGCATAATACTTAAAATATGTATAAAAAGATCTCTTACTACAGACTCAGTGAAATTGTGTTTTATGATGGAGCATTTGCAACCATGAACACTCAGCAGCCAAGGTTCCCTGTGCACAACCTACACACAAAAGAAAGAATTGAAAGTAGTATGGGAACTAGTTGGGAGTGGTAGGGGATTGAGAGAAAGAGAGTAATGGGGGTGAATGTAATCCCAACACATTGTATACCTGTATACAATTTTCCGAAGACAAAACCCTACAGTTTATTAATGTAAAGTCATTGTATATGGTATGAGGTTTCATATGAATGGTTTTAGATAACAGTAAATAAATAATTTTCTTTTTCTCATACCCTGATATGGGTGGTGGGAATTGAACCAGAGTTCTCTGGATGATCACTGTGTGATCTTAATCACTGAGCAACCTCCCAGCCTTCTCTGACTTTTTTATACTGTGTGGGTCCTGCTTTGTAACTCAGGAATTCATCATCATCCCACTTCAGCCTCTAGAATGTTGAAGACCGTTGTTTTAGATGTATACCACCACACACCTTGCAATTATGTTCTATTTGGTAATTCTTTTTCTTACCCCAATATTATTAAGACATTTCACTGTTCCTTTCCAAAATTATGCTACCACTTTTATAGAGACTTTAAATTTTGTATCAAATTAAATAATTCAAATTTGTTTTTCCTCCACCAAAGCATTCTGTGACAGCATAATTTGATGGAAAAATCTACTCTTTCCCAAGTATTCAAAAGGTCATCCCCAGTAGACAAGTAATAACATACATGTTAGTCTGTTTCTGAGTCCTGTTCTTTTCTGCAGTCTCCAGTTTCTGTTGGAATTACAATGTCATAATTACTGTCACTCTGGAATAAGTCTTTCCTATCCACTAATGAATCATTCAACGTTGTTCTTGCCTGAACATGCCTAGCTTTTGTGTTCACTTTTCACTTTGGTGTACAGTTTAGAACCTACTTATTATTCCACACCAATGACTAAACAAAATAAACTTTGGTAAATTGAACATAGTTGCCATGTATATATAATTCAAGTTGGGCAAACTAGGTACTTCATACAAGTGATTCTCAAGTCCACTGCTGGCTGTGCTCCTCTGTTCATTTTGTTGTAGCAAATGTTCTTTCTTTCCATTTTTTAGTGCATTTTTTTATGATAGGTTGAAAGAAAGAGACTGTGGTAAATTAGACACATGAAACTTCCCTGCATTATTTACAAGCTTGAAATGAAACATTGACAGTGTGGTTGCTAGGAGAAAAGAGTGATGTGGAGGGACCCAGAAGGGCAACAGCAAACAGTACACAGAGCCCAGATGACCTCCAGAAGTACTGAACTTTAGATGTATTTTTAAAACAAGAATCTCTAACATTGGGTATTACAATCATGCTCCTTAAACTATGGCATAAAACTGAAAGGGATGGAATGTTTCCATCATCATTCCACGAATAAGTATGACCCTGACACAAAAACAGGATAGGACACATTGTTATTCAACACTGCAAGAGATGGGGAAAGGAGATATGGTGAACTACACTGTCCATTTTTATTCAACACAGTGTTTGAAATAATAACTAGAGGAATAAGAAAAAAAAGCAAGATGGATACAAACTGGAATGGAAAGAAATTCTGTTTGAATATTGTACAATCTTATCGTTTAAAGGCCCTAAGACCTCCTTCAGTAGATGCTTTAAGGTAAATAGTATCCATCAAAGTAGAGATGATGCAAAATTAACATGCATAAAGTCTTAGATATCAATAATGAATTCATAAGAAAGCCAAGAAAATTATCTCAAAATTAAAAACGTGCTAAGGGGAAGGGCTGGTTATGCATCCAGCCAATTATATCAAGTACCTGAACAATGAAAAGAGCTAAGGATATTAAAGGAGACACAAGAAGATGGAAAGAAAGACTTCTTAGTTTTAAGTCTTTGTTAGTAAACCTGAAACACTTATTTTTAAGTGGTCATATTACTATAAGTGATATACAGATTAAATGCTACCAATGCCTGGAATTGGACAAGGTCCTGGGAAATAGTATCTCAGAAGAGCTTGAAATTACACACATGTATACACACAAATAAAAACTAAAACTAAATCTTTTTAAAATAGAAAATGTTAAACAGAAAGCATCAGATTGAAAAAGTGAGAGGAAATATTTGCCAGCTATTTATATGACATGTGACTTGCATCTGGAATAGAATCAGAGCTCAGTAAATTATAAATTATATACAAACAGCAAATAATCTTATCAATAAAGGGGAAAATCAACTGAACAGACACTCTGAAGTGAGATGTAAATTGTCAATAAATTAATGATCTTAATGTCTTCAACTGTTAAAATTACAAGTTAGCATATAATTTACTGTGAGAAAATACAATGTTCACTATGATAATGTTGAGGTTCCACTTCACCCTTGTCATTGGCTATTAACAAGAAAGCAAGTAACTCTGAACACTGGATAGAATATGGGGGAAGGGAACTTTACCTACTGATATTGTGAGTAGAAATTAGTTCTGTCAGCATGGAAATTCTTTAAAATATTCTCAATACAAGTGTCAAATGACCAAGTTATACTATTTCTGTGTAGTGGTCAACAGATTTTTAAAAATCAAGATTTAATAATGATATTTGCATGCCCATGTCATTACCCCATTGACAATATAAAAGATTCAGTCCCACTAACAGACATGTGCTTTAAAAAAAGTCATGAACACACAATGGAATTATATTCATCCATAAAGAAAATGAATTTTGTCCTATGCAAGAGAGTAGATTGTGATGGCAAGTAAAAGAAGCCAGAATTAAAAAGATAAGCAACACATTCTTGTCTGATACATGGAAAATGTAAATGAAAGAGTCTTGAAGATCAAGGAATGTCATTGAGGTTATTTAATGGGAGGAATCAGGCAAGATAGGAGTGAGTCATAGAGCTAGAAATGATCCAAGTCTAGGTAAGTAAGTATGAAATGGTATAGGCAACACAGTAGTCTATACAATAGATAATTAAATTGCAAATCAGAAAAAAAGTTAAGCTGTTTATTGAAATAAATTTCTGGAATGTTGACATGTAATTGAATTATTGGTTGTTCTGTATTCAGTATCTTTGCTAGATTCATCTAAAGGCTCACCGATTTTATTTAATATGTCTTCTGTGAATGCAATGATCTCATGTCTAAATTATGATTCCTAACCAAATGTTTTTGTTTCTTTTATTTTTGAGATTAGAATCATATTAACCCTCCACTTTCCTCCATTTTAACACTGTGATCTTTGCATTGATTACAAGCTTTTTGTGTGTGATATTCACTAAGGAAATCACTTCTATCATTTTATTTTACTTATCATTTAAAGTATTTATCATTACTTCTATTTTTTTTTTGCTATATTGGAGTAGTGTTTACTGTTAAGGTTCCTTTCTTCCATCTACTATGATGATCTGAAGATCAATTTTTAAAAATTTTGCTTATTCCAAAACGTGCATTTGTTTTTGTTTTGTTTTGTTTTTGTAATTTATAGTCCACACTAAACTTAAATTTGTTAGGAAGTATTTATGCTCACTTTTATGTCATTTGCATATTAACTTTATGTTTCATTTACAAACTTTTTAAGTTATTGGTTAATATATTTCATTCGTTGCTAGTCTCCCTTTCAAGCTTCTGTTCTTTAGCCTTCCCTCTCCTGCCGCCTCTCCTCCTCCTCCTCCTTCCCCTCCTGTCTCCTCCTTCCTTCCCTCTCTTACTCCCTTTCTTCCTCATTTCTTCCCTTTCTCCACACCACATCCAGGGCCGTGCTGTTGTCTGGACACATTATACCTTTTTTTCAATTTTTTTTCAATTTTCATTAGCAACTGTTTTTCTTTCTCCTACCATAAAAGCTAGATAATTATTTTTATTTTCCTATTTCTTGTAGAAAATATTTTAACTAATATTCATATATATATATGAATATATATATATTTATACATACACATACATACATATGAATACTATCATCATCTTGGCTTCTGGAAATCTAGAAACAGAATACATTGATTTTCACAATTAGTTTATTGACACATATTCAATTGTAAAGTCAGTTACTTTAATAAATATTGCCTACTCTATAAGCTTTTATTTCTTGATTAAGAATTTGTATTTTACATAATTTAAGGGATTGTTTTGTTTAAACTAGATTGCTCATTATGTCTCTTTTCTCATGAAATTATTTATTAAATTTTCAAGTCTATGTGGATAATGGTGAATCCCTTCATCTTCTTAGAACCCTATGTCTTCTTTATATCAGTCTGTTTTAGAAGTTTATAATTTATTTTACATTTTTGAAAGAGCCAACTTTGCTGCCATTAGCTTTCTCTAGTTTTGTCTTTAAAATTTCATGTATTGTGACTTTGTCTCATTTATTTTCCAATGTGATTCATTTGGAGTTTATATTTCTTTTCGTTAGCTATCAACTTAGAGAATTCATCTGAAAACCACCTTGCTTTTACCAGAACATCTCTTTAGATGCTGATTTAGCTGGAGCCTACATTTACTGTATCATGTTTTAATTAAATTTTTATGTCACTTTTCACATAGTATTTTATCCCTTAGTTATTTACACTTTCTGTTTAGTTTCCAAACACCTGAGAAATTTCCTTAGAGATATATTTCTGTTATGAGACACTTCTTAACCTCCACACTACCAACAATATATACTTTTCCACTAGTTTGTATTTTGCCACAAGAAAATATTTATGTGACTGTGTGCTCCCTGGACCTCTAATAAAGGAGGTTGGTGGAAACATATTATGTTCTATATTCTAGTAATTTTCTTTGATTTGCTCCATTGATGATTGAAACAGAAGTGTCAAACTTTCATCCAAAATTGTGAGTTTGTTTTTGTTTCTTTTTTCTTTTAGACTGTCAGTTTGTTTCATGTATCTTGAAGCTCTCTTGACAGAGAGGTCTTTTGGAGAGTGTATACCCTCGATGGTATTGGAATCCACTTCTTAAAAGCTCTGGGTAAAATTCCTCATTTATAAATCTCTTCTTGGTGTTATTGGGGTTGTACCAATTTGCCTTTAATAAGAAGAATGTAAAAGCGTGAGGTATGTTCTGTGGATGGTTACTAAGGCTCAGATACGATGCCTTTGTTTGAACAGAGCTTTTGTTAAAGGGCCATTTGGGCTTTCTGTAGATAATGTATTTGCCTTGATTCACCTCCTTTCAGTGTTGATCATTTAAAAAGGACTACAGAGCAGAATTTCTCAGAGGAAAATAGCCGAATGGACTGAAAATTACTGGCTATGATCTGCTCAATAAATTTCAATTTTATTGAAATAAAAACTCACTAAGCATGTTTTTTCTTAACAAGTGGATTGTTCTGCAGGGTATGGAGGAGACATTTTAGCAGTGTTAGTCAGCTAATTGGCAGGGTTTTTTTGCAGCCCCTGTGTAACACCAGACTTTCTCATACATTCTCTCCCTCCTTTTTATCTTCCTAACAAAACCTTTCAAAAATTTCCTTCCTGTCCTCCACCATAAAACAGCAATGTCTGAGCATTCTCATAAACACTTGTGTGCTCAAACATGAATCAAATGTGGGGGAAAATCATGTGTGTGACTCCCTTCATCTATGTGCTATTGTCAAGAGAAATGGATTTAGAAACTCCTAGATGACACACCTTTGGGAATGTTTCACCCTTAGAAAAAGCTTTCTTAAAAATGGAAGTTTGCCTTATGGGAGAAAAATCCCTCTTAAATGTGGGTGATACCATCCCATGTGTGAGGGACCTGGATTGAAAAGAAACGCAATAATGAGGATACAGGCTGAGCCCTAGCATTCATCATTTTCTGTGTTCTGAATGTGGACAACATACACTGCTCCATCAGGGGTGTATCCTGCTTCGGTGGCAGTAAAGGCCATTCTTACTTCTATACATCCCAGCCATAATATGCTGTCCTCACAAGATGTTATCTTAAACACACCCTTCTTCATTAAAGTTGTTGGCTTCAAATTTTTTCTTTATTCTTGCTAATTCCACACATGTGTAAAATGTGAGCATATTTAACCCCTACTACTCCTCTAATATTCCTAGAACACATAACCCTTCCTTTCCATCTTTAATTTTTTTGATAATTCACAAAGATCAGTTAATGCTGTCCCTATGGGCATATGTATGGAGCTATCCACTGGAACATGAAAACCACCAGTGGCTACATCTTCACACACAATAAAGTAATTCTCCATTCCACCGCAACTATCAAATGCTTAAATATATGTTCAGTAAGGTAAAGCTTGGGGATCATCTGCTTCATCCTGTTGGAAATTCTGCTATCTTGACCTTGTTCAGGTATTGTTCAGGTAATTATAGATGCTTACTGTGCACACCATAACCACATCATGTGCAGAATAGCATTTGAACCCCTTCTACCCATCTTCAAGCTCTTACATTCTTTCTGTTTCCTTTGTAGTAATGTATGCAGAACCTTGGCAACACACAGGTATCCTATTGTCTCTTATTCTCAGCACTCGATGAGATAAGCATTTCTACATTAACTTCAGCCCACTGCAAGATGAAGCCTCTTTGAGCAAGGTTGGGAGCACCCAAGGTCTGTGTATATGAACATAAGTATTTAGAAGACATATTGACAGAGGTTCATTTAACAAAATATCAACTTCAGGTTCTACTCTGTGTCATTTGATTCCTTCCACTCCAGTCGTGGACTTTTTACAGGATTAGAGCATGTAAGAAAATCCCACAGTAAAAACTCTGACCCAGAATTGTTTCTGTCTGAGAGAACTGCAGGGACAAAAATGGAGAAGAGCCTGAGGAAAAGGAGGTCCAGTGACAAGCCCAAATTGGGATCCTGCTCAAGGAGAGGCCCCAAGGCCTGACACTATTACTGATCATATGGTATGCTTATAAACAGGGGATTATCGTGGCTACCCTCCAAAAGACCCAACAAGCAGCTGAAAGAGTCAGATGCAAATATTTACACCCAACTAATGGGCAGAGCTGGTGACTCCTGTGTTGAATTAGGGAAAAGGTGGAAGAAGCTGAGGAGGAGGGTGACCCCATAGGAAGACCAGCAGTGTCAACTAACAGGGAACCCTGAGATCTCTTAGACACTGAGCCACCAACCAGGCAGCATACACCAGCTGATATGAGGACCCCAACACATATAAAGCACAGGAAAGCTGGGTCTGGACTCAGTCAGAGAAGGTGCACCTAGCCCTCAAGAGACTTGAGGTCCCAGGGAGTGGGGAGGTGTGGTGGGGTAGGGGTGGAGGGATAGGAGGGATGAGGTATGGAATGTGGGCTAGAAGGGGGATAAAGTCTAGACTGTAAAGAAAGATTAAACATATTTTTTAAAAAAGAATAAAAAAGAAGATGAAAATCCAGGAAGTATCATATACTGCTTCTGCCAACACTCCAAGTAGAACACAGACTCCATAATGGGACTCAGGTGAAGAGCAAGCATATTGTTTTGGCAGGTTTTATAGTCCTCTGCACCATGCCCAACAATTCTATCAGAAATTTCTTCAAATGGACATGTCATTAAGAACAAAGATGAGTTGAATATCCTCTTGACTTTGAAAATATGCACTCCAAAGACTGGCTAATTTTTTTTTCCTCAGAATCCTGGAGGTCCTGAGGAAGGAATGTGTGGAAAAAACTGACTTGAGAGCACATTTTGAAATGAGGTTAGAATTCTTTCTACTGAATGTGATTATGGAGAATAATATGATTTGTCCCAGGAAAATTGATAGAATTTATTTAGTAAAAACCACTAAGGACTAAAACTATTTGGGAAAGTGTTTTGAAGTCCATGTACCTAGGACATCCTAAAGCAATTTTAAATGTTTACCTAAGGAATCTAGGCTTTCTTTACATCATTGCCCATTTTAAGCTTTCTGGACAGCTCTCATGGGAAGAAACACAACCTCAAACAATGCTCTAGGAAAATTCTCTTAGCTAGAGAAAGATGAGTATTAAAGAAGTCTGCAGAGGGCTCCACACTCTCTTCTTTTTCACTCTGCAACTAAGCCTACAATTTTCTTCAACTGCTCTTTATGCCTTTGCTTAGAAAACCAACATTTACCATCCTGTTAAAATAAGAAGACTCAAAGTGGACAAGAAAGCCACCAACAGTACCTCTGGGTCACAGCTTGAGGGCATGATGTTTATGTTTATGTGGGTGTTCCCTATGGTACATGGGGGATTGTTTATACATTTTTATGGTACTAGGATCCTGTACCTAATAATGTGAGTAACTAAGTCCTCTTTGCACAACTTCGACTGCAGAAGTTGCCTAGCATGAGTGTTATTTCACAAAACCTCTGGAAACCTTGATTTGTCACCCATACTAATAATTTTATCTATGTGTCAAAGTTATAGAATTGAAGTTTAAGAAAAAAAAAAAACACTCACAGCTCAAAGCCCATTTTCTTCTCTTACATCTGTACTTGTATCCTTCAAATTTTTCACTAAAGAAAACATTTTATTTTTCCTTTGATTCAATAAAATCTGAGTTTTGTTACTGGTTGCACTATAAGCAACTAAGTAGAAAGGAACTTAATGATGTACAAAGATATCTTAAATCTCTTGGAGGGCTGCTGGAGTTGACTGTAATCAGAGATTTCTGGAAAGACTTTACAGTTACAGGGCAGAGTGTTCTACCCAATGAACTGTTGCCTTTACCAAAGTCAGGGAATGGGAGAATCAAACTCCACCTCAAATTCAGTATCATGAACTATGTTGACATGATCGCAATACTTCTAAGTAAAATCCATGTTTTCTTTCTGCCCTCCTGAGTGAATTTCACACCAAAACTTACATGGGTTTAGTAGAAAAATTGCTATGAAAACATAATTTGGACAGAATATTTCAGAGTTTGGACAATGAATACATAAGAGCAGGAATCAAGGAAAGAGCTTTACACAGACTTTTTACATAGACAACTAGATAAGAAGTGTTGATACCTCTTAAGATACTCTTTTGTCATCATAACATCGGGGAAATGTAGTTTTTTGATTTCACTTTTGTTTGGATACCAGATAACCATGGGAAAGAATAGTGAGTGAGCCACTTTATCACACTTGTGTATTCAGATGGACATATTTGCTTTTGAAAGAATCTTCCGGCCTCTTTTAACCTTTGTCTCTGTGTACAGTTAGCTCCATGCTATGTCCTGTCTTCTCTCAGAGCAGCTGGTCAGAATGAGATGTCCAATGTCAATGATCTTTCTATGTAATAACGGATAATTTCAAGACACTGCACTTGATACAGACACTGACAATATATGACTGAAATAAGAAGCTTATTTCCAAGATGTAAAATTCACATTACCTAATGCAGGCAGTATTCTAGAGACTAGGACAGAGACTAGGTTAATGTACATCCAGAACAAACCACGCACCAGGAACTTCTGTAAATGCTGTCATTGGATATCATATTATTCACAAATCATATTAATGTTGGAATTGAGAGGCAACTTTCCTAACCTTCCCCCCAAAATGATGCCTTATGCATTATAGATAAATAGGTGATCACAGGATGGACATCCTATTTTTTAAAAAAAATGTGGATATTATACCTTTTAAAGGTAGAAAGAAGGCTGGGCAGTGGTGGTGCATGCCTTTAATCCCAGCACTCGGGAGGCAGAGGCAGGTGGATTTCTGAGTTCGAGGTCAGCCTGGTCTACAGAGTGAATTCCAGGACAGCCAGGGCTAAACCGAGAAACCCTGTCTCAAAAAACCAAGAAAAGAAAAAAAGAATAAAAGAAAACAAGAAAAAAGAAAGGTAGAAAGAACACCATCATGCAAGGGAAAAATGAGCACAGAATCTCAAGGTGCAAATGGGAATATCTTATTCTCAAATACAAAAATACTTCTGTTCCGATGCTGTATCTTATTTTCTTGTGTTGCTCTATTAATAGGGAGCTGGGATTTCATATGAAGTATAAATACTAAGGAGAGAAGCCCCACTTGCAGCTATTGCAGATTCTAGCATTATGGTGATGAATGACTAAATAGATAGGGGAGGCACAATTCTCAAGAAACACCAAATGAATCAGTTAAATGAAACTCAGAGTTTGCTAACTGAGATTTTTGAAAAGGCACAAATTCTGTATCTGATGTTACTTTTGCCTCATCTCCAAATGTAGACAAGAATGTTGAAATAACTTCTAGAGCAAAAATTACTTATTACTTCAGTTGTTTTTCTTTGGATAGACATTTCAAAGAGGCAACTAGCAAGGAGAAGGAGGTCTCCTTTGTACTAACATTTATTTATATATTTATTTATCTGTTTGTTTGTTTGGTAGCTTGTTTGTTTTGCTGGTGTTAGAATACAAACCCAAGGCCTTAAATATGCTAGGCAAGTGCCATGTACCCTTGAGGTTCTCACTAGCACTGTTCTGAGATTTGATTTGTCATTCAGAGGTTATTAGTTTGATACTTCTGGAAATTATGTTGAACTTTTAGATTTTAGGTCATCAAACTCATCAGCTAATAATAATATGAATTAATAAGTGGTCATTTTCCTATGCTCACTGTTTTCCCTAAAATGCAGAGAGTTATATAGCAAAAACATGATTTGTCATGCAGAATCAGTATGGTATATATTTAGATTGGTAGGCACAGACATTAATTCCCATGCATGGCTAGAGTGAGTGGAGACCACTGTTCATGGATGGCTAGCTGTTACCAGGGTGATGGGCATAGATTTAGGATATAACAGCAGCAGAGACAGAGTCTGGAGAAAGCATGTTTAACATGTTAATTCTGTACTAATATCCTATTAGCTAAATGGTAACAGGAATGTGAGATTGTTTTAGGTGAATGGTAAAACTATCCACTCAAGGCAGAAAGAACGTAGATAGTTTGCTGTTAGATGGTTAAAAAGAACTCCTGAAAAGACAGGGTTCATTGACAATATTCTAGAGGTTGGACAATGGATACATAAGAAAGTGAGTAATGAGTCACACATAGATTCTTTAGACAGATAATTAGTAACTAATAGGAGCTAATAAAGATCACAATTGGGGTTTGGGGATGGTTCTTCTGGAGTTGATGTGTCAGAATGGGACATGTGTCCAGGTCAGGATGACTTCCCAAGAAGCTGACTCCTAGAAAAAGTGGTGAGGGCTTGTGTGAGACAAATCAAGACGGTACAGTAGGGTTCAAGTGACAAGTTCATACTTTTCTGGACATGAAAGCTTCTATTCGTTTTTCCACTCTCTTTCGTACAAAATGAAAAGCATTTCTCAGTAGCCTTAGGACCTACATTTGTCTCCAGAACATCTAGTTCAGGTTCCTGTGCATTCCATAATTTTGTGAACCAACCATCCATCACTCTCTGTAGATGGGCTACATATCATGACATGGCATATATCCTGCTATAATCTTAAACTGGCAAATACATTATAATATGTGGTTATTCAGTACTTGTGATGTACTAATATTGAGATATCTACTATGCAAAATATGTACTGGGTTTAAAGAGAGTGTGAACAAGAGAACATAGAATATTTCAATAGTTTTAAATGTATAATATAGGTTAAAATAACATTTTATTTTGGCTTTTGTTACTGCAAGCTGGGGCTTACTATGTAAACCCAGGCTAGATTTGAACTTATGGTCCTGCTGTCTGAGTTTCCCTAGTGCAGAGATGATAGAAGCCCATCACTAGGCCTCACTATAAATAATATTGTAGATAGGATGAGTAAATGTTATGTATTGTTGAAATTGACATTACTTGCTTCATTTTACCTCTAAAATGGTACTGTTCAAAATTAAGACTCATGTCATGTTGGTGCATTCTTTTAATATCAGAGTTAGGGAGGCAAAAACAGGTTTATCAGCACGTAAGCTGAGCAAACATACCTTTCTGTCCTACATATCAAAATTTACTGAATATTTTATTAAAATCTATTTCCAGCATGAAGAACCTCAAATCTCCTTGTATGTGTCTCATCTCTAAAGATACTTCCATGCATAGTGCCTGCCCATTCTGACCCTTTCTGTTTGGGAAAATAATAGCTGTTCTCCAAAACCAGCTTCAAATCCTGAACCAGCAAAAATGTACCATCCTTCCCAAGCTATGGGTGTCCCATTGATATACTGTGCAAAGCATCACTGTATCCTATGGGCAAACTTCAGACCTGGCTCATGCTACCTTTAAAGACTTCCTTACACAATATAAAGTTAATCAATATAGGTTCTAAGCTACCTTTTCCCTGGTTACAGATCATTAAACCATTTTGAAATGGGAGTAGGGTCTCAGAGTCCTTCTACTCTTCTAACACTTAGATCTGTTGTTTGTGAAGGATCCCTGGTACTGCTAGCCCAAGTGTGAAGATGTTTCTTGGATTGTAAATTATTGGCTAAGTACTAGGGTACTTTCATGTATCTATTGTAATACTTTTCTCAGTAAGTAGGGGTGATTCAATAAATAAAGCTCTTGACATGGAATCATAAACATTAGCAAGGACCATCGACATTACAATGAAGATATGTTCGCACAGATTTTTTTTTTCTGCTGTGATCTCACACCTACTAGTTTCTCTGACACTCCAGTTCCAAGTTGTAATTTTCCCCTAGATTTTATACTTTCATTCACTCTTCTGTCCCTAGTGTTCCCAAATGATGAGCCTATGAAGAGCTTTAGAGAAGTCCAGACATGATTATCATGTTAACTGTGATGCTTAGGGCACAGACATGTTGCTATCCATAAGAAGCCTCTTGTGTCATTCCATAACAGAGAAAATAAAATTGAAAAATGAGACACTGCTGGTACATTTTTGAAAAATATAATCGGTGTGTGGGATTTGGGAAGAAGCTCTAAGAGTTTGTAGTTTACAACTATAATTAAAACTTGTGCATAATGACCATCTTGGAGCCCATTCAACATGATGTGGGAGTTCTGAGTGCCAAGGAACATCTGTTTCAAAAACATCAGCCTTCCCTTCCTTCTCATGCAGTGTCTGGGATGAGACTGGCCCTTGACGTACTTGTTTCCATATGGAATGCACTCAGAGGCTGGCTGCCTCTTTTCCCCCACCCAGAGATTCTCTAACTTTACTGGAGTTATTGGAATTTGCATTTGGAGTATGTGAATTTGCATTATTAAATACTAGGGAATCTTTGGAAGATTGACACTTTGATAGAGATGTGGATTTTTGTTTCTCTATTCTTTAGATGTGAATATATGTTATAAGTTCCACATCATAAGATGCTAAGAGGATGAAAACAGAGAGAAGGAAAGCAGTGAATTCTCTGCATCCTTGTAAATTGAAAAGTTATATGAGGAAAGAGCAAAAGCTGTCAGTTGTGAACAGTACAATCTGGCTTTGTTGATTTGCATTCCATCCTCTTTCTTGTGTGTATTCCTGTCTTTTGGGGAACATAAACCCAAGTATTCTGTACATGTCTATGTGGTGCTTTGTAAAAAGAAATCTTCATCTTCTCTCATGGTAGGTTTATCCTCTCTTTGTCCTCTCCACCCCCATCTCTACCTGCTACCTCCAGCCAGGTAACTGAAAACCCACCTACCACTATCTATAGCCCAATCACAGGCTGTAAACTTTTATTGACCAATTAACCTGGAGAGCAAGGTTCCCACAACAAAAACTGATGTACTTGAGAATTTCCTCTTTAGGGATTGGGGGACCAGTATTTAACATTTGCATACATAGCAGCTAGACCAACCCCTACAGTGTTTGATATTTCTTTTCTAGATATGATTGACATCAGTCCAATATCATGCTTCACCTACATTCAGAACTGGGCTCAGGCATAGGCACCTGCCCATTTCACCTTGACCATTTCACTGATCATGGTCTAGTCCTTATTGGCTGCATCTGGCTTCATTGATTTGCCAACAGCTGTCTGATTCTGTACTTTTCTGGTTCTTCACAAGTCAATGGTAGACAAGGATCTGGTTCTCTAGTGAGAATTGAGTCATTTCTGGAAACTCAGTCCAGTTGATACTCTTTGATATTCCATATCTCCAGTAATTTGCTTTCTATACTGTAGCTAAACTGGCAGGAAGATATTCTATTTTCTCAGAAATGACTCTGAAACAGAACACTGCTTTAGAGAATGACTGGCAGCATCTATGATTTTGGTTTTGTCTCAAAATCATTTCTTATAAATTCTGTTTGAACTGTCCATTCACTTAGTGACTGCATGGACATAGGTTACTCACACATTGAGATCAGTATGAGTAAACCCAGAAAACACTGATTCTGTTGCTGACAGGCCACTCCCAAGAATGTGCCGAGACAATTTCCAGTTGCAGAGTCCTTCTTGCCTTGACATGAAGCCAGGAAAGAAGGATAAAGTTCTTTTAAAACTATTTAATGAATCAAAAAGACATAGCCTAGGTTTTCTCCACAGAAAGGAGGAGGGGGAACCTGAAATGTTGCAGTGTCCTGTAAATGCTGGGGGACTCTCCATGCCTGTGTGGGCACTGTGGTGCCTCATCACATTCTCAAGGCATACAGTGGCACTTCCTCAAGGAATATGCTGTCAACAAGAATTTTTTTGCACACAATATGTTGGTGTTGGTTTCATAGAAAGGTGGTTTTTTAAAAAACAGATGCTTTGAGAATCACATGGTCTACAATCAATAATTTTTGCTACAAAGATTAGTGGACTCCTTTCTTTAAACACCAAGACTCATGAATTTTAGAGGCAAAAATGGCAGATATTATTTTTAAGATCTAGGTTGTAGTTAAAGATCTGGGATTTTGTTTAAAATATATAGGTAGATCAATATTACAGGTTTGCAATTATTGGGACCTCTCTAAAGCATATTGTGCCTCACATTAGCAAACAACACTTAGCTCTCTAAATATGTCTTTATCACCCTTCCCTGCCTAACACACACACACACATACACACACACACACACACAAACTAAGGAGTGTCTTCATTCAAAAGTTATATTACCATAATTTTAAGGCAAAATGTCTCAAAACTTGAAAAAAGCAGTTTCAAATCCATCCTTACAATGATTTGAATTTGACATTTTTGAATTCAACATTTTACTAAAGTTTTAAAATAATCATTGTTCTATTTATTTATTTATTTATTTATTTATTTATTTTATTGTGTGTGCATATGCAATCACATATGCATACACCATGGTGTATGTGTACAGGTCTAAGGACAGCTTATGAGTGTCAACTCTCTGCTTTACATGCTGAGCCACCTTACCATCCCTTGTTAGAGTTTTAAATTTCTCCTTGTTATGGCTACTTCATTAGTAAGATGGTATCATATGCAAGCTCATGGAGATGAGTTCACCAATATTCAACACAAGGAAAGCTCCAAAGACAGACAAAATATCAGTACCACTCAATGCCGGTTGTGTGGACCAGTGACTTTATTGGGGTTACTCACAGAGCTTGAAGGACTTGGACAGCTGCATCATGGAAAAGTCTACTCCATCATTAGTGATGACTCACAAAACCTGCGACTCAAGCTCTCTGCACAGGTTTCAGGAAGCTTCACTAGAATTACCTCCCCCTTAAAAGAGTCTTAAAACCAGAGAAGGGACTTGTGGCATTTTGTAATAATCTTATGATTTCTGTGGGCCTCCATTTTCCTTCCATGAAGGACCATTTACACTCATAGAAAATAAGTATACAATTATTTGGCACAATAGTGAATTGTATTCAATAAACTGGAACTAGACAACATTCTTTAGGCATATAGCAGAATTTAGGTTTCATGAAAAGCCCCCAGAATATCACATAACCAGTTTTCTTTCTGCCTTTTGCTGTTGGATTGGATTCTCTAATCTGTAACAACAAATGCTAAATATTTTGAGTACATGATTTTGAGTACATGAATACAGGCCCTCTAAATTAAATAGATTTAATGAAGAGATTTGACAGGTTCTGATCACACAGCCATTCATGATTTTGTTTTCCACAAAATCCACATCTACTTGACTTTAAACCAATAAACAATTTGTATATATCTAAGATAACATAAATCTCAATTTCAATAAATATGGTTATTGTACATCTCAAATAGATTTATCCATTCTGGAGAGAAGTGAGGAAAACTTTTGAGAAGACAGTAGTGCCTTCTTGTGTTGTTCTCTCCCTGATTAAATTAGGAGACTCTGAACTGCACACAAAACTGCACACAAAATTGCATAAGGAGACCCTGTAAAATTGCACACAAAAATCCTACCTTCTCAGATCATTATAGTAATTGGGCAATGATATTGTTTTATTCTCAATGCATTCAATGTGCAATCATTAAGTATCATGTTAAGTATAGATTTTCTATATTTCTAATATGAAATTTAGATAACTTACCTATAATCCTAACTTGCTTAAGATTTTTATTATGAGCATTAGAATATTATCAAATTCTTTCCTTAATCAGTTATCATAAGATTTGCTTTTTGATAGAGTGGTTTGTATAGACCCATGTTTAATTTGTGTATATTACAACATGCCAAGGTACATATGTGGAGGCCAGCACAAAAAAACCTATTCTGCGTTGATTCTCTCCTTTTATCATTTGGGTTCTAAAGTTGATACAGATTATTAGGCTTAGTGGCTGGCATCTTTATCCTCTGAGTCATATTTTAAATATTTGAAATAAATTCAAATCTGGAATCTCATGTATACTCTTTGATATACGTGTACATGTCCATTTGTGCATGTGCATCTATGTACATTCAGGTGTGCAGACCAATATCAGGTGTTTTTCTTGATCATTCAACACCTTACATTTTCAGACAGGGTCTCTCAGTAGATTGAGAGCTCATAGATTTCACTAGTTTGGCTCATTCAAGGCCAAAGGAAGTTGGAGGATGAGGCACCTCATACAGGACTCTGTTTCCCATGGAAGAAAATGGTCAATGTCAGTTTTGTCTGAAAAGAAATGGCCTTTCTAGACCTTCACATTGTGTAGATTCTTAATATGCAGTGCTCTTTCCTCATTGCTTTTAGTGAAAATACTTGAATTAGCATTTTTCTTATGGAACACAAACATTGTTTAATGAATCCATCTGCGTGCTGGGTCTCTAAGTGTCCCTTGCCTTTCAGTTTATATATTCCTCATTATGCAAACGTTTCCTGGTGGTTATCAAATCCCGGGCTCCATTTGTATTCCTCTTCTAACAGATCAGCCTTGATTCTGTTTTTATTTCCCCACAGGAAGATTGTTATTGTTGTATCTTTTTCCTATTAATTGCATAGGAGACAAGGCTCTAGGAAATTCAGGTCATAATTTTGTTGTGAATGAGGCAGGAAGCAGGGTAGGGGCAGAGCGGTGATGAAAGCAGCTTTGAAGGTAGAAAGAGACCACATTGGGAGTCCTGTGTCGATTGCCTTCTGTGAGGTGCTGTATGGAGAAGAAACAGGCACAAGCTATACTTTTTCTTTTTCTTTTTTCCATTTTCAAATGTGTTAAAATAGTTACCTTGGCCTTGGTCTTTCAGAAAGCTGAGGCTGATGATGTGAGAAGTGTTTATCTGTGGCCTCCATCTTCCTCTTGTCACATCTGCCTCCCACACAATCCTTTTAGCCATGGTCCTTTCTCATCTTCTTTTACTTTTACTAAACTAGACTAGCCCATCTGCTTTCACCTCAACCATTTCCTATCCCTCCCCACTATTTTCTCTCTCTCTCTCTCTCTCTCTCTCTCTCTCACACACACACACACACACACACACACACACACAAATGAGTTCTTCTCGTATCCAACAGATCCTAGCCACAGTTTCCCCTCTCTCCACTCCACCAAGTACACACACACACACACACACACACACACACACACACACACACACATCCCTTCCCTTTTCCTTAGATCCATTTCTCCTCAATTTCCCTTCAGAAAAGAGCAGTCTTCCCAATGATATCAACTGAACACTTCATAAACAAGATGCAATGAGACTAGGTACAAACCTTCACATCAAGGCTGGAGGAGGTAAACCATTAGAGGGGAAAGGCTCTGAAAAGAAGTCAAAAGAGTCAAAGATATTTCTCTCCTACTGTTAGGAGTCCTACAAACACCACAAGCTAAACAACCACAGTGTATATAAAGAGGACCTAATGCAGACCCACACAGGCTCTGTGATAGCCATTGTAGTCTCTGAGAGACCCTATAAACCCTACTTAGTTAATTCTGTGTACTATGTTTTCCTGATGTTCTTAACCTTTCTGGGGCCCACCATCATCCATCTCTTTCACAGGGTTTTTGATCTCTGCCTGATGTTTGGCTGTGGATCTCTACATCTTCTCTGCATCAGTTGCTGGAGGAAGCCTCTCTGAGGCCATTTGGGCTAGGTAGGTGCTGATCTATGAGTATAGAAGAATATCATTAGGAATAATTTCATAGACTTTTTTTTGTAATGGTTGGTTCTACCTCAGGTCTCTGAGCCATCCTGATCCAGGTTCCAGTCCACCTCGGACCAACAATTTATCTTCCCTACTACTTCCATAAGCCCTCTTTACATATTTTTGTCTCCTTATGAGCTTCACATCATTTTCCTCAGTATCACTCCTCTTCCCATTCTCACCATCCCCTCATATCCACCCTCTGCCCTCATACTCCACCCAAAATAAAATTTAAACCAAAAGCATGGTAAGCATCTCATCCTGGAAGCTTCTGTCACTGTTTAACCTTCTGTCCACACATTGTCTCTTGCAAATCTTCATTGCAATGAATCATTGGTCTGGTTCAAGATCTCTGGCTTCATCATCAGTTGGATCCTTACAGAGACCCTTCCCCATTATCCTGCTGCTGCCCTGTGTTATGGCGATCCTGCCACTTTAGGTTAGCAGGATGGGCTATTTCCCATGCTTCTACAATTCACAGATTTGGGGGTAGGCTAACTCAAAGCCCTGAATCTGGAACCTGGGTGATAGCTGAGCTGGCCAGCCTGCTGGCTCTCCCTCATCTGCACCTCCAAGACCTACACTGCTCAAGTTAGGCCACTCAGTGCTGCCTTTGTTAGGAAGCAGGGTCAGCTCTCCCACTCTCATGCCCTTGGGTGGCTTACCTGCACCCACACCTTCAGAACCAGCTCCTCTGGGCTACCTTGTCCAGGGACAGGGCTCACTCTCCCAAGTGTTGCAGACTGAGAAACCGGGCCAGCTTTCCTGTTCTCATACCGTCAGGGCCAGTTCACCTGTGCTTTCACCATCAAGGCCAAGTCCACTGTGATGCCCAGGCAAGGTGTAACAGCTGCTCTCTAGAGTGCTACAACCAGTGAGGGGCAGGGATAACTCTCCGTTTCTCATGACTTTGGGGGCTGCTCTCTAGAGTACTGCAAGTGGCATGGTGAGGAACAAGGGAGTAGAGGACATTACACCTGAGCCCAAGACACCTCAGGGCAGAGGAGTGGTTCAGCCAACTCCTCCACACTCACTTGTGGAGTTAACCTTTCCTTCTTAATTTTCCTAATTCTTTCTTTTTTCCTGCATACTTTCCTTCTCTATTCCTTTTCTAAACATTCAAATTGTAGAACAATCCCTATTTATTAATAATCAATCAGCATTTTTAATAAAGTAAGCTGTCACACACACATAAAATTATTGTAGATGAATAAATATACTGTCTTACATAGTTAGCATGGGTGACTCAAACTACTGATAACTTAGCATTTCAACATTTTGAGTGTAGAAAACTTTGCTTAGAAAGCTTTAGTCTCTTTACTTTGAAGAATATTTATGCTAATGCATATATTAAGTATCATGATGGCATGGCTTTTAGGAACTAAGATTTAAGATAAATAAAGTGAAATATGGTTAATTATGTCAAAATTTACTCATTAAAATGTTTGAAATTCTTTTTTTATTTTCATATTTTATTTACATTTCAAATGTTTCCCCCTTTCCAGATCTCCCCTTTGGAACCTCCCCATTCCCTCCACCCTCCACCCTCCACCTGACACTATGGGGATATTCTCAAATGTTTGAAATTCTTTTCCTGGCCTTACTTTTTTTCACCTTGTCATTCTTTAAGGGTTTAATTGCTAGAAAATAAGTCTCAGTTTATCTTCATCTGAGAAAGTCTTCCTTTCCTTGCTTTCACTAGCTTGTAGGATTCACAGGTAAGAGTTCATCGTTTAGTTTAGAAATCTGTTGCAATCATTAACATTTAAATTCAACTTCAAAAGATCAAGAATCACCTAAAAGATGTGCCTCTGAGTATCTCTGTGAGGCAATAGATAGATAGATAGATAGATAGACAGACAGACAGACAGACAGATGTAAATAATTGAGGTGAAAGACCCCTGCTGAATACAGGCAGCCAAATAGATCCCAAAGATCATGCACTGAATAAAAAGAGAGATATCCGGCTGTGCATAGGCATTGCTTGTTATCTGCTTTCTGGCAGCAGATGCAATGTGACTAAGCTGCTGCAAGCTCCTCTCACCAAGACACCTCTGCCATGATCAAGTACCCTATGAGCCATCTTTAAGTTGTTCTTATCAAGTGCTTATCACAGAAACAGAAAGACATTGATGTGGAAGTTGCTTGACTTTGAATTTCCCTCTAAACTCATCATTACTTTCTGTGTTTAGGATGTTTTTCTTTGTTTCTGTATTCAGAAATTGAATTATGATGTACATTGGCACCAATTTCTTTGTGTTTATCTTATTTTTTTTTTTACCAGCTTTCTGAATCTGTAGATTTATGGTTTTTTTTTTTTTTGCCAAGTTTTTAAAGTGTGAAGCCATTGTTTACTAAGTATTTCTTCAGTCCTATTCTCTTTCTCTCTGCCTGACACCCGAATGACTAACATGATAGGTTTTGTAATTGTTCAATGTGTTCCTTAGACTCTGTTCAATTGACTTGTGCTTTAGTTTCTCTTCATTGTTGAGAGTGTGTGAAATCCATTGATCTGTCTCCAAGTTCACCAATTTTTTCTTTTCATCTCCATCTATTGTAGACCCTATCCTACAAACTTTTATCTTCTTACAATTGTGTTCTTTAATCTTATAATTTCTATTTTAAGCTTTGGAAAAATGTTGTATATCTTTGTGGTGAATTTTCAGTTTTACATTTTTCTTTTTCTGGGGATTTTTGAATTACCTGTTTATTTTCTTTTGATGACAACTGCTTTGAAATATATGGCAGATAATTTCAACATCATATTTTATTCTGTATTTCTTCTGATAATAAACTATTCTCATTCAAGTTTGATTTTTTAAGATTATTAGTGTAAAGACTATTTTTATTTTGATTATTTTATCACATTTTGGTTATTACACTATGAGACTCTGTGTGTCCCATTTAACCACTTTAGTAGGTATTTATTCCTCAGGTTAATGTGTGGTATGAAGACTAGGTAAATGATTACATTTCCAGGGAATGATTACACTGAAAAAATATTTGCTCTCTCTTGACTCCAGATCTTGGATGATGCAGAGTAAACTGAAGCCTAGCTTAGTGTGGAAAAGTAGTGCTCTTTTAACCTAGCAACTAGCTGAGCCTCAATCAACCACAGCATCCTACCTTTAGGCAATCACTGATGAGATCATGTCTATCTAATGATAATGCTGATTCCAGCTAACCAGGTGGCTTCGGTGTGCCATTTCTTCTCCTACGACCTTAAAACTAACTTGGGTATGTAGTAGATGTTCAGTTATAGGTTGTTTTCTTTCTTGCTCAATGAATTTTGTTAAATTTAACCTTTCTCCATTTCCTTTTTATCAGAATCCACCAATACAATCCTGCCAAAAATGATCCTTGCTCATAGTTCACAGTGGGTAGACATTAGATCCATCTTATTTTCCATATACATCTTTCTGTTCACATCTATTACTATTGTCTCCTTGCTCTGCCTCTCAGCTCAGATGTATGGTACATCTGCAGACAGTAAATGAAGGGAAGTAAAAGACTGGCTCACGTGCTTGTGAAGATGGGCAGCATAGTTGGTTTCACTGAAAATGAATGGGTGAATGGGGCATTTCCCTACATACTCTCCAGTGTGTGTGTGTGTGTGTGTGTGTGTGTGTGTGCATAGATTTCTAATTTGTCTTGCCTCTTTCTGTCTCATTAGATCCTTCAGCTGTTAGTGGGAGCTAAAGCAGTAGTTTACCACTGTGTCGTATTAACAGCCCTGGCGGAGACCTAACAGCATAATCTCCTTCCCCTGGGTGGGAAATGAAAATCAGTGCCTCATTTGCTTCCCAACCTCATCAAGGGACCCAGAATACATTCTGCTTCTGGGAGGTAGAGGTTTAAAGGTTAGTTTTGATGTTCAATACAACTAACACTGTTTCATAGTGCTTCTTCTTTGAAAAAATAGTTAAAGATTCATCCATAATTATTGTCTCCAATAGAATAACAAGAATGTTGATTTTCTGCATATGTGCATATGTATGTGTGCATGTGTGCATGTGTGAGTATGTGTGCATGTGTGTGGGCATATTTGCATGTGTGTGGACATATGTGCATACATGTGTGTGTATGTGTGGAGTATATATGTGCATACATGTGTGTGTGCATGTGCAAGTGTGTGTGTACCTGTTTTGAGAAGCAAGCAAAAAAAAAAATAAAGAGAGAGAGAGAGAAACAGTGTTTGTTAGTACTATCAATAGGATAAAGAGAGCTCTATCACTTCTTTCAGCTTGACTGAATTTTTCTTATCTGTTCACTCTTTTAAAATTTCATGCATGCACATAGAACATTCTGGTCCTGTTCATCCCTTCATCCTTCCTTGTCCATCTCCTATAGTCTCCATCCTTCTTCACACCAAGACCCCACTCCACCCACTTTCATGTCTTAATTTTGTTTTGCTTTGTGATTCATTGGGTTTAAGTAGAACCAGTTTTGAAGACATGAGTGTGAAAATGCCCATTGGAGGCTCTTTTGTCCCATTTGTGTGTGTGTGTGTGTGTGTGTGTGTGTGTATGTGTGTATGTTAGAGGGGGTCAAAACATGCATTATCTATGCCTGCTAATTTAGGTCAGCATAAACTACTGTCACCTGTCCAGTCTGCATAGTGGCACATACACAGAGACATCACTACTGTGCTGTTACTCAACTTCCAAGGGTCATGGCTTCCATCCATATGTTCCAGCTCTTTCCTTCAACTTCCCATCTCCCTATGTTTATATCATTCTAGGATTTCACTTGTAGGAGCAAGACAAGGGAAGAGTGGATGTGTGCTGACCTAGCCTGGAAGTAGACTTCTGAGTGAAAGTAACTTTTGAGTATTTTGTTAGTTGTGATTTTATCCCACGATTGTCATTGGCAATTATCATGTCAGGCTTAACAAGTGGACTTTTCTTCATGGTACACTTTATTTTTTGGAGTCTTTAATGATTTATTTTGCCTCTTTTGTTTTATTTGGTGGCTCTGAGATTGCTCCATGCCTTTTATAGCATTGCCTAAGGACTTGGAAGCCTTATCTTCATATAATGTACACAGATATGTTTTCATGAAAGAATTTTTGGGCTTATACAGACTACAGGGTCTGTATAAGTACACTTATTCTTAGTGGGCATTTTTAGAGCCGGCAAAGGATTTCAACCCTCTGAAATTATAACATGATATTGCTTTCTACAGTATCATGTTTACAACTACAGAGTCAAGCTAGAAAAAAATGCAAAAACAAACAAACAAGCCAAAACCCCAAACCAAAACAACAACAATAATAACAACAACAACAACAACAACAACCACAAAACAGATCTCAATGCTATATATAAGCCTATGGCTTTGTGTTGTGTTCCATTAATAGCTGTTTTGGGGTCCAAATGGCCAATGGGATTTGAGTGGATGCATCTAGAAGATTCTCTGTGGTCTTGTTGCAAGATCAGATGTATGATGAAAATCTCTAGATTGCCGGAGCCGATGGAAATAAGAATTTTTCTTGGCGTAGATGATGCCATTTTGTAGTAGCTATAGGCCTAAAGTAGCTATGGGCCTAATCTTTTGTTTAGGCTTCTGTCTCTTAAGAGATGAATTCTTTCCCAGAGAATAGGTGACTCTTCATTATGGTTAGGTGATTAGCCGAAAACAGATAGCTGCCTTGGTAACATGTCCTGTTGGCTAGGAGTCTGTAACTCCTTGGAATTTCCCAATCCCTGTTGCTTTGTGTAAGTCTTGGTTACTTTGTTTAAGCGTCCTTCTCTTTTTACTATATATTGCTGGTGAGAAATAAAAAATTTTGGAGCTTGATCAGACATCCTGTCTTGCTCTTGTCCTTGTGTCTCTTGTCTCTTCATTCGCCTGTCCCCCTCCTCGGGTCTGCATTGAATACCCCACTGGCTGGGGCACTAGATCAACAACTAAATCAAACCAAATCAAGCAAACAAGTTCAAAAGTGTAGGAATTACCATATAACCTATCAGTTCAACTCTTACCCAGACATTTAGTCGAAACGACAGGGCAGGGGTATAAAAGCATGTGCACACAGAGGCCTATGACACCATTATTCCAGTGCCCAAACACTTAAGACAAGTGACTGCTCTCTAAAGAATGAATAAATAGAGTGTGCCTTCCTCATACACCAGAACAATATATATCAAGAAGAGAAGTAAAATCCAAGCACATGATACATCTTGGAAATGAAATAGTAAAAGACTCAATGCTTTGATTCATTTATACTGTGTTCAATATTGGGAAAACTATTGGGAAACCGGCAGTCAAAGTTGCTGAGTTTCAATCACAGGTGTGATGTAGTAACCACAAAGGAGCTCAATGTTTTTGGTAATTGGTTTTTACTTTGTTTCAAATGACAACCTCGTTCTAAAATTAGAATGTGACAATAATTGCATGGTGCCTTGTATACACTAAAGATTATTGGATTGCACACTTAATGGTTGGCCTTGGTGGTTTGTGAAATACACATAGTAACAGCACTAAAATAGTTAAAAGATCCATTTAATTATGGGTGATTACTTTTGATAGGAAATTTTTAGTTAGCGAACAAAAGAGAATTTTGAAAATCTGTTGTGCATGGCAGATTTTTCTGTTTCTTTTTCCATAACTTCTGTTTTTGTTTCACGTATTAATATTTTAGCTAAGTATGTTGGTGCTCAGAACTGTTCCTCTATAGTATGTTTTGATCTTTTAATCATTTATGTAAAGTGACTTAATTATTCCTGGTAATCATATTTGCTCTGAAGTAAACCATATCTGATATTAATTTGCTTGTATACTTAGATAAATATATGTGTGCAATAAATTTTCTTTATTTAAATTTTAACTATTATATTTGAATGAGTTTTTAAAAATAGAATGCATGATATGATTACGTAATATATTGTATATGTATATGTAATATACATATGTATATGATATGTAATAAATACAAAAATGATCCAATGCTTTCGTGGTTCTACACTGTATTTCTTATACCTTGATTTATTTGGTTATTATGTATCATGTAAACTGATAATTTAGGATTTAGTCTGCTATTTGGTTAACGTTTTCATTTTATTTCTTTTTTTCTTATTGCTTATCAATCTGAAATTCTCTTTTTGTCTTCAATTTATTTTGTTATAAAAATTATTTTTGATGTGTGTGGGAGTGGAGCATGCCATGGAGTTGTGTAGAGGTTAGAGAAAAAATCTAAAATTTATTCTCTTATTTTATGCTTATGTGATCTTTCAAAGATCGAGCTCATGTTTCATGGCTTATTTAGCAAGGACTTTTATTCACTGAGCCATCTCAGCACCCTTTTGAAAAAATCTGTTTTGGTTTATCTAAAGTGCTAGAAACTCAGTATCTTTATCCTACTGATTGCTCTGGGGATGGCAGCATACAGACAGAACTCATGACAAGCTACTTGTATTGGTATAATTGTGCTTTGCCATTTATAGGATCATAAACACCATTTAAATTGCATCATCCATCCAGCTTTACATCACAATTTTGTGAACCAATATCTCTATTAATTTCTACTATTTTGAGGTGACTGTGCCAACTTCTACAAAATATTTTGCCAAGCAACTAATTCAATTTTTTGGCATATATATTTGCATTAATCACGCATGTTAAGCAGTGAAAACTTGAGCTAGCTCAGAGGTGAAATATTTTACCCAGCATGTCACAGTCATGGGCCATTGTCAAGGTCTCCTTCAGCATCTTATGAGCTTATTTACCTCACATGTATACAAGATTAAAACACGACACCACTCCCACATATATGTGCAATTATTATGTGTTAATAATGCATTTTAAAAGTTTAGCTTGTTACTTTTTTGTTTTGTTTTCTCTTTGTTCACATTTTATTTTATTTTGATACTTTATTTACATCTCAAATGTTTTCCCCTTTCCAGGTCTCCCCTTTGGAAACCACCTATCCCATCCCCCTCCCCCTGCCTCTATGGGGGTATTACCCCACCCACCAACCCTCTCCCATCTTCTCTCCCTGGCATTCTCCTCTACTGGGGCATCTAACACCCTCAGGCCCAAGGGCCTTTCCTCCCACTGATGTCCAACAAGGCCCTCCTCTGCCACATATGTGGCTAGCACCAGGGGTCCCTCCATGTGTATTCTTTGGTTGGTGGTCCAGTCTCCGGAAGCACAAGGTGGGGGGGAGTTGGCCAGTTGACACTGTTGCTCCCTCCACTTGAGGATGCCATCCAAAGTGGGATGAGGCTCATGAAGAGGAACTGCAAGAGACAGAAATAGTCCATGAACAGCTCAGGGTTTTCCCCATCCTGTCATCAATCTGTAACTCTTTTCTCACCAGCAACTCACAAGAGCAGCATCTTTAACTTTTGCAGCTGAGTGCTTTCAGTTAAATGCCTTGAAACTCATTTGGTAATGGAACTCTCAGTTTTAAAACCGGACAGACATTTTATTAATCTATTATTTTTCATTAGTTTTAATCTTTGTTCTGTAGTGCCCGATTCACGAGACCCCAGAAACAAAGACCACCAGGAGTCGACTCGATGCACAAGCAAGAGGGCTTTAATCAAAGCAAGCTAGCTTGGACTGCCACTAGATAGCGATCCTGTGCTCCAGGGAATGGGGCATTTTAAAGGCAATAAACACAGGTGGGTGGTTAGGGGGTTTCCATAGTAGAGAGAAGCTAATTGGCTGTAGGCAGGAATGCACCCTCCGCGTCTTGGCCCCTGTTAATGGACAGGGTAGGGATCTTAACATTTTGCTCGGTGGGCAGGTGAGTCATTCTATTTAATGGGCAGGTGGGTCATTCTGCTCAGTGGGCAGGGAGGGGACCTCCCTGGGACATTCTGCTCCTGTGCAAGTCAGAAGTTTAGTTTCCTAGGCCCTTAGTTTGGCCCATGTGGCGTCTGGAAAACAAAACGGGGTTAGCAGTGTTGTTTTTAGCTCTACAGTTCTTCAGACAAGGTCTTGCTCTGAACCTTTATTTCTCCTGCTTCAGGATCCCAAATGTTGGGTTTACAGGTGTCAATCATTACATACTGGAAATGCAGATGTTTTAAAGTGAAAGTGGCAGAATCCAAATAAGATTTGGCGTCATAGTTTCCAGGAAATGTAAATTCCAAAAACTCTGTATTTTTTAGGCAGAGGAGTAGTGGTTGTGATGTCAGTGTGTATGGGAAGAGCCATTTACTCCTTTTACATATTTAAAATGGCCACTCTCCTGCTGTGTTCAGGAAATACTGGTTATCCACGTGGATCCAGAATCTTTTAAGCAGAAGTCCCATTTGCAGTGTGTATACTATTAACACAGTTTGGGAAAACATGCACTATATTTACCTAGCTAAAATGCTATAATCCGGAGATAGGTTTTCCTGACTATCTCATAGTATCCCTGGAAGAAGACACTAAAGGAAACAGTTGGATAGCTATTTATGTTTATTTACTTTAGGTGCATGTGTGCTGTCCAGTTTGTAATGGATGGTCGCCCATCTTGCTCTTCTGACTAATCACCTCAACATCCCTTTATTCCAGTGAAAGAGAAGATCCTTTGTATAGCTACTGTTTGTAAGAGTATACGCCACTATGTGGGGGATACGATGATCAGCACTCCTTACTTAGTACGCAATAGTAACACATTAGCCACTTTGCTGGCTTCCCAGCGAGAAGGTTTTGTTAGCCAAGAGCCTGAGAGGAATTAGGTACTTCCGCTTTTCCAGATGATGCACAACTCATTCAAGCCCCGTCTATTGTGTGCAGCTGAGTCAGTTGTGGTTCATGAGCACTGTATCATCTAGGCTGGCACTCAGCTTTCTGAACCCCTGATCATTTGTAAAGGACAAAAATATTTCTCTTCCGGTGCCTTCAGCATCATGCACCTATTTGAAAATATGATAAAAGTGGACAGACCTAGCTTTAAGATTATGTCAGTTTTTTCACCTGTGTGAATAAGACAGACGTTCGTAGGAAGTTATTGGCACCATTTCCTTTTGTGCTCTTGACATGCCCACCTCCCAAGGTAACATCTGAGTTATTCTGAGACCAGATAATGCCCTGTGTTTGAATGGAAAGCCCACATATTCTGACTCTTACTCTCTGCTCTTCCCATGCTTGCATCATGCTTTCCTCCACACTGTGACACTAACTGTGGGTATCCTGCAGTCCTTGTACAGCTGTAGAAAGCTTGCCCATTTCTCCACACTTCGTTGAAGATATCTTCCACCTCCGTTATGCCATGATCCCTCACAAAAGTATGGCCGTGTACCTATACACTCACAGCACAGGACTTTGACCGCATTTCTCTTGAAACCACATTTTATCTGTCATAGCATGTCCATTTATGATAACAAGTTCATTCCACCTTACACAATGATGATACCATGGAGCCATCTGACTTTTAAATACAGCAGTTATACAATTACTGAGGATGTAAGAGATCGTTCCCATTCTAATAGTTTATCTAAATGAAACACAGAGTGTGTTCTGCCTGGCTTTCCACATCTCTACTCTGAACAACTAACAGATACTCATGTGTCTGTTACTCTTTAGGAAACATAAATGACCTTGTGCTAATCTCCTGCCACAATTTTTGTGGTCTGTCTGTCACTTGAACAATGTTCTTGTGCTGGGAAAAGCTATCTACTTCTTCTGACTCCCACTCCCATTTCCTCTGCTTCTTCTCCTAGTGCTTTCGTCATTGACAATATGTGCAGAATACAAAGACTTCCCCAATTACAAATATCATTATCTGAAGTTAACTTGGGATGCTCAATTCATGAATAGGACCTGTCAGGTCACAGAACTTGGTAAGTTGAAAGCTAGTATTTATTCTTGAATCCCTCTGTGGTGGGCATTCTCCTCTTTCCTGTGTAGTCTGGAGTTCATCATTCTGTAGAAAATGCCTCTCACTATCTTCCAGATCTCTGTCCAGACTCTGGAGACACAGTAATCTTCTAGCTACCATTTCTGTTAACTTACATTTAGTTTTACAGTCTTAATTTTCTTGTACATCCCCTTGAGATTCCCACTGCTTTACCTGCCAGTTGTGATAACTTGCCTTAAATATCTTTTCCATTTTCTATGATTCTACTACATAAAAGAAATTTCCTTCCTAGGGGACTAGATGATTAGGATTTTAGCATTTTGAAAGCACACTTTAACACATCTAAAATGCAAACTACTATTGAGATGGGGCTCACAGCACTTGCAGCTGAGAGTTAGAATTTGGGATCCAGTCTTCCTGGAGTTGGAGGTCCGATTTCCCTGCATAAGCACACTATTTTCTGAGCATTAAGTCCGTTAACTCATAAAACACTCAGAATGAGGCCATGCCATACCTGTACATGTTGCTTCTTATTACTGTGGCTTGTTTCCTCCTCCAGGAAGCCTTCGCCAGATTATCTCCAGCTTTCCCCTTATTTCAGGTGTTTTCAGTGTAAGTCTTGTTAGATAAACTGGCAGACTCGGGAGTCCATCCTGCTTTGTTTTGTACACCATGTATGTGTGCAACTCCCCAGTGGGATAGTTTAGTGCTTGAATTCATGAAGGGCAATCTGGGGGTTGTTTTAATTTTGGGCAACCTCTATGCCTAGCAGAGAAGAATAATCTTCTCTGTATCTGGTATCTAGTTGCCAAGAGAAAAATCAAGTTCAACGATTCCCATAAGGTGGCGCTGTGTGCCCACAATCACAGGGAACAGAGTTCTGCGGTAAGGAACCAGGCTCTGCAGACAGTAAAGCAGTCCTGAAAGAAGTTGCTGGCGAGAGAGTTTGGGTGTACATTAAGACATCATTCTAATCTTCATGAAGCCTTTCTTTTGGGGCTAGGAGAAACTAGTCTTTGAACTCTATATGCATCATTGATTTCCAGTATAACATTATTTTTAAAATCAAGTATTCTTTACAGAATTTAGGAAAAATTCATTTAAAAAAGCTATGCAATGGTGAGAAATATTTAAATAAATATAGATTTTATTGAATCCTGTGTGTTTATGAAATACAATTTGGTTGTTTCATTTAATAAGTCCCTACAATAACTTTGCAAAACATCCCTTTACTATATCTTTACTAGTGGTTTTATAATGAGAACATACAGTGACCATTGAAAATGCCAACAGATATAGGAGTAAATGTGTGATATCTCCCTTTATAGTGCTTAAACATTGATCCACCCACTACAAAACTAAGTGCACAAGACCACATCCCATACTTCATTGCACTGAGTCCCAAGAGCCACTGTTGACGGCATTGAAGCACAAACATTTATTTCTGCTGCTGCTCTTCTCTTTACAGGAAAAACAAACTTGCTCTCCCTGGGAATGAAGCTTAGGAACTCATGCCCCATCTTTCTGGGTGCACAGGCTGCTCTAGATGGTACTGACCTATGTTAGCACACTCTTCTGCTTACCAAAGGACTCTGGGTCACTCCCCATGATTCTGAGGCCCAAGAGCTCACTTCCTATCTTACCTAAGAGCTGTAGGTTTCTTTCTGTGATTCTGAGCCTCAAAAAATGGTCATTCCCTATCTCACTGTGAGTCTCATGGGCTGGCTTTCCTTGGTTTACTATAGGAACCATCCACCCACATCCTGCTCTTCTTCCTGTTTGAGGATGAGCATTCTTATATATTGGGTCATCATTTTGTATTGAAAAAAAAAAAAAAAGTACTGACAAAGACTTTGTCCTCTGACAAGCAGCCTGAATGCTCCACCCTGAGGCCCCTAAACTGCCTTTTGTGTATCTACATTGGGTATATATTTGCTGCTGCCAATAGGCCACACTTAGAAGTTTAAAAGAATATAGCATACCATCTAGAAGCATATTAGGTCAGAAGTTTGACGTGGTCTTCTGAACCTAAACTGACAGTGTAAGCCAATATGTAGTCTTTTCTGGAGGCTTTAGAGTAAGCAAGCTAATTGGTCTTTTCCTATAAAGGTGTCCTTCATAATCAGTTCATGTTTTCTAATCTCCTCTTCAAAGACAACACCCCTGCATCTCTCTCTGTGGTTGTGTTTATGAGGGTTCTAAGCTTTTAAGTCTCCTTCTTGTGACTCAGTAGGATCCATTTTTATACTTCCAGGTATTCTCAATGTTTTCAGTTCCTTAATACTAATATTACCGTTGTATATACAATGTAGATACAATGTCCAAAGATAAAGATAGTGACTCCCATAGAAAACAACAATTTACCTATATGGTAGCAATTGTGGCCTCATTAATAAACTCATCTTGAATTTGACATTTTCTCCTGTACAGTGAAGAAGATAAATTTCTTGGTTGGTGTAGCTAAGCAATCAGAGAAACACTCATTCTCCTCTATCTTTAATAAGTAAATAATTTTATTAGGAATTTCTTATTTTAGTTTTATATGTATGGCCTGGTGCCCCAGAAACATCAGAAGAGTTCATCAGATCTTGAGACACGGGTGTTAAAGATGATTGTGAACCAACATGTGGGAAATTGAAGCAGGGTCCTCTGGAAGAGCAGTCAGTGCTCTTAACTGCTAAGCCAGCTCTCTAGCCATAATATGAAAACATTTAAACAGAGATTATCATGGCCTTGGTCTCTGTGGCTTATAAATGATGATACTATTTAGTAATGTCCTGGCTTTGCATAAATAGGAGCAAATCTCACATGGCTAGATCTGGAGCTTATGGGAAGTACATTTGGAGCCAATTTACTAAGATGATTAGACATTTTATTAGGTGGCTTGTCATCATCATTACTGCTGTGTTTCCAAGACCCCAGGAAAACTGGAAATGGGTATTAACAACGACTGTCTAGTTAAGTATGAGGTGACACCTGAAGATATGTGGCCATCCTAGAATGACAGGCTCTTACATATTCATCTATGAGAATACTTAAGTACATTAGGTACAAATTGGGGAAGGGAAGGAAAGATAGAATTATGATCTAATCTATTGGGACTGGAATGATGACTCAGTAGTTAAAAGTATATGCTTCACTTCCAAAGTCCCAAGTTTAGCAGTCAGTATCAACCTATAGTAACTCCCAAGCACCTGTAATTCCAGCTCCCAGGTATCTGATAACCTCTTTTGGCCTCCACAAGCACACACACATGACTGCGCACACACACACACACACATACACACACACACACACACACATGCGCACACACACACACCACAGTCACCAGTAACACACCATTAAAAGTATTAATACATTTATTTAATGAATAGTTACTTGTTGAGTATTGGTATAAGATGAAGAACATGTCTGAAAGCATAAAGAATAGTACATTCCTTTTCTACTATTAAGATGTTACAGTGTAGCATGGAAAGAACATGGAAGTCTATCAACATTCTCTAAACCCGAATTTCAGTTATGTTGTTGATAAGAAAGGAGTAATGAGACAGGGAGATCCATGATTATCTTCAAAGTCATAAAATCGGATATTCAGGAGGCACACACTGAACTCTGGCTCATGAAAATAACTTTAGTTTAATTTCTAACACATTTGACACACTTAGTATTTTCATCATAATTACTTGGAAGGATCCCCATCTTTTAAAACAAGTGAACCAAGTATCTACAGTGTATCCAAATGTGGCTTCTGAGTCCACTTTGCTCTCTAAAAGGTGACACCCTTTCAGGTGTAGATGGCACACCCCAGATGGCGACGATGAATACAGTTCTGAAAACTCAATGACTCATTTTCTATTTTCAACATAGAATCTCATGATAATTCATTCTGAGTCTGATGGCTGAGGAAAGAAGAAATTAAGCAAAACAGTGTACTCACTCTTCTCTACTCCTGTCCATTCTCTGGAAATGGAGCCTCTTATGCAAAGAACAAAAAGGGGGTTCCCAGGAAAACGATCATCCCAGAAGTGAAGACTCAAAACATCTGGTATCTGTAAATGGATCACAGTGGATATATTTAGTCTAGAAAAATGCAAACATTTAAATAAAAACCTAATAAGAAAACACAATCTAAAGCTCAACTATCCAATAGCATTATTAATAGAGCATTATGGAGACAGGGAACAGAAACTGGCCCTGGAGATGAGGTTGTAGAAAAGGGTACATCAACTCAGTCTACATAGTCCTTACTTCTTTTGATATAGCTAGAGATACAGAAGGCAGAAAAGTTATAAGAGGCAAAGTACTGAGAATGAGGTGGGAAAGAAAATACTACCGGTCTACCAATAAGACATATGGAAAATACTTCTAATTCAAGGAAGGTAAAATTTATTTTACTGAAGGCATAATGTGAAGATGTTTTACACTTAAGATGAGCTTTGAACTTGGTGGGGTTGTGTCCTGTTGCAATCTCTGACTTGGAAGATGGCAGCAGGAATTTGAACTATCTGTGTGTCTGTTTCCAAAATAGCTTACATAATGAATTTGAAGGATGATTAAATCCTGAGAATTTGTGAGATGGAGCTGTAGATACAAGATGAGAGATATAACCACACCTAAGTACTGATCAAGAAGAAAGGCACAGACTTTAGTGAGAAGGCCTAGAAACATCAGAAGTAGATTTGATTTTTGACAGAAATTGGAGAAATTCATTCCTAACCTCATAGATTTCTTATGCTAGAGAAAATGCTACTGAAATAGATATCAAATAATGAGACTTGTTAAGATTCTTATATTTTGTGGCCCCCATTTTATTAATACCATTATTTATTTTAAATATAGATAAAGAGAGGAGGCATTCGTTAATGGTTCATTTTGCACTTGCCCGTGCAATATGTGACATTTCCTGGAGGATTTTCAACATGGGAATTCTTTCCAATTTTTCAAATATATACTCTAACCCTAATTTTCATCTCTTAGGAAAGAAATTTCATTCTTATGATGACACCACAAAAGTTTGGAGAAGTGAGATTTGAATGAGGTGTAATTTACCCAAAGTCTCTATCTTTCCAGGTGTCTCATTCAACTATGGCTGAAACTTTCTCTTCCTCTAAACTATTGGATTTCACACATAGTACTTTACTTATGGTGTCTATGGCTGTGACAAAGCATAATGACCAAAAGCAGCTTGGGGAGGAAAAGGCTTATCCAGCTAATAGTTCTATATTGCAGCCTATCATCTAAGAAGTAAGGTAAGTGAAGGAATTCAAGACAGGAAATAATGAAGAGACCATAGAAGACATGCTGCTTACTGGCCAGCTACACATGGCTTGCTTTCTTATAGGAACTAACATTACTTGCCCATAAATGACTTTATCTTATGTGAACTGGGCCCTCACTTATCAATTATTAATCAAAAACTACCACCTAGACTTGTCTTCAGGCCAGACTGATTGTGGTATTTTCTCAATAAGAATTCCCTCTTCCCTGATATATCTAGGTTTGTGTCAAACTGACAAAAAACCAACCAGCACAGCCACACTTCTGGTAGCACATTTGGTTTCTAACTTCCTCCTACTAGATGTCAGAAGTAGTCTGTCCAGCCAAAATATTACAGATGGTTCGGTGTCCCACAAGGGTGAAATTTCTCCTGCTTCAGAGCTGAGAAACACTAATTTGGAGTTACACTTGATATTTGTAGAACAAAGTATTTCAATATGATTGCTCCCCAGGCACTCACTATGCTTCTTTCTAAATCTTCCTCTCTTCTGTAATAGATTCTTTACAACAACACTATTATCCTTCCACCACACAAAACAGAAACTTCGGAATCATCCTTGACTCCTCCCTCTTCTCTCCAGATTGCATGAATCATTTACTTCTGAAACACCCTATCGCTTGCTCGCATTCTCTCCAGACTTACCATAGCTTCCCAAATCCTTCAAAGAAGGGAGTGAAGGCGTGGCGTGTAATTCATGACTAACACACACATTGTTGCATAAGCAATAGAGTGTTGTTAGACATTCAAGTATTTCACTATTATTCCCATTGAAGGTCTTTTACATCATGCTTCATGATACCTATCATTTCCCAAATGTCTGTCCACAAATCTCTGCATATAAACTTTTGTTTCCTCCTTCAAGTACTTTTATCCATGGCTCTAGGGTCAAGGAATAGTTCTCAATGACAAGAAAAAGAAAGGGAAGAAAGAATGAACTGTCTGTTTTATAGGTATTGCTCCTTTGCCTCTTTTGAACCTAGAATATTCTTATCCTTTGAATACTTACTGAAAGTAATGACAGCTAATATAGCATTGTTTGTCAAAGTCATTCTTTGTTAAAATGTCTTGGTGTGGCAAAATTAAAATCAAAGAATAAAAGAAAGCATGCTACTTAAGGAATTTATATTATCTTTTCTAATATTTTGGTTTTGTTTGCTTAACAGCCACCCAAACATATCATTCTGACGGAAGGAGGTGAATTGAGAAGATGAGTCAAGAAGTACTGTGTCAGAATGATAGCTGGAGGCAGGATGGTCAGGAAACCAACACAGTGTTCAAGGGATTAGTAAACATGGTATCTTGGACCTACTTTATAAATTTTAAGGCTATGTTAACAAGTGCTTTCTCATCTTATATAAGGCAGTGATGAAGACCAAAGCAACAACTCCACAAAAGTCTAAGTTGGTGAACTAAGTTTGTAGAGATTACAAACAGGAAAATAGGCACCTCAAAGAGAGTCACATCATAAAAGACCCAGTTTAACATGGGTGACCTCATGAAAGCTGCATCCCTGGAGCTTCTTGTTCAAATAGCAGATGGATCTATTGAAGAGAATCTATTCTCCCCCAGTGACATACCAGAAGAATCTTGTTTATGGAATCAGCTTGCACACGTACTTTGTGGTAGGAGGGAGACCCAGACTATAGGAATGCCTGTCACTGACTGTCATGTTGCATTAATGCAAAAGAGTGGTGACAGGCTGTTCTTTTAGGGGGAGTCGTGTGGGAAAACACTTTTGACCTTTTCTATTGTAATGGAAATATTAAGTTTTAGGTTTCATTGTGAATAAAGAATGCTGGAGGGAAGAAAGTGAGAAGAAACAGTTAAAGACTAAGAGTGAGTCAGTGTAAAATAGAGGTTAGAGGTAGAGTTTGGGGGAACAGATGACAGGCTGTCTTGAACACAGGAAGACATAGCTGTAGCTTATCCATGTAATTCACTGCTGTAGTGGAATAAAGTCAGAAATTGCAGAAACACAGAGATTCAGGTTCATGTGTTATTCATCTTTGATTCCTACTCTTCTTGTGCTCTAGGTAAGGAAACCACCCAATTGTCATCTCACCATGGATAGCATTCGCAGTCCTCAAGACATTTCTCTAAGCTCAGAGACTTCACTGTGCAGGTCACTGCCTTTTATTCTGAATTCACACAGCAAGAAAGGCTATATTTCATTTTAATTAGATTCAATCAATGTTTACCAAAAGTCATTAGGGTTAATGCATTTAATATAGTGGTTTCCACAGAGAAGAATACTTAAAATAAAAGATAAGATTTCTTACTTTCAGTGTTTGTGATCCAACAGGAATTTAAAATCATAGAGACAATTCAAAACCATGTATCTCTCAGTCAAAAGTCAAGATGTATTCATAAAAATATTTAAAATAGTATATATTTTTATTCTATACATTTAGGGTTCTAGGAAATGTATATAAAGTGGAAAACCTTTTCCTGTGTGATTTAGGATAAAAATGCACATATCATTGGGAGAGAGTTTATTATTGGAATTAAAGAAACACTTCTAAAATGAGAAGAATGGAACACTGCAGGGAGCCTGTCATTCAAAAGTCAGTTGTCTTCTGTAGGTCTCTCTCCTTGGCTCTGGAAATTTTGTGAAATTTGTTTTGTATTCTTTTTTGTTTTTGTTTTTGGTGTTCAGTTTGGATTTTTTGTTTTCTTTTTGTTTTTTGGTTTTGTTTGCTTTTGGTTTTGGGTTTTTGCATGAGCTTTAGAAGTCTGAGACAAGATTCCTGAGGATGGGTAATGGCAGATCACTGAAGAATGAGTGGCAACTTTTCTGCAGCTCCTCCTGTGAACATGAAGCCATGCTAGGTGCTCCTTATTTAATCAATCATGGCTTTCATGTCAAAGCTGACTGATTTCCATACCCAAAGTTCTATGCAGCCTTTTCTGTGGTTCATTTTCTTCCTGTCAGGGAGAAATTCTGAATCCTTCCAAGATTGTGACATTTCTCATCAAGAATCCGAAAGATTAAGGTGTTATACTTCACCCAGATGGGCAGACTCAGGGTCAGTGTTTACAGAACTTGAATCATGGTGGATATAAATGTGCTCCAATGTTACCTGAAAGTTAGAATCTGTTTCGTTTCATATTATAAGCTTGTCCTTTCCTTCACTAATGAGGAGCAGCCTTCTACAGCAAATATATTCTAAAATAGTTTTATTTCTTCTGTCTCATACAAGTTCCCAATGCAGCCTTTTAAGTATATGTGTGTAAAGGGAGTTATACTTCCATTGTTCCAATCAAATACCTTATAGAAGCAACATTAGGTAGGCTGATTTGGCAAGGAGGGCAATGGGTGTGGGGTTCATGGCAGCTGGGTTGCTTCACATCTGTGTAGATCAGGAAGTAGAGTAAAGACAATGTCAACACTCTGGTGAATTTTTAAAAAAATATTTCAATTCAGTCTGGGACTCCATCTGTATTCTATTTCTGTGATAAAACACCAAAACTAAGATAACTTATAGAAAAACACTTTTTTTTTTTTGGATTTATGGTTCCAGGGGAAGAAGAGTCTATCATGGCAAGGAATTGTGGCTTCAAGTAGGAACTACATCTGAGAGCTCACTTCTTTTATCGAATTCACAAGCAGTGAGAAAGTCAATGAGGAATAGCACTTTGAAACCTCAGTGCTCTCCCCATCCAGGAAGACCATACCTCCAAAATTTACACAAACAGCAACAACCAACTGGCAACCAAATATTCGAACATCTTAGTCTCTGAGGACACTCTCATTCAAACTATCACACTATCCTAATGAAGGTGGTAGCCACCTACAGTATGGGTCTTTTTCATTTAGTTAAACATCAACGGAAATATACTTTACACATCTGGGTGATTCCAAGTCAAACCAAATTGACAATGAAAGCTAATGATCACATGCAATCTGTTCCATAATGTCCTGGTGATAATAAGAGGACGGTCAGGGGATACTCAGCTTTGAATCAGAGGATAAAGGTCCCTGGCATTAAAAAGCAGTGTTTCATTTTTAACCTGCACTCTGATAATAAGGGACTTTTTGAAAAGCATTCACTGGCGAATAGTGGTGAATGCAGAGACATATAACTGCTCAGAGTACTGGACATAAGTGATAGTGCAGAGCATAGCCATTATAAGCAAGCCTAAGACTCATAGAATACTATACAAGAGGGGTCACAAGGAATGTAGAATTGAAGATATGAAGAAGACCTGTGAAATTCTTTAGATCTTTACCTCCTTTTAGGTTTGTTGACTCCAACACACTTCTCTCTTGTGGGCTGGTTCCACTTGCTGTTAGAAGCTCTCCTTGGCAGATATCCCACAGCTTTGGCATTGTCAAGGTCTTGGAATCTCCAAGGCAATCCAGGCTTTATCCTCACAGTTTCACAAAGTGGCCTAGCTAGGCCTCCATGTAGGAACAGACCTGACACAAACCTGGCCTCAGTGACTCTCCTTAGTCATGAGGAGATTCTATAACCCTTTCTTCTATCCTTAACTCTAAATCTAGAACAAAGCTCTGCTGCTTGCTGGGGCTGGATCATGACCTCCTCATTCAATGACATCTTTATCAGCTTTCTGTTTTTGATGGTTTCCTTCACTTCGTGCACTTGGTTATTCTGAACTTCTCTCTGTGGACCAGCCTGGCCTTAAACTCTGAGATCTTCTTCTGTCTCCTGAGGTCTGGGATTAAAAGTGTGTACCTCCATGCCTCGACCTAAACTGTCCCTTCCTTAATTCCTTTTCTTAAATTGGAAGCTTAGCTGGGTGAGTCTTGCCGGAGATTATCACTTCCTTTACTCCATTTAACATCTTGCTTTTTAATCTGTTTATCTCCGAGAATGCAGGCTTCAGCACCATTCCAAATTCTGGTGCTCCTTTTCTCATTGAACTTTACACTGTGTAATTTTCCTTATTCAGACTGCTCGTTTTTTATTATAGATCTTCATAAGAGTGAACACAAATAACCACAGGACAGAGTCAATACTAAGCTGTTTTGAGATTTCTTCTGCTGAAGAAATTAACCCAAAAACTCTTCACTAAAGCCTCAGGCAGATTTTTTGGACAAGGGTAAAAAATAGCCACATTCTTTGCCAAATATTACAAGAACAGTTTCTAGGCAACATATTAACATTCTTTTCCTTTGAAACCTCTTTAGCCATATGCCTACAGTTCAAATTACCCTCAGCACCCCTGTCTTCCATAATCCTACAAGTCTGGCCCATTAAGTCCCACTTAAAGCATTCCATTGCTTCCCTAACACAAAGTCCCCATTTTTCCAAACAAAAACATGGCCAGGCCTATCACAGCAATACCTAGGTCTTTAGTACCAACTTCTCTCTTAGGGTTTCATTGCTATGAAGAGACACCATAACCAAGGTAACTCTTATAAAGGGAAACATTTAATTGAACTGCTTTACAGTTCAGATGGTTTAATCTATTACCATCATGAAAAAATAAGGTCATCTTTACACACATGACATACTTGAAATGTAAGACTCTGGGGAGTCTTAACTTACCAAAGATGCTCCGAATGGACACACAGAGTCTGGGATTGATGCAAAATGCAAGAGAAATTTATTGATTCATCAAGATACTGAGGTCGCTCTACATACTAAGACAGGAGGGCGACCCCATGGAGCCTGTTCAGGGACCTTATATAAAATTTTAGAGCAGCCACCACTAGGTACAATGTGATTGGCAGAACAATGTGACTTTTAAACTGATTGGTCTTTAGAGAATGAGGTAGCAGGGGCTTAATCAGCCCCTCCCTTCCAGCCTACGTGCTTTCTAACCTGTTTCTTCCATGTGCTCTGAGGAAGGGAGGGGACCCTGGTGGAATATCTCAAAGTTCCCAAGCTGACCTCTCAGAAACTCCTCCCTTCTCCCAAGCCTTGATTTTAACATCAGTGCAACATTTTCAGCTTTTACATAGCTGATACACATGACCTTCATATCTACAACAAGCCTTAAACAGCAGAGCTGGGCAGATATCTATGCTATTAGAATCTACTTTCCTATTGATAATCCTGAGTTATTATTTACTATGTTTCATATAAGCTGCTCTTAACTCCAGTTGGCCAACCATTTGGCCGTGTTCTCTTGAATTCACCTAACCCATGGTGGCTCCCCCTTTCTCTATTCACCTTTAGGTTCTCCTTTGACCTCAAGCCTAAACCCCACCTATGTATCTTCTGACCAGCTATTGGCTATTGGCATCTTTATTTACAAATCAGAAATAACTTGGGAACAGGATATGATGTAGAGTTAATGAATATATGTTTTTTATTCTTACATATCCAAGCAAAGGGTAAATTAATTATTACTTACCCCAAGAAAAAAAATAAAGAAGTCATATTAAGCTTTCCTCAAATTAAATCTGCCACCTTTCAGAACTGTGCTGGAGATGGAAATTTCAAAAGTGGATAAAAGTGCTTCTTTCTCTGGAATCTCAGAGGCTGTCTGTAGGCTGATATGTCTCCTCTTCTGCCATCTACTCTATACCCTTCCTTTTGACACCACTCCACAATAATGCAAACATGCAGTCAATGAAGTGGCCTTCATTTCCTTTTGATTCCTTCGATTCTGCTTACCAGCTGACAAAAATCAGTATAGTACAGTTGCTAAAGTATAAATACCTGAACAATAGGTAAGTCAGAACCGGTATGTGTTTCATGAAGCACAGGGTGGGTTTGCTTTCTTGGGCTTGGACTGGGATCCACTTAAAGAGATGCTTTGATACATACATGGTTTCTGTAATATATTCATGTTACACATAGCTCCAAACAGGTACAATTTCATTATTACAAAGTGAGAGGACTGACTCCGTGACAGGCTTCAAACTTATAGTTCAGGAGAATAGGCCTAGATCTCTGTTTCCCCTGGGTAAGTCCGGGCAAGTCAATTACTGGAAAAAATGCAGGCCTCCCGTAGTCAATCAGAAACTGTCCCACCATCAGAAGCTACCCTGACCCTAGCCTGGGACAAAAGGAATGAGTCAGCAACAGTTTCCAGACTTCCTCAGCAACAGTGCCCACACCCCTCACCTCCAACAATGGTTGTAGGATGTCCCTAGAGATAGTGCCAACTAATTAAGATAAAGGTTACCTACCCCTTCCTGTATTTCCCCTAATTTGCTTTAAATTCAGTCTTAAAGATCATATGGGCATGTCCATCTTGGTAATCCAGGGCTTCTGCAGAAGAAAATGTTCTTTGCTTTGCATATTATTTGAGTCCCAGGTGCTATTTTTCAAGGAATCACAGACCCTTACAAAAGAAAAGAAGGGAGGAGGGAAGGAAAGAAGAAAGGAATAAAGAAAGAGAAAGCAACAAAGAAAGAAGGAAGGAAAGAAAGCAATTGCAAGTTAATTAGGGTAAGGACTTGAGAAATTCAACTCATTTATCAATACAAAGCATCTACCATTTCTGTCAGATCTCAGTTTTCATTTTAAAGTGTTTTCCAGATCCACTGAAGACTATTATACATAAAAAAATAAGAAACAAATCAAATAAAGTTTTCACTTATTGTCTCTATGATAAATACAACATTGAGAATGTCATACACAGACATGTTTTGGGTAGGAACTGAAAACACAAATATGCTTGTGAAGGGGTTGGGAGTAGTCCCAGCACCTTGCTGCAAAACACCTTAGTAGTCATCAGGGACAACTTGTGTTGGCTTGAGCACTCTGACATTGACTCTTCCTTTTCCAGAACAGAACATTAAGGCCATTGAGTAGGCTGATTTCTGGAAAGTTTGGAAGTGAAGAGAGGTCAGCTCAGGAACTTTGAAAAATTCCATCAGGATGGGATGGGCTGATTAAGCCCCTGCTTCCTCATGTCCTAAAGACCAATCAGTATAAAAGTTACAGTGTTCTGCCAATCACATTGTGCCTATTGGCTGCTGCTCTAAAAACTATAAAAGGTTACTGAATAGGCTGTACATGTTCGTTCTCTCCTGCCTTGGTGTGCAAGAACAATAAATTCCTCTTGCATTTTGCATTGATCCCTGACTCCATAGTGTTCACTTGGGGGGTCTCCTGGAAGTTAAGGCTCCCCAGAGTCTTACAGAAGGAGTAGGGCTATATGAGTGGCAGGCCTCCAATGCTAAGTAGTTTCTAACCACTAAGGACTGGAGGGTAACCAAAGAGGCCTTGTTTGTTCAAGGGATTTACTCAGAAGACCCTTAATCACAGGAAGTGACTTCTATTCTTTGTAAGTTGCATTTTAATAGTAAAGCTATTTCTAGGATCGACATACCCAAAGAAGCAAAGTAACAAAGGGGGGGGGTCATGGGGTCAATCTCACTTAGAAGGGAATGGAGGGAGGGAACTTGATGGGGGACAGGGACAGTGTGGGGAGACAAGCAGGAGGAATCAAGTGGGCAAAAGGATGAAGGGAGAGGTTACCTGGAGAGAGAACTCAAATCAGTGGTGATGGGGAGGATTTCTGGGAAAAGTTAGAAACCTAGAACAATGGGAACTCCCAGGAATCAATGAGTATGACACATAGATAAGACTCCTAGCAATGGGGGATATGGAACCTGAGGGGCCATCTCCTCTAACCAGAATTGACTTCCAATGGAGGGACTAGGACACCAATCCAACCACAAAACCTTAGAACCACAATCTGTCCTGCCTAAAAGTTGTCCAGGGGTAGAGATGGAACAGAAATTGAGGGAATGAACAACTAATGACGGTCCCAGCTTGAGACCCATGCCATGAGAGAGAGAGTCTACCCTTGACACTGTTAACAAATGTCCTGCTATACATACAGACAGGAGCTTAGCATAAGCTCCAGAGAGCTTAGGATCACCACCAGAGAGGCTTCAGCCAGCAGTTGATGGAAAGGGATTCATAGAATTACAGTCTAACATAAGAAGGAGGGGCTTTTAGGTAGAAGGATTAAAGGAGCCAGAGAGGTCAAGAAAATCTACAAAATCAACTAACCTGAGCCCATAGGGGCCCATAGAGACTGACCAACAACCAGAGAGCATGCATGGGGGCAGACCTAGGTCCTCTGCACATATGTAACAGTTGTGCAGCTTGGTCTTCAGGTGGGGTCCTTAACAGCAGCAACAGGGGCTGTCTCTGACTCTGTTGCCTTTATTTGGATCCCAGTCCTCTAATTGGGCTGCCTTGTCTAGCCACAATAGAAGATGCACCTAGTCCTATTGCAACTTGATATGCTAAGGTGGGCTGATATAGATAGGAGGCTTCTCCTTTCTGAGGAACCTAGGAAGTTGGGAGGATGTGAGAGGACTAGGAGGAAAGGAGGCAGGGGAAGATGTAATTGCCATGTAAAGTAAAAAAAAAAATAATTTGAAAAAATCACGATGACAATAACAAGCAAGCAAGCAAACAAACAAAAAGATCAAACTCAGGGAAAAGCCAAAGCATCCTGATTAAAACATTGCCTACCCAGGGGCTTCTAACAACTTAATTTTTTATTGCTGCAGAATTGGTGAGCTGCGGTTACATGCATGTACTTTCCCTAGGAATGTGTATATTGATTGTCATTTAAAACTAACTATTACATCATATCTACCCCTTTGTGTACCTGAACTAAGAGTCTGAGTCATGGGCCCTTCTGATTCCATAACAATAGCTCTGCTTTGCTCTATAGTGATGGCTTTTCTTATGAAACACTATTTTCTTGTCTGGCTCCTGAGAAAGCAGTTGCCCATATTTAATTTTTCTTCTTCCATTACACTAGGATCAAACTCAAGGCTCCTTGAATGTGTCCACATTTAGAACTGTTATGGTATTTGTGATCAGAAACATGATTGCTCACTCCCAACTTTCAGTTGAAGAAACTAATAAGGAAGCCATCATGACTAAATCCTGCAAAGAATGTTTGAGAAGGCAGAATAGGAATCCTTCCACATCTGCATCTGTAGCCTATGTATCATGCAATGATGATCCTGTTAAATTTATCTAACATTAGCCCAACATGCACCCTAAAGTTTGACAAGGTGTGTCCATATGAAAGGGGTACTCCATGTGCAACCAAGTGAGCATAATTACACATGTAAATGGTGTAATGATCAGAGAAGTAGAATCTTGGTCAGAATCCTAGTCATTACCCCCAAAGGCTAGGTAATAGTAACAGATTCTTCTAGACTCTCCATCCATTGAACATCTTGTCTTTCTTTACAGAAGCCCCATCAGCTATTTTAACTTGTAGGAGTGTGGCCTTATTTTTTTTTCTTTTATGTGTTATGATATAAACCCTCTTACCAAAGGGAAGAAAAAAATGTAATTTACAACTCTTTCCCTATAAGGCTTGATTCTAGACATAGAGATTAGTAAGGAAAGTTTAGAGACCAAGTTTTTCTCTCAACTAGGTATCTTTTGGGAAAGTGATTTAATTCTTTTGCCTGAGCTTTTAACCTTGAATCAGTGGACATACTGGAAGGGGTGACTGATTCTGTATTACTGAATTTGTGAGTCTAGATATTAATAGTCAGTGTTTGTCTTGGGAAACTAACTGCATCTACTAGCTCCTCTCTAGAGTAAAGCATGGTCACCTGGAAATATTGATTGTCTCAAAGGGAGAAACTTACTAGATAGGAATGCAATCTATTCACATTATATTTTAGTATTGTCTATGCATTATATGCATATACATATATTTCATGTTATGAAGCGATGAGTTTGGATCACATACATGCACCCTCCCAGGAGTGATCTGGATTCTTGATTGGAACACACAAACACACACACACACACACACACACACACACACACACACACACACAAACACACACCAGTTAGTTTTAAAATGCCTTGGCTACCTCAAAGGCTGGGCACTCCTAAAACTTCCCCTGCTACTCCAGGCCCAATTGGGGAAGTGGCTGAAATCTCACATTGCCAGTTGGCTTTATATCCTGCAACACCTATGTTCATCCATATCCCATCACTTCATGACTATCTCTCCTTGCCTTCCCCTCTGGGTCCTAGCCTGCATGACTCTAAGTATTTCGCCATCTCTCTTTGCTCAACCATTAGCTGCTGGCATCTTTATTGATGCATCAAAAACCAACTGGAGACAAGGACCTTTAACGTTTCGACAAGCAGATTACCAATTTAATCAAAGTAGTAGAACTAACCTATAACAATATTGTATATTTATTTCTATCTATTGTAAGTATAAACTTTATCTGTACATAAATATGCACTCACAAAAGTAAATGTGAAGCACTAGTCCTGGCTGTCTGTCCTTGGTTTAGTTATCTGGTTAAAGTCTACCCTATATCTCAATCATTTATCTTCATCAACACTCTCTGTACTGGCTGGTTTTGTGTGTCATTTTGACACAAGTTGGAGTTATCACAGAGAAAGGGGCTTCAGGTGAGGAAATGTCTCCATGAGACCCAGTTGTAAGGCATTCTCTATTAGTGATCAAAGGAGGAGGGCCCATTGTGGGTAGTGCCATCCCTGGGCTGGTAGTGTTGGGTTCTATAAGACAGCAAGCTAAGCAAGCCATGGGAAGCAAGCCAGTAAGTAACATGCCTCCATGGCCTCTGCATCAGCTCCTGCTTCCTGACCTGCTTGAGTTCCAGTCCTGACTTCCTGTGGTGATGAACAGCAATGTGAAGGTGTAAGCTGAATAAACCTTTCCTCTCCTACTTGCTTCGTGGTCTTGATGTTTGTGCAGGAATAGTAACCCTGACTAAGACATTCTCTAAGCATGTCCACACAAGCCATGGACTGATTTCTAAATGACCAACTTCTGTTCTTAAAACACCACATGACTCAGTATCCTGCTTACTAACTCTGTATGGTCAAAGCTGATCCAAGACTGGGAATTACAAGAAAAACTCTCCATAGATTTTCCCTATTAGGTATCTGAATGAACTTACCAGACTCCACAGAACAACATATTCCTGTAAATCATTATATAAAGGCAAAGAGCAGGAAGAAAAATGCAGATGAGCATCAGAGCATCAGAGGTCATAGAGACAACTCCAAACATTCATGAAACTCTATGCTACAAAGCATCCAGAAAGGCTCAAACATGCTGGTTCTGCTGTCAGCTGAAAGCGATTGGTACATGCTGGGTGAGAGTGCAAATTCTATCAAAACATGGTACATGATTAAAACCCAAGTCAGGGAAGTGAAAACAACATTATAGCCATTAATGCTTGGTGATGAATAAGATGCAATGTTTATAAACATTTAGGAGCTCGATCTCTTTCAAGAAATACAGGAAATCATTGAAATTTGTTCCTCCTCAAAAAGTGGGCACTCACATACATGTATAACTTTGAATATGACTTTAACATGTTACAAAGTCTTGATACATGCATAACTTTGAATATAACTTTAACAAGTTGTAAGGTCTTGATGCCCAAGTCACAAACTCTCTAGGAAGCATTGTACTTCATTCTGAGCATTGAAAGCTGTTAGATAGCAAGGCCATTAGAGATCTGGAGTCCATTTGAAGCTGATTCTAGGTTGCAGTCAGGACACACAGCTTTCCACTTTCTTTCAGATGCTTCAAGACTGAAAACAATCCTGCCAACCTAATTATTCTCCTCAGCTAAGCAATAGAATTTCTCTTATTCCTGGGCACATTTGCCCTGCAGATTTCTCCTTCTGCATCTCTTTAACAAGAGAGAATGGGTTTGCTTTTCACTTTCTTTCAGGTTTGTAAGAAAAATTCCTGCATATTCCTTTCTTTCCTCACAGTGTGTGCTCTACATCAGCTATGATTACCAGCCAAACCACTGCATGTCTGTGCTGAGTTATACAATGCCCATTGTGCTAGCCTCACACCCATCTTGCTCACATCTTACTAAAACCTTTTGGTTCTTATTGTTCATCCTGCAGGGCATTCCTTTCATGGGCATCTGTAGAGGTCCACAGAAATAGCACACAGCCTTTGGTGTCTAGCTAATAGACAAAGTATTCCTGTTGCTTTCCATTATGATCAACAAGGTCGTACTTGTCCAGTGAAAGAAAGCTACAAAACTTGAGCACACAGTTCAGCATTAGCTGCCCTTGTTTTAAAATAAACTCTGTTTTATACTTTCTAGGGATGAGGCTGCTGCCTTTGTCTGCCATGTAGTTTCCAAAGCATCCTCAATGACAATGTCCGCAATGATATTCCATCTTTTGACCCTCTGATCTAGCGATTGTCTGCTGAAGCAGGGGAAATGGGTATTGTTAACATACCATAATGAATCTGTAAAATTGTCCTGGAGCTTCCTGTAACTACTTCTTTTCTTTCAGGGCCTGATTTTTGGCTTCTTATCTCAGATATGAACATACTTCTTGTAGGATTACTCTTCACGTGCATTGTAGTTCACCACTTGGCTGTCACTTTCCTTGTGGAAATGAATAAAATTTACTTCATTCCAGATGAACACAGGATATCTAGGCCTTATTGAGTTTTGATAATCTCCTGAGGATCAGGGGCATAGGAGCCAAGCATATATGTCATGAGTCTTGACTTGACCATCTTTCTATCATACATATTTGGAACACTCCCTGCTGATGTGTCTTTGCTCAGAGTTCTCCCCTGTTAAATGCTCCTTGTTAAGTCTAACTTGGAGCTCCTTTCAATGCTTTCCAAAGACTGCATTTCTACACATGTAGAATGACTGACAGTGGTCCTCTCTAGATGCAGTGTGAACAATGAATGAACTAATACATGTGACACCCTCAGCATACTTTCCAATACAACAAATGTTCATCATTTGTTAGCTTTAGTTATTATTAACCATAGACAGAGTCTATTAAATTTATGCTTCACAGAGCAGATATTCAGGTTATATTTAACATATAAACCACGATTTAAGAAATAAATATGAGGAGAGAAAGAAAGAAGAAATGGATTTCATAGAGTCTCTAGATGAAGCAGAAAGGAGGAGTGAAGAGGGGGCAAGACTAGGAAGGCAGGGCTCCACCCTGCCAGAACTCCCTGTTATAATAATACTATCCATGATTCATGGTTAAGAAGTCAACACTGGAACTCAATGTCTAGTGAATTAGAAGGAAATACTGAGACTGCCATGATCTCCCTATTTAACAGGCAGTCCTTCCTCTATTTTCTTTTTAATAAAGCAAAATATATGGACTTTATTTAAACCCCCTTTAAAATAAATTATTTAACAACAGCAAATAACAACAACAACAACAATAATGATAATAATATAAAGAGATCAATCTGAGAGTGCATTATGGGGCGTGGGAGGAATTGTAGAGATGGGACATGGGAAAGTTTGGAGAGTGGACAGGGAAGGAGGGAAGAGATTTAATTATATTTTATTTTTTGTTAAAGGCAATATCTCCCTACTTCAAGTAGCAGCATTCTTTGGTGAGTGCCTTTCAGATAAGGTTGGCCAGTACCTCACATCTTTTCCTAGTAGAAGCAATCTCACTTCTCTCTGTCTCCAGAAGCTTGTCACTAAAGAGTGTGTTTCAGTCTCCCTTCTGACCTCTTTGATCCAAGTCACTCCACTTAAATCATCCTTTTCAAAGGAAGGTGGAAACCAAATTTCAAAGAAGTTCATTTGGTAGTTCTTGGGTTTCAGAAATCAAAGAGAGTTGTTGGTAGCCTGAGTGCTCTAATGAGCTTGCAGGAGAGCATGAGTCCTGGCTAGTGACCTTGGTTCTGAAGGAGAGTGTCAGTGCCCACAGCGAGGGAAGCTCTGTTGGGGCATTGGCTTCACTGAAGTAGCCTCAAGAGAGAGCTGGACTCTGATCCTGGCAGCATTGCTTCTTGCCTAGATGACCTCAGGACACATTACCTCTAAGATCTCTTCCACTCTTTAAAGTTCTTTCCTTTGAGACACACATAGTGAAAAGAACATGATTCTTATAATCTGGTTCAAACACCTATGCTCATGGTTATTTCATCAGCACCAGGACTATCTATGAGAACACAGTGTCTTCTCACCCTCCTTCCAGGTAGAACTCACTTTATCAGCCTAACATCCTTTGAAAGGCTACAGAAATGTGATTTGGGAAGGTTGAATTCATATCTATGATGTAAAGGATACAGCCTGGAAAGTGTGAAGAATTCTGTTAACCATTTTCTTTCTTTCTTTCTTTCTTTTTTTATAACACAGAGGAATAAAACTTTTATTTGCAAATGACAAAATAGTATATAGAGATAAGCCTAAAGACTCTCCAAAGATAGAACAAATTATAAATGTAACATTTTTAATGATAAAATGATCACTGTTAAAGCTATAGTTTTTTTCTTTTTTCTTTCTTTCTTTCTTTCTTTCTTTCTTTCTTTTTTTCATATTTTATTTACATTTTAAATGTTTTCCCCTTTTCAGATCTCCCCTTTGGAACCTCCCCATTCCCTGCGCCCTCCCCCTGCCACTATGGGGATATTCTCCAACCTACCCACCCACTTACCCACCCACCCACCCACCTACTCTCATCTTCCCTCCTTGTCATTCTCCTATACTGGAGGATCTAACACCCTCAGGCCCAAGGGCCTCTCCTCTCCCTGATGGATAACAAGACCCTCCTCTGCCACATTTGTGGCCAGCACCATGGGTCCCTCCATGTGTATTCTTTGGCTGGTGGATCAGTCTCCAGGAGTATCGGGAGTCAGGCCAGTTGCCACTTTTGCTACCTCCCTGGGACTGCACACTCCCTCAGCTCCTTCAGTCCTTTCTCCAAGTCCTCCATCTGGGACCTCACACTCAGCCCTACTGTTCCTGCAAAGTGACTCTTGAGTATTTCAAACTTTTGGGCTAATAACCACTTAACAGTGAGTACATACCATGTTCATCCTTTTGTGACTGCATTTCCTCGCTCAGGATGATATTTTCAAGATCCATCCATTTGTCTGCGAAGTTCATGAAGTCATTGTTTTTAATAGCTGAGTAGTATTCCATTGTGTAAATGTACCACATTTTCTGTATCCATTCCTTTGTGGAGGGACATCTGGGTTGTTTCCAGCTTCTGGCTATTATAAATATGGCTGCTATGAACATAGTGGAACATGTGTCTTTATTACATGCTGGAGCATCTTCTGGGTATATGCCAGAGTGGAATAGCTGGGTCCTCAGGTAGTATTATGTTCATTTTTCTGAGGGTCCGCCAAGCTGATTTCCAGAGAGGTTGTATCAACTTGCATTCTCACCAGCAATGGAGGAGTGTTCCTCTTTCTCCACATCCTCACTAACATCTGCTGTCACCTGAGTTTTTGATCTTAGCCATTCTGACTGGTGTGAGGTGATATCTCAGGGTTGTAACCATTTTCTTTTCTCCATGCCATTGAGAAGTCCAAGCTATTGAAATAGAAAATAAAAATAATTGGAGTAAAAGAAAACAGCTTAAAACTGGCCTTTTAGTTCTTGCAGTGTTGTGATTTCAATGGGAAATATCCTTCATAGGCTCCTGTACTGAAGGCTTGGTCTTTATCTGGTGTGGCTAATGAGGGGAACCTGGATGAATAATGGTGCATTCTCAGCATTGGATTAAGTCACTCATACAATCATGGTCATTTTTACCCTCCTTTGGTATTGTTTCTGCCTCTCAGCTGCCATGGGGTGGGCATAGTTCTCTACTTTGCCCTTCCACCTAAGGTGTTTTTGCATACCTACAGGCAGAGAAGCCTAATACCCATGAATTCAAATCTCTGATCTAAGCATATCTTTGAACTTTTTTCCCCATGGCCATGCAAGAGCTGCATGACCCATGCAGATACAAATATATAGAGAGAAAATGCAAAAAGAATATATAGGTTATGATAAACAATAGCATTCAATAAGTTTTCTAAATACATAGTTTAACACACACAACTCCAGGTGGCTAGTAAAACCTCAGCTGCAAATTCAAATGAAGATCTGGAGGAGTGATAGCTCACTGAGTATAGTGCCTCCTGTAGAAGCCTGAGGAAGTGTGTTTGAATCACCAGTGCCCAATAAATGCCATGCCTGATGGTGTATTTCTGTAACCCCTAAAAAAGGGCATGAGAGGCAACGACAGGAGGTTCCCCAAATATGGCAGCCCTGCCAGTCTAGCATATCTATGAACTCCAGGTGGAATGAAAATGTCTATTTTTAAAAAATTAAGGTAGAGAGTGTTAGAGAAGCATATATGAAGTCAATCCCTGCCCTTGATAGGCACATGGGCATACACATGTGCACACTCAGGAAGACATGCACACACACATACAAACAAAGACAAATATGAGAAAGTGAAATTTGCTTGTAAAAACAAAGGATGAGAGGGAGGAAGGGAAGAGGAGAAGAGGGGAAGGGTTAAGGAGGAGGGGAGGAGGAGAAGATAAACAAAGGAAGACAGAAGAAGAAACAATACACAGGTTCCTGTTCATGACAGCAACAAGAATTATAATGTGCACAGAAAGAATCCTAAGACATGTAAATCTATGAAAAATACAGAAAAATGGCTTGAAGGGCATTAACTTCTCAGGATAAAGAAGCTATTACTTTATTGATTTATCTGTGGGTGTTACTAATTGAATGCAGGAATAGAGATGCTCCATATCTTACAGTTTTCAAGGATGTCCCTCACAAAATGCATGAATCCACTCAAATTTGCAACAGCATGATTCTATTGAGAAATACAAAAAAAAAATAGGTGGGAAAATAATGGAAATGTATCTGTGAATATCATAAAGAAAGTTCTATCTCACAAGGATGTGAACTCTCCAGGAATTTTTTCTTTTCTTTTTAAAATATCAATTGATAAAGGAGGGAGTTATTATGGGTTGATTTGTCTTGGAAACAGATACAGTTCTTTCCTGATTTCATCATTACTTTCATATTTCCCATCTCCCAGCATTATGGTAAAAGAAAATTTTCCTTTCACAGCTCACAGCTGTAAACCCCAAAGAGCAGAGAATACGTGAATATATTTTCAGCGTCTCAAAGACAGTTCAGAATCCAGGTTTTGGATTTTCAGAATCATTCAAACTTTGAATATATATATATATATATATATATATATATATATATATATATCATGCTTATTTATTAGATCCTACTATAAGAATAGCAGTTGCTTTTACCTTCTCAGGCCCTGTAAAGAAATTTTAAAGATTTCAAGAAAAAGGCACTTTTCAGTGGATTCATGCATTTTGTGAGGGACATCCTTGAAAACTGTAGGATTTGGGGTATCTCTATTCCTGTATTCCATTAGTAACACCCACCAATGATGTGATAAGGTAATAGCTTCTTCATTCTGAAAACTTAATGCCTTTCTAAGTTTTAAACAGTAAGGGTAAGTGGTGTTTTATTGTTTTGTTGATATTCTAAAGCTTAGTACACTTTTTTGTATTTATTGAATGCAAAAGATATTAACTTTTAGACAAGAAATCCAAGTACCTATGCCTGCAAGGTCATGGACACCAGATGATAACCTTCTGCTGATGTTTTCCTAAACCAACATAATTTTTAACTATATTTTAAATACTTATTCTTCTGCCTACAGAGAAGTTCTTGCCTCTTACCAAAAAAAAAAAAAAAAAAAGCTTCTTTTTGTTGATAAATATTACAGAGATCCACAACTGGTCAAAATATAGAGAATATTAGGTATCCTTGGGGTTCCCTGTCCCAATTGCTACGGCTATAACCTATCTCTATACCTAAGTCTCAGGGAACATTCCAGGAGAGGGGGGTAGAAAGACTGCCAGAGTCAGAGGACAAGACACTTGCTATGAGAAAATGTTTTCCAGAATGAAAAGGATACTCCATCAATGAAATCTCAAAAATATGGTCTCCTATCAAGACTTCTGTATTGATGATAATAGTTGGTATGCAAAAATGGAGGGGGGAAGTGCCACTTCTACATAAAGAGCTACATCCAGTCAGAGGCTGAGGAGAGAAGGTGAATCAGTTCTTTTTTATGGGTTAAGCCTAAAATGTTGTATACAATACCAAGGAGTCAGCCCTAGAAACAGAAATAAACAATATTAAATACACTCAGTAAATCATGTCTGTATATCCTTGTGTATATGTGGACTCACACAAAATGATCAAAAATAAAATAAAAAATGAATGAAAATAGAGAGGAAATGCCTACTGCCATTGCGGTGAGTTTGACCATTACATCTATGATTATGTAACATTCCATTCCCCACCCACCTACTTCAAGTATTAATTATTCTTCAAACTAGCCCTATCCTCCATTGCTTCAGGCTTCACTCTGTACTGAGCAGGAATTCTGATCACCAGTTCTCCCACTCCTAAAGTGTCTGCTCCCAGTCACATGTGAACAAGGAAAAGAAATGACAAATGTGAACAGTAAAGTACACTCTAAATACTGATTAGGAAAGGGGACATATTTTCTAAAAGTGCCTCATGAATTAGTACCTCTTTGACAGCTATGTCTCTCCTTCACGTAGGATGATTGAGAATTTAGTCACAAGAACTCAGACCTATGCCATTATGCCTTCTGAAAAGAGTAAAAGAGGCCACTCCCCCTTGCCCCAGAAGTAATTAGCTGGATTGAATAATGGATTGAATTTGGAGACAAAGAGTGCAGTCACTCTCAGGAGATCTTTACAATTTGGTTTTGGGCTTTTTGGTTCCACTTAGCTCTTGAGAAGTAGATTCAAAAAACGATATTAAAACCTGGGTCCAGTAAAGGGGCTGCTATAGGGGGCAGGAGGAGTTCTTTTCCACCTCAAGAAAAGGGGATAAGAGAATAGACTACATTAATACCCATTTAAATATCACAAATTCAAACTAACATATGATTTATGCATTCCAATATTGAAAATAAGTTTAATCAGGATAGTTAAGGGAAGATAATATCCTAAACATGAATTTCATGAGTTCCATTTTCTGCAAAACAAAACGAAACAAAACAAAAACACCCTATAAATTTAGTATATTATCATCTAAGTTAAAGAAATATGATTTTACCATTTTTTTTTAAAATTATAGGTTCACAGCAGGAGGGGAAATTACATTACTGAGAAGTTCTTCCATGTCATTATATGTTTTTCAAATGTGATTTCCACCAGATCCTTAAACTAAGTAAAAGTAATTTCTTTTTTGCCAGTTTTGGAATGGCGGCTTAGAGAGCTTAAATTACTTGCTAATCAGTCTCCTATTCTAAGTCCTGGCATTGATCCACCTCAGTTTCCCACACACATTTACTCAAGGGAGTTGGATTCATATTTAGTGTTTGCCTCATCATGATAAAGAATGAAGGCATATTAATTTCCATATGGCTTGATGGCATTGTCCCAGTAACTGGGAAATTATGGGTATTTGATGGTGACACCACCGCTCATCTTTATTTCTTTGTTCTCCTCCTTTCATTCTCTAAAAATAGAGGAAAAGTTAATTTACTCCTACTTTAATTTCTAATACTTTAGAAGCTAACTCCCAATATAATCCAATATTAAATAGAAATCATTGTTTGTACCTTTCTTTCAGAAAAAGAATGATAAAGACATAAAATGTATAGTGGATAAACCTCACTTAATCGTGTGGAAGTCTTAAATCTGAGTATACAAACAAATATGCACATTTGAAGGTATTTAAGACTACTGAAATATCATATGGTAAAGTAATTACAGTCAATATATTCTGGGAAAACTTGCTGTTGTAAATTTATAATAGATTCATAAGCTTGTGAATTCAGCTTTACTGTCCTGGTTTCATACATGATGCTTGTCATGCAGTTTATAAAACTTCTGTGTTGGATGTTGTTTTGATCTATAAAACAATAATGTTGAAGCTATCAAGTTACAAAGAGATTGATATAAAAATATATACATGAAAGGCAAGCGGCTTCAGTGTTGTGGCATATTATTTATTTCTTAACATATGTTTGTCTGAAATGTGAAATCTTCAATAAAAAGAGGTAAAAATCTCATTGAGAATAAACAAAACAAAACCAAGCCTTTCTCTGCATAAATTGAATAGATGCATTTTATTATTTTCTAATGAACACCATTCCTTCTACATAGAAGTCTTGTTCCATTAGGCAAGTGTTTGTAAGCATTGGCATAAGGCATGCCATGATTAGCTGTTCACATACAGAATGCAGGATAGCTACTTGCAAATCACTACAGTATCATGAAATAGGTGAGTTTTGTACCCTTGGAGGAAACCCTTGTATTAACACATTTAAAGTGACCCTTTCATTCACTAAAACTTTTTTGTTTTAAAGAAAAATAATCAGCATGCCCAGAAGCCATCCCATCTGCCATATGTGTTTAATAACCTTGAGGGAAGCATTCCCAAAAGTCTACACACCGTCTTTTCATCTTGAACTGTCACTTTAAACTGAGAAATCTCAGAAATGAATATTTTAAACTGAGCTAAGAAATGCACCTTTCCCTAAAAGGCTTTCTTACGCAAATATGTATGACCATCCCATGCACAATCTGCTTTGTTGAGGAGGGCACAGGCTGTGCAGTAACCCTCATGCTCTTCCTATCTGTGGTGTGAAGTGGAAACTTATGGTATCTTTGGAAAGTCAGTTATGTTGGATGGTGTTCTGTGGTGGCAGACACATGAAGGAGTTCTTTCCTGAAGCAGATGTTGCATCAGGAAGTGTTAGTGAACCCCAAAATACCACCAAGGAGCCGATTCTGATACAATAACAGCCCTGAAACAGAAGGATGGCAAGGCTGAGCCCTGAGCCTGGTTTTAGGCAAGCATTTATAGAGGCAAGAAGGGGCTATCTAGCCTGGTGAGCATCTAGTTGGCGGAATATTGTTGCCTTTAACAAAATTGACTGGTGCTGGGAGCCAAACCATAAACTTAACTTCTGTTTTCCTCCTGATTGGGGGTTGTTAGGAAGTTAAGTGTCAGAGGCAGGCTTGTAAGCTAGAGGTGCAGATTTATTGGGGAATAACCTGGAAACTGGTGCTATACTCAGTTTTGGTTGGGAGGTAATCTGAAAACTGGTGCTATGTATAAGCCTGTTAGTTAACTCGAGTTCAACCTTAGGTCAGGTTCTTTAAGATGGAACCTGAACCCAAGATTTGGTCTTTCAAAGACACAGGTGAAAGGATGTTTTGCTAAAGCAAACATGTGAAAGGGCACATGATGTTAAGAAGGACCCAACAGAGGGTGGAGAATGCTGGATAGTATTAGTACACCTTGGCATTCTTTACTGGTCATTGTTTGTTATGATTTCATAGAAAGAAACAAACCAAAAATCTTTTAGTGGTGTTCTGGCTGCTTCTTGCCGCTTCTGTTTTAAGCTGATCGGCAGGTTGAAGTCAGCTGATGCAAACTCAAAGAGTTTTGATAAGGCAAAATCCTTGGTGTTTTGCTAAGGCAAGACCCATGTGAGGACACATGGTTTTTGAAGGGAATATAAATAGGACCAAATGGACAGTGACAGGCTTGCATAGCTAGCTTTGCAACACATTGTTGGTCTCGAGGTTTTGCTTTCATTGATCTTTATTTCACTAAGAGAGATATGGAAGAGAACTTCTGGAATCTCTGCTGGCCCTGGTTGCTCTTTCTGACTCATGCAGATTTTGTGGAAGCCTGGCTATTTCTGTTGGGTTGTGCCATCACTGCTGATTTGTGTTCATTATCCTGACACACTGAACTGAACTGTTGGTATATATCCTGACAACAGATTGGATTTGCTCCAAAGAACTATTTCAAAACAGGTCTAGTTCCCCTGTATCCAAATAACCTTTCATTTCCACTACTTCTGGTTGGTGGTGGGCTTGAAAAGAGGTTAAAGCACTTAAGAACCCTTATTAAAAGTAGGTTTTGAAAAATTTAAGACTACAGTTGTGGGTAATAAATCTGTTACTTAAGGTTGTTATAACTGGCTTTACACTCAAGTGAAAGGCATGTTGTCTTTTACTAGAAGAGTGATTGTTTTGTGGGTGCACTTTGGAGACAGCTTACTGGTAGGGATACTTGAGATCAGGGAAGTAGTGACTGACACATGGCATTAGTAACTTTTATACCTACTATGAACAAAACAGAAACATTGTAAGGAATGGTTTGTTTATGTCAGCTCATGGTTTCAGAGGGTCCTGTTTAGGATCATTTGTGCTTGAGCAGAACACCATTGTGGCAGAAGTATGTAATGGAGGAGATCTTCATATTTCATGGCTGGCCTATAATGAGAAAGCATAGCAGGAAGTGGAAAGAACAACTACTTAATTTACAAGCCTATAGGGACATTGCATGACCAAACTGTTACACAACACAGAAGAGCTTGGGTAGCATTGAGGTAAAGATCAAATAATGTATCAAATTCTCTCCAGCACTTAAAAATGACTATCATATAGCATATATGTGTTTGAGTTAATGTCCCATGTATCCCTGGCTGGCATCTCCAGGACATTCTTGAATTTTCGATTCTGTCTTCTGTCCCCATGTTCTGTAATCATAGGCATATTCACCTTATCATGTAAATGTCATGTTTGAGATTAAACCCAATGTTTTATGTATTTTAAGTGAGAACTATCTCTAATAAGCTACATCCCCAGTCCCTGAAAAAATGTGTTATTAGGAACATTGTGGATGTAGACTACAGATAGGAGAAAAGAAGACTTGATGCCAGAGATGGGCACTAATGAAAGATCCAACTGATATAAAGCCTGACATTTCCAGTGTGTCCAAGCAGGGAAGGCCCTAAGGAAAACATTCAACACAGTATAGATTTCCTCAATGGAGCTATTACTGTAGGGAGGCTGGAGACATTAGGAATTATCTGTCAGCTTTGGATCAGCACGTTCTGAATTATTTAAAAATTAGTTTAGGAATGATACTGGGATTATAAGGGATTCGTCCAACATGGAGAATAGAATTGCTTATTTCCTCCTGTCTGCTTATGGATTCCGAGGAGGCACTGTGGAGAGTTGTATGACAGTGATCTGAAATCCTTTTACTTCAAGGTCATTCCCAAAATCGATCTGTTTCATTGCATCTCAGGTGGTCCTGGCAGTAGACTTCGTGTGCCCAGCAGTATAGAGCTATGCTAAATGACAGGGTTAGTGTGATGTGACCATGCTGAGAGAACCAATGGGATGCATCCAGATGGTTAACAGAAAGCAGCTCCACCTTTGATTCAGGGATTGATGCACCATTAAGCTGAAAAAGGACCATGTGCTCTCTTTTGACTATTAACATTCTTCTCAGACATGGACAAAGACAACTTTCCAGGTCATTGTGAGCTCATCTGTCCATGTAGGAGCATGGAGAACAGCTCTTCACGAAATACTGGCTGGATTAAAAGTTTACAGCAGTCATCCCATTATATTTAATATATTCAACCTGGCACATTTGTACCTGCCCACGAACATAAAACACTTCAAAATTAATATCTTTGGAAGAAAACCAACACTACAGAAAGCATTACTACACTGGTGACTTTTCCAAACAGATGAAGGCCCAGTGTCTGTTTGCCTCATTATGCCATAAGATTTCTGAGACTGCAGGACTGCAGGTTGGTTTTTTTTTTTTCAGTTTTGTGTACCAAAATATTTTGATGGTATAAAAAGTTAATTTCATTGAATAATTATTTTTATCAACTCATAAGCATTTGCTTTTGACTAATTGGTATTAATATAAAATTAATTAATTGAATTAAGAGCAATTATTTCTCTTGTTGTCTGTGAATGATATATATTTAAGAGACATATTCTATTCAAAATTTGCTGCATGATTGTCACTGTGTTGAAAATGCATTAAATAATGACAGTAAAGCAACTTCCTCTTGGACCATTTAGAACAAGAGCTCTTTAGTTCTATGGTTTCTGCTCTTTTAAAATATGATGTAACTCCAGGTCTTGTTTTTAAAGATTCATGCTACTTTTAAAATTATGTGTATTGGGCCTTTGTGCACTTCCATATACAGCTGCCCTCAGAGTCCAGAAGAGGGTGTTGATAGCCTCAAGCTGGAATTACAGGTGGTTGTGAGCTTCCAAGTATAAATGCTGGGAACCAAGGCCTGGTTCTCTACAATAGCAGTGCTCACTCTTAATTTTTGAGCCATGTCTCCAGCATCAGGTCTGTTTTATATTTCAAGTCTTTATCTCAAGGAAATTCCCTTGTATGGCTTAGATTTTGAATGTTTTTTAAATGGGGTTATTGGATGTTTTCACATGTGTATTCTCTGCATGTGTAAAGAGTTTTTAGTATGGTAAATGATGCTAGTTTTCAGCTGCTAAGACAGTGTTACATTCCTCTGATCACAACATCAGTAGTCATTGTGTCCTTTTTTTTTTTTTTTTTTTTTTTAATCACAATGGCTATGACTTGCCTTTTCAGTTTTTCATCTCTTTCTATTTCATTATTTTATTTTTATCTTCTGGAAAAGATTCCTTGCCTTTGATGTTAGAATATTTGTCTCTTTGTTGATTATGTATTTCAATCTGTAGAATACCTGTATTTTCTTATAATGTCTGATTTGATTGGAATAAGCACTACAAGTTTCACAAATTAGTCAAGAAAGGACCTTTATCATAGAATTTCTCAAAAGAGCTTGTGCATTGTTGATTTTATAATTTTTCTTGTTTAGGTGGATATGAAATCAAGAAGTACTATAGAGGTGTTTGTGGGAATGTTGTAAACTATAAAATCAATTTATTTAAATATATACAGTACTTTTTTTTTCTTGGATAAGCTTTGACCATTCTCAAGGTTAAAAAGATGCCTGTACTTATTTGTTGAATTTATTGGCACAATCTTTCTATCCACTATTTACTTTGCTAACGTTTTAATAGTTGTTGAGCCTGTAGTTGTGTCTCCTTGCTCAGTCATGTTGCTGGTGGCTGATGCTGAAGTATTTTTACTTCTCTGGATTATTACAAGATTCTGGATTCTTTTACATTTTTGAAGAATTACTATTCTTGGTGATTCAAAACAACTCTTTGTTTCCTATTTTGTTGCTTTAAGTCTTAACTTTAATATTCCTTTTTCGGTACTGATCTAGGGTTTTGCTTTCTTCACTTCACATTTATTTGTATGCAAAGTGATTTCATTTTGTTTCCCTCTCATCCAGTCTGGCACAGCACCAAAAACCCTCCACCCCAAAGTGGTGCTTCAGAGGTAGCTCAGACATTTTAATATGTGATGCTTACATTTCAATTTATTAAAAATACTTCTATTTTATTCCATCAAAGTTTGACCCAGCAGTTATTTCAAGAAATGTTGTGTGTTCTAAAATATTTTGAGATATTATGATCAACTTTGGTTACTGATTTGTGTTTATACTCTATTGCACTATCCATAGACACTTAAATTCATTAAGGACTATTTTAAGTCCCTGAATATATAGGATTTATCTTTACATGTGATTCATATTTTATTGAAAATTAACACACTGATAAATATTTTGCTTATGTATTCATATTTCTTATTTTCCTTTTATTGAAAACAGCCTTTTTATCCCTCAAATAATATATTTAGATTATATTTTCCCTTCCTCTACCCTTCCCAGTTCCTTCTAACCTCCCTTCCCTTCCAAATCAACTTCCTTTCTGTCTCTCATTAGAAGTTAAACAGGCTTCTAAAGGCCAATGATAAAAATAAAATAAGATAAAACAAACAATGAAAAATTAATACATTAGACTAACACAAAACAAGCAAAAGGAATAAAGCCTAAGAGAAGGCACAAGAAGCAGATATAGACATAGATACTCACCCACTTACACACCAGGAATCTGTAAAAAACACTAAACCATAACACATACTCAAAGCACACTCTTTCTTCCTCCTCTTCTTCAGGTTCCTTTGAGCCCTGAAAGAAGAGGTACGATGGAGACATCCTATTTATGGTTGGAAGTCCAAGGCCTCTAATTCTCTACATAATATCTGACTGTGGATCTCCATGTGAATTTCTTCCCATTTTCTGCAGGAAGAAGCTTCTCTGATGAGCAAGGCATGGTATATGAGTATAGCAGAATAATCTCTAGGAGTCATTTAGTTACTATATTTTAGAAAAGTAGTTTCTTTTTTTTGTTGTTGTTGTTGTTTTTTGTTTTTTGTTTTTTAAATTTTATCCTAGGTTCCTGGCTATCTAATTTGTTTCTTGGTCATCCAAGCCATGTTGGGTATGGGATCTATCTTGTTGAGTGGACCTTTAGTCAAATCAGATATTTGTTGGTTACTCCCATAAACTTTGTGCCACAAGTGAACTAGCACATCTTGCAGTTTGGACACCATTGTACATCAAAGGTTTTATGGCTGGTTGGTATTTATGATTTTTCTTTGGGAGTATGCAATATTGCTATATTAAATATGCTAGGGTATAGAGTTGAAGACTGTTGTTAGCAGCTCGACTTCATGTTCAGTGAGCTGTGTAGTGTTTTCTTTAGCAATGGAGATTTGATGTCTGTTTTTGGAAAGCCATCTATAGTCTTGGCAGCAGCCTGGGTTGTTTGAGAATTCCCACAGAACCTGTTTAACCAGCACCTCAATTAGAAATAACTGAAGTCCTGTATTGGAATATGCATTCAACAACAAGAGATGTCCCATTGAAATGGGTCTTCCACATTATTTGGTAACTTCATTTAGATTGCCTTCATATATGTATATGTTTTAGGAAGTTTCTATTGTACTAGGTTTCCATATTACCCTTCAAATGGCCCATATTCTATCTCTAGGCTTATCTTCCTTTCTCCTCTACACAAAATACTCCTGTTACAGGATCTCCTATCCATCCATAACTATCTGTTCTATTTCCCTCTCCTATGTAGACCTAACAGTCATCCCATAGTCCCTTATACTATATCTAACTTCTATGATTGTTTCAATTATAGCCGAATTCTCAATGACTTAACAGCCATTATCCAATATAAGAGCATATATTATAGGTCTGGGTAACCTTACTCTGGATGAATTTTTCTGGTTCCATCCACTTATATGCAAATTTCATGATTTTATTTTTAATGGCTAAATAATTATGTAAATATACTACATTTTTTTTTTATCCATTTCTTTGTTGAGGGACATATAGGTTGTTTCCCCTTTTCTGGCTAGTATAAATAGAGCAGCAATGAACATTTTTCAGCAAATATCATTGTGATATGATGAAATGTCCTTTGAGTATATGCCTAAGAGTGGTGTAGCTAGATCTTGAGGCACATAGACTTCCAGCATTCCACAGAACTGATACACTGATTTCCATACTGGTTGTACAAGCTTGCACTCTCACCAGCAATGAATGAGTATTTTGCTTAATTCACATCCTTGCCAGCATGAGCTACAGCTTATTTTATTGATCTTTGACAATGTGACAGGTTTAGATGAAATCTTAAAGTGGTTTTGATTTGAATTTCCCTGTTGATAAGCATGTTGAACATTTCTCAGACTGTTCCTTGGCCATTTGAGTTTCCTCTCTTAAGAATTCTCTATTTACACCTGTACTCCACATTTTTAAATTGAAAATAGATTCTTCTCTCATACACTATATGTTCTAACCACAGTTTCCCCTCCCTCAGCGTCTCCCAGTTCCCCTTCATGTCCCATCTCCCCAGACCTATTCCACTTCTATTTTCCTCCAGAAAAGAGCAGGTCTCTAAGAGACAAAAATCGAAGATGACAAAACAAGATACAATAAGACAAGGCAAAAACTCTCATATAAAGGCTGGACAGGGAAAACCAATAGAAGAAAAAAGAGTCCCAAGAGGAAGCAAAAAAATTCAGAGACACAGCTACTCCCACTGTTAGGAGTTATGCAAAACCACCAAGCTAACAGCCATAACATATATGCAGAGGACCTGGTGCAGTCCCATGCAGGCTGCACGCTTGCTGCTTCAGTTAGTCTCTATGAGCCTTTGTGAGTGCAGCTTTTATTAGGTGGACCATATTCTCCTGGTGACCTCATCTTCCCTCTGACTCCTACACCATTTTCCCAGCATATCTTGCAGACAGGACATATTTTAATTGGTTTATTTGTTTCAATGATATCTAGCTTTCTAAAAAAGTTACTTCTTTATATATTTTTGGACATTGGCCCTCTATTGGATGTGTAGCTGATAAGAATGTCAATAAGCAGGCTGCTGCTTTATTGAAATAACAGTGATTTTTGCTATGTAGAAACTTTTCAGTTTTCTGAGGTCTCATAATTATTGATCTTTGGAACTCTGTTAATAGTGTTCTATTCAGAAAGTTTTTTCTGTGCCAATGAGTTCCAGACTGTTTGCCACCTTATTTTCTATCAGGTTCAAATGTTTATTAATGTGTAACTATTTCAAAAACTGAGGGCTAAGCTGCATAAATATTTAATATTTTCAGTTTTTCCCTAACTTCTCAGCTTGTTATTAGCTTGTTCTTTGTAAACAATATATTTTTCCTAACATAAAATTTATAGCTCATCTCTTTGGTCTGGTCACTACAAATCTTAGTCATTTCACTGGTACCATATTTGTGTCTGGGATTTAAAGTGCTCCTGTTGTTGACAATACACATTTATGTCATATTTTTAGGTCTTCCTGACACATCCATGTTTGATGCTTTTAGAATTGTATCTTCATTGTGAACCTTCATTTCCTCAAGTTCATTACTTTTCTGTAACTAGTTGTTTTGCATGTGTTCCTGTTTATTTTCAGTCTGTTCACTGTTGTCTTCATCCTGAGTGGATTGTATTCTAGTTTCTAGTATGAGTTTATCTCATTGAACTGTTAACTCTCACTCTGTACTTTGTAATTTCATCCCTTGCTTTTGATTTTATGTTATAAATACTTAATTTATCATCATTTTATTTCAGTGATATATAATTTAATTCAAAATAAAATATCTGTACAGTATCAGGTTTCCATTTTTCTTTCATCAATTCTTTTGCTTTTGTTGATGTTTTGATTAGAATTCAATCCTCCATGTGATAAACCCAATTCAGATTTCAGTTATTTTTCCAAGGAACAAATTATCTCTTAATGGTATTTAAACAACAGGAACTGATCTTACATATTTGTCTAGTATTTACTATCTTTAATGCCTTGCATTTCTTTGTGAAACACAAAATTCTATCTGATATGCATCCTATGAAGGAATGCGTTCCTGGCACTCTGTTAGGAATAGTGTTGAAATCTTTCCTTTAAATATGTTCCTGCTATGATACTAACTTTTATAAAAATGTTCTCATCAGGCATTTAAATTTCAAGGGAACAGTTTTATACATGAGCTCTCTCTCTCCTTTCCCCTTTCTCTATTTCTCTCTGTCTATGTCTCTCTGTTTCTGTCATTCTCTCAATGTGTATCTGTGTTTCTCCTCTCTCTCTCTCTTTCTCTCTCTCTCTCTTTCATTCTCTCTCTCTCTTTGTGTTCCTGTCTTGGTCTCTTTCTGGGTCCCTCCCTCCCCTGTCCCTTCCCCATAATAGTGATGCTGTTCTGCTGTATTCTTTTCTCTATTCTTTTTCTGTATGAATGTCTGTCATTCCAAAAATTCTGTTTTCTGTTTGTAATGCATTTCTTTATCTATCTGCTTTTATAATTATAATTAATGGGAATGTGATTGTGATAGATAGCAGCATTCTTCTTTTGTTTCAATTTCTGAGCATATTGTCTTTATAGATTTATGGTAACTAGCAAATTAGCAAAAAATAATCCTTGTTTAGTCCAATATTTTTTCTGACCCTTTTCTTTCATTTCTTTGGAGCCATCATTCAAATCCACATTATTTCACTTGAAGGCACTGGAACACAATGACTTCCTGCTTATTGACATATTACTGTCTGCATTTCATTTGGATACTTTTTACTGCTATGACTTAAAGGCAAAGAATGTATTCTTTCTGAAGATTTTAACCCATCCTTATTCCCATCCTGAGAAATTAGATTTATGTCTTATATGTCTTAACTCAAGACTTTGAACATCATAATTGGTATCTTAATGTGCTTATCTACTGCTATAGCATCTACTTGAATCTCAGTCATCTTGTTCTTCAAATTATGGGTTACATGCTCAATTATTCTGTTCTCTCTGTGAGAGTAACCAGTCAATGTTGCTCTGTGGCTCACTTCATGAGATAAAACACATACCTCACATTTCTTGAATGACCAATAATCAGAGGCTAGGTAGCTGAAGCACCACCAAGGGTAAAATCAAATACTACTCTAAAATCAGGGGCAATAAAATACCTTCTAATGTTCTGTTGATATACACTAATACAATGTTCAGCCATCATCAGAGAAGCTTCCTCCTGCTACAGATGGGAACAAATAGAAAGACACACATAGCCAGACATTACTCATACAGTGAGAGACTGTCTTAGTCAGGGTTTCTATTCCTGCACAAACATCATGATCAATAAGCAAGTTGGGGTGGAAAGGATTTATTAAGCTTACACTTCTATGTTGCTGTTCATCACCAAAGGAAGTCAGGACTGGAACTCAAGCAGGTCAGGAAGCAGGAGCTGATGCAAAGGCCACGGAGGGATGTTTCTTACTGGCTTGTTTCTCCTGGCTTGCTCAGCTGGCTTTCTTAATAGAGCCCAAGACTACCAGCCCAGATGGTACCACCCACAAGAGGCCCTCACCCCTTGATCACTAATCGAGAAAATGCCTTACAGCTGGATCTCATGGAGTCATTTTCTCAACTGAAACTCCTTTCTCTGTGATAACTCCAGCTTGTGTCAAGTTGACACAGAAAACCAGCCGGTACAGATACCTTGGAATATTCAATCCTAAATGGGATGTCTCTTTCAACCTTCTCCCCTCAGTGCTCACAGAACCCTGAGTAAAGGGGGTAGAAAGAGTGTAACACCCAGTACACAGGGAGGACTCCAAGAAAACAAGGCCTCCTCAATCAACCTGATTAAAGCTCATATGAACTCATAGAGACTGAAGCAGCATAAACATGGCCTGCATGTGTCTGCCCAATGTGTGTGTGTGTGTGTGTATACTTATGTATGTGTACACACACACACACACACATACACACACACACAATTTAATGCTCTTATGTGATTTCTGAGTGTGGAAATGAATGGATTTCTGACTCTTGCTCCTCTTAGACTTTCCTTCTATTGGTTTGACTTGTCCAACTTCAGTGTGAGTTTTTGTTTTACTGTATTAGATTTTTATCTTACTATTAAAATACTTTCAGATTACTTTAAGTATTCTTTATGTTTTTTAAAGCACTTTTACTTGAAGTAAAAAAAAATTAGGGTGCTTCTGGTAAGAATTTCTTGTTCATTTTCACTCAAAATGACTTCAAAGCTGATTACTGGTCACTTTTGAAGCAAGGGGATCACCTGTCAGCTACTCCTTGCTCTTGAAGTTCACTTGTCAGCTAATTCTTGATTTCTGGTCTGGCTATGAACAGCAACATTCTTTCTCATCTATTGTTATCATTATGCTCCAGCAGTTTGGCTCCTTTTGGGTGGTGTTGCCAACCTTTAAAGGGTTTCTTCATATGCATCCAATGATGAGTTTACATCCTAATAGTGCATATCTGTGGGTGTGTGAGTGTCTTTCCTTCTTGGTGCTATTCCCTTTGCTAACCTGTTCCTTGTCTTCCATACATGGTCCTCCTATCTTTATCTACCCTAACAAGTGTTGGATCTTTCTTTCTTTACTGTATCCTGGTGCTTCTCTCAAGAAAGGAATATGAGACATAAAAAACAAACAAAACAAAAACCATAACTTGGCCCTGTCCAGGAACAACTGACTACCCTTGCATATAATAGATGTCAGCTCACCATTATTCCATGTGGTGTCAGTATGTTGGTGACACACATGGAAAGTGAGCTACATCCTCTATCCTTACTGCCCCTGGGCTAGAAGCAGAGTCCTTTCCTTTTCTATGTTTTTTCTCCCTTTAGTCTTACAGAGGTGTGGTTATTCCTCAACCATAGTGCCTTCATCCTCCCTTGCTGGTCTTAGATGGCTAACACTTTTCACCTGCTGCTTCTGTACTCAAATGGGTTTCCAACTTCTCTCTCAACTGAATGTTTTGCTGGTGACTTCATATGCTAAGATCTCTCTGAAAAAAATTCTCAGGGGCTTCTAATGGTTCACATTGACTCCATCTCTAATATTTTGTGATGTGTTTGAATTTTATAAAGAGCAACTATATAACCTATTAACTTCTGACTTATAGAAGCAAGTATCATAATGAGTTTCTATGTGGATTTTGCCAGTGAACACTGCCTTAATGAATAAACACAACTGCTGGCAGAAATGGAATGAAGAGAGATATGGCTTTATCTGTGGAGTAGGTATACCAGAAGATGTATTTCTGAATTAAGCACTTAATGCAAGAAAATATCATTTCATTATATAACGTTTATCGATTCACACGACTATTAAAGTTGATTATTTCAACATATTTAGCAGCTTCACACATTTCCACATTTATAAGCTCTGTTTCCCCAGGACTTGATTCTGTTTTATTTACTATTTGACATCTTTGTATAAAGAAACAAATCCTCTTTTGGGAAATTATTCACTGAAAGTTCTAGAACGTGTTTACCTCTTTAATTTAAGTTGCTTTGTGTGTAGAAAATGTTTTAACTTTTATTTATTCAAATATGTTCTTTTTTAATTTTGTGAACCTCTCCCAACCCCTTTTAAAATTCACAATAGCTAGCCTGTCTTGAGAGATTTGGCAAATTTTCATCTCTATTGTCTTTGTTTTTCTATGAGTTACTGTTTGAAATCTTACCTGCACTTGCTGAGGGATTTATTTAGATGGATGTGGAGAGGTGAGAACACAGACTGATTATAAGTCTCCTAAATACATAATTATTTTTCTAATACTTTCTTTAGAATTAACTTTTTTTTGTTTTGTCATTAACTGACTCTCCATGGGCTGGCTAGATAGCTTTGTGGATAATGGTCCTTGCCACCAGGCCTGTTGGCTGGCGTTCAAATCCCTAGGATTCATATGGTAGAGGGAGAGAACTTATTCATACAAGTTGACTTCTGACTTCTACATATACACTACGCTATACTCTTCCCCCCAAATAAATAAATGAAAATGTAATAAAATTATAAAACACATTCTTTATGCGTTTTGCCTGATTCATTTTGAAATTATATTTCATAATTTAAATGCATTAGTTACTCCATTAGTTACTGCATTATAACTCCATTATAATGCAGTTTTTGAAAATACACTAGAACTCATAAGAAAAGGATTAGTTTTAATTAGCAATCCTCAACAGTAACTGTTTGTAAAATGAATTAAAACAGGACACAATTGTAACTGAGAATGTTGGTCAGTCACATCACATCCCCAGCTAAGAACAGAAGAAAACAAATAGATGTATTTTGCCTGTTGGCTTAATGCTCAGCTAGCCCACTTTGTTCATGTATAGTCTATAGCCCAAACCAAGACATGGTACTGCTCTGAACAATGAGCTGAATCTACATCAATTAAAAATCAAGACCAACCCCCACAGACATTCTCAGAAACCAAACTGATCTTGATGATTCCTATTTAAACCTCTCCCAGCTTGATTCTAGGGTGTGCCAAGTTGACAATCGAAAATAACTTGAAGAAATACACTTGTTCTCACTGGCAACAGCATCAGGGCTTAGGGCCTGGGTTAGAACTCAGCATTGGCTAAGCTTGGGGGTCAAATTCTATTTCTGTTTCTTCCTTTACTCTAAGCTGCAATCTCAAAGCCACAATACTTGAACGTGTGTTAATTTGCTTTTATCCCTTTATGTCTTAATATAATGTTCCATTATATACTTGACTGTCTCTGTTAACTCTACTCAAAGTAATGAATGCCAAGAAATACTTCATGAGCCAGAACACTGACTATAAAGAGAATAAAACAACAAAAAAAACTAAACAAAGGAAAAACAAACCCAAAGCAACCAAACCAATCCAAGCAAAAGTGAGCAAAGAGAAAACCTGGCAAGATTTTTGTTGCTTCAGTGTTAGGGAAGATACTTCAGAAAATTGGTCTACAGCTGCCATGTTATACAATGTCCTTCATATCATTATAACAGACATGGGAACTAGAGATCTTGATAAACTGGTTTAATTTAGATGTAACAAAGAAGGTGGGGTGCTGTGTAATTTTGAAAAGTCCCTGGCTGGTCAAGTCATCCCAAAAGGAGGAAAAGACTAAGGGCAAAAGAGTCAGAAACACACCACTTCTACTGTTAAGAATTTTGCCTTGTCTTTTTTTCCCTTTAATTTGTCCTTGTTTGGCTGTTGTCTCTTGGCTGTCTGGTCTTTTCTGGACAGGAAACAGAAGGAAATGGGGTGTGGGGGAGAGGGAGAGGTTGGAGGGAGATGGGAGGAGTGGAGGGAGGGTAAACTGTAGATTTGATGTATTATATGAATGAAGAATCTATTTTTAATTCAAAAGAAAGAAAGAAAGAAACAAAGACAGACAGAAAGAAAGAAATAGCAATGTAAAAGAAAAGAAAAGCTCCTGGCAGAGAGAGCCTGTGGCAGGACACATGGGCTTTCACAACAAAGTGCTTGGAGCTGAACACCTAGCTCACAAGCTAGGTGGCAAGGTTATTAATATCAGTTTAGAATTAATAATATTTTAATGTTCCATATGCCTCTAGCATTGTTTTAAGCATGTTCATGCATCTAATTATTTAATAACCACAATAATTTTATGGTGTAGATGCTAGAATTATCGTTACAGTTGAAGGGTTTGATTCAGAAAGTCCTCAGATAATCTATCCTGCATCTAAGGTCATGCATGGCAGATGCAGGTGCTGGATGCTGAGCTTCTCACCCCTGCTCAGATGAACTGAGAAGTATAAGACTTTTCTTTTCTAGGACTCATAGCTTTTTCCCTTTATTTGATTGGAAACTGTGTGGACAAGGAGGGAAGAGATAAGGTAGGGCACTGCCTTAGACTCTGCAGAAATGCAGAACATGGGTTCTCTATGTACAAATTTCAGACTATATCATCGTGAATTACAGGATACTTGCCATTCACCAAAAGATGATTTCTCCTAGGAAGCTCATGTTCCTCTTCCACTTGCTGGAAGTGTTCTTGGTGTTCTCTGGAAAGCTATACTTACTAAGATGATTCTTATACTGTCTGTTTCATTCTGGGCATTGTGTTAGTTACATTTCTCATTGCTTGACAATATGTCTGATAAAAGAAAGGAAGAGTTGATTTTGGATCCAGGTTTGAGGGTACAGAGCACTGTGGCAGGAAAAGCAAGGAGAGAAAAGAAGTCTGTAGCTATGGTGACAGGAGTAAGAGGCATCTGGGCACAATGTGTCTATAAGTATCAGAGAGCAATGCATGTTGAGGTCAGTTGGCTTTTGACATCTGTCTCTGTTTTTTATGGAGTCTGTGTACCCAGGCAGTAGGATGATGCTGTCCATATCCATTGTTGGCCTGTACACCCAAGTTCCCACTTTGGTAAAAATGTCCTTAGAGATACTCTGAGACTTGTCTAGATGATCATACATCTGCTTGATTTGAAAATGAAACTGAGTCATCTTAGGTATTTCCTCTCACATCTTTGTGTTCTTGTGCCTAGTGTTCCCTTCAGTCATTAAGATAGATCAAATTAGAGACTTTTAAAATCTTGAGTTCCAAACTAATGTTTTCACCAATTTATGGGAAGTAAACAGACAAGAAGAGCTTGTCTGGTGCTGGACTTTATGGGGGCTTGGAGGGGTAAAATGTGTTTCTATACAAATGAACACACCTGCACTACAAAGTAAAGCCAAGTGCACACCATGTCTGTCAGCAATTCTTAAGCCCTCCTGATTTCTCACACTCCAGTTTTTCTATTTCTTTTAGGTCTTTGGACCTGCAGAGTGATTTTAATATATACCTCCAAAATCATAGCATGTTTTCTCCTTCTTGTTTTGTGTTTGGGCACTGATTTCTTACTTTCTATGAGTTTTCATGATTCTTGAAGGCATAGAGCTAAGTAAAGCCAAAGGTTGAGAAAATAAATTGTAATATCAAGATCCTATTGGCTATTTGTTATTGTTTATTGGCCTGTGAGTGAAGAATGTCTTTTACAGCCATAAATGACTAAACTCAAAGCAAAACCATCAGGAGGTTTACGTGATACTGTGTAACAACAGGATTCTCTGGCCTCTCTGTGGGATTTGTGAGTTTTGTTTCTTGTTTTCAGTACTCGGTTAATTATACCTTGTGTCTCAATTTCTTTCTTTCTTTTTTTTTTGCATTGGTAGGATTGAGTCTTCTCATGATGTTCAGTTTCCTGCTTCATATTTCTTGTTGGCTTGCTGTGCAGGATTCTACTCTGCTCTCAATTTCATTTTTATTTTCCTTTACTTATATTTTATTTCTTTCTCAACCACTAAGTCTTAATACATCTTAGGACACACCTATCAATTTCACTCTTCAATCTACATGCCCTCTGGAATAATTTTCTATATACCATGCCCATGTATGTCAGCTACATCTAGGAAATTTAAAATAATTATCTCTAGTAAGGAAACACCTGCAATTCAGATATGTTGATCCTTATTCCAGTTCAGCATGTTGGTATTCAATAGGATTATCCAGTGTGTTCACTGACCTTCCTCAGATTGTCTTGGGACACTCCCTGTCTGCTCTGTTGTCAGTCATGTGACTATGATAGTCTCCCTTTGATGTCTTAGTATGTCCAGGCCACCTAAGCAGAGAACATCTATCTTAGGAAGACTTCTTTCAGAGAGCTTCATGGGATTTTTGTGTTCTATGGCAGCTTTGTTAAATGTCTTCTACATACTCTCTCATTACCTGATCTTGTTTACAATGGGTAAAGTCAGAAATAGATGTTGTCATAGTGACATGTGTGGGGTGGGATGCCAAGGATTGTATTCCTTAAGACATGGGATCAAATTTCTCCACAGTCTCCAGACTTTCTGTAGTAGTCTGGGTGGCTTCACTGGCCCTAGCCCTTAGTAGGTACATCAGATTTTTGTTTTTGCTTTTGTTTGTTTGTTTTTCTTTTCCTTGTTTCTGTTATCAAATACTTAACAGAAGCAGCTTAAGTGAAGGGTTTATTTTGGCTCTTGATTGACAGGTAGTCTCCATCCATGATGGCAGAAGCTTCAGTATAGGTTCTTCTCTAAACATACACACACACACACACACACACACACACACACACACACTCATGCACACACACTCACGCACACACACCCCTCTGTATATAAGAAAGAAAAGAGTGTTCAAACTGGAAGTGGAGCCAGGATATATAACTCTCCAGGTCAGATCCTCAGCAAACTATTTTGTCCAGCTATGCCCCACCTCAAAAATAGTGTCAGCTAGCAATCAAACAATTAAGCATGAGTCTGTGGGTCACAGTTCAGGTCCCATCCATTATAAGATTACAGCTAGGTTTTATGGCTATTTCCACAGTTTAATCTTATTACTTCCCTGTTCTTTTCTCTTAACACTTGCTGAACAAGTGTATTCCATAAAAGCACATCCACAATAGTGGCTAATACAGATTCTATTTGTTGGTCTAGCCTCTGCTTGATTCAGCTGAGGACAAGACCTCCAGTCTCAATTAAATGCCTTGTCTAATTGTGAGAAAACATATCCAAGTGTGTGTCTTCTCTTGCTATGACACAATGTTCCTTATGGACATCATAAAATTTCAGGTTTATTTTTATGCTATATGCTCTCTCAAAATTGTTTGATACAACAACAGTATTGCCAATTAGAGACTGATGAAATTAGTTACCAGCTCTTACTAAATGTCAGGTTCTGAATGTTTATATGTATGGCATGTGTGTGAATTACTATAGATGAGGTTGTCATTTCATATATGTTTACATGATATATAAAATGTGGGCCATGTGTGTATATGTGCTTGTATGTGCATGTGTGTATGTGTGTGTATGTATGTGTGTGTGTATGTGTGTGTATGTATGTGTGTGTGTGTGTGAGTGTGTGTGTGTGTGTGTGTGTGTGTGTGAGTGTGTCTGTATCTGCACTGGGGTGTGAATCAAGGAGCAAAGTCCAGCAGCCACTGTCATTCATCATTCCCAAACTTCTATTTTTATGATTCACTCTAATTATTTCTATTCCAAGTTCAGGTGAAAATATTGACTGGAATGGCTAGTGGCTGAGGAGAATACTATTTCCAAATACATAATTGAAGTGAGTCATGTCGCCTTCTGAAATTAATGTGATTCTGGGGTGACTCAGAATGGGTCATAACTGTCATGTGAAGTGGGGAGGATAAGTCTGCAAGCATAAAATGAAACTGGGAAGGGAAGGGTGGCAGGTGTGGCTAGTGTGGGTGAGAAATGAGACAACAAACTATATAATTGGATGGTGCAGCTTCCTTGCCTCATTGCACCAGTGGATTATTGCTACAGGCTCCACAATACACCTCTGTGGAGCTGCTTGCTGGAAGAAAAAAATTTTAGGGACACTGAGTAGTATGGGGCAAGTGAGAATATTTTTAAATTGTAGTTTTTATCTATTGCTTGAAAATTTCATCATTGTATACAATAAGTCTTGTTTATATCCTTCTCTGACTCACTCCTCTGGCCACCACTAAGTCTTCCTACATATTTAGTACGTATTTTCCTCTCAATTTCCCATTTTCAGTTTGTAATTATATAATATATGTATGCATATATATGTATACATATATATACATATGTATGTATACATGTGTGTGTGTGTGTGTGTGTGTGTGTGTGTGTATGTTGTGTGTAGTTTTAAAATCACTACTGCCTTTGCCCAGGACTAGACCACTGACCCTCCCGACTTTACTTTTACTTCGAATTACTCAGCTTTAGCTCCAGGATTGGCTGCCACCAGCCCTAACGCACACTACCAGCGCACTCCTGAGACCCTTGAATCTGTGGATTAAAGACACTCACCCAAGTTACGTTATAACTTGCCTACTAGGCACAACTGCTAGACGCAAATGTCTCTTGCCTGGAAACGTATGTCCTTACCAATTTCTTATCTCTGTCTCTCCTCCCGCTCTAAGTTCAGTGGCTTGTTTCACCTAGCCCCTGCCAAACATCCTAGGTCACCTGCCCATAGCAGAAGCTGCAGACCTTAGCTCCCCCCCACCCCAGGCCTTACATCCTTGCTATTTCCCTCTTCCTCCAAAGCATAGAAGATAAAGCCTCTCTCCTTCCTTGCATCTGCCTTTTCCTCCTTGGTCCCAGAAGCCCCACCTGTACCCTTTGCCCAGTAATTGGCCTTTTTATTGACAAGTCCAGAACCAATTGGGGAACAGGGATAGCATCAGAACCTCTCTGTACGTGCGTGCGTGCGTGTGTGTGTGTGTGCGCGCGCACTCGTGTGTTTTGTGCTGCCTATATGTGCATGGATGTGGGATTATCCATGTCCACATTAAGCAATGAGACTCTTCCTCCCACACCAGATATCAACAGCCTTTGGAGTATTCTTTGGGGATTGCTTTTTAAGTACAGGGTATGAGAGATAGAACACAAAGGTAAAAGTAAGCGAAGTAGGGGTTCATTCAGGGTTTTATAGGCCCCTGATTAAATATGGGTTTAGGAACCAGGAACTGAGGGTGCTGAACCTGTCCAAACACACTGTTATACTCATTTCCTTTGTGTTTGAACATTCTTTGTTACCTTTTTTGTAAGTTACTTTTCTTCCGTAAGAGTCATCCAAATTTTAGATATTCATACATATCAAATCTACCAGGTCTGTGAGTATGCATAAAGTTTCACATACTCTTGTACAATTTGAGTTCCAAGATCATGCAAAAATCATGAGCCAATACTGTAAAGTTATATCACTACATATCTAGTGGGGTTGGGCTACGGCCTGGTGTCTATGACAGAAAAGCTTTGCATTGAGACTGTGGCTGTGGTGTGGGGGAAATGTAAGAAAATGGAAGGACTTGTGGAGGTCACACATGAGCTAGGCACTGGGAAGACTATCCGGAATGTGTCTGTGTGCTGTGTTATGTGGGAAATGAGTGAAGATCTTGTTTTGACATGGGCACCCATCAAGTAGCACAATGTCTGAGGCTCGTAGTAGAGTGGAAAAGCCTTCCTGGGTCCAGAACCAGAGGTGCAGAAAAGCTTTTCTCTCTAGTTCATGTGTAAATATTTATTGTATGTATAGAAATTATATGCCATTACTTTCTTCTTTATGGCTTAATAACTGCTCCCCTGCAGAGAGTGTCTACTGAGAGTAGACAAGCTGAGCCTACTTGCTTGACTTGGGTATATAGCACAAACCCTGAGTTCTTATTTAGTTGTATTTAGTAAACACATTGAACTTCTAGCTTCTCTATCAGAAAAAAAACAAAAAAAAACAAAAAACAGTTAACCTGACCCTACCTCCTCTGTGTGACCATGTATCTATCTGTCCTTTCTTCATCCCCATGTCACCTCCAGTTAGTCAATCCTGGAAAGGGTGCAGGATACACAAAGTGGTGCAGGAGAAGAAACTTGAAGAGTAGCCATCTGATTTCAGGGACCTTGCAATAGAGAAAGAGACAATGGAACACACCGGAAAGAAGGAAATAAAGAAACAAGAGTAATGAAAGAAATAAGAATCAAGGAACAAAGAAAGTGATATGTGGAATGGTGGTTTGAATAGGAATAGCCCCTGTAAACTCATGTGTTTGAATGTGTATCCCATATGGATTGAGTGACACTATTAGGAGCTATGGACTGGTGGAATAGCTGTGGACCTGTTGGAGAAAGTGTGTCACTGGGGCAGTGGGGGTTGAGGTAATATATGCTCAATTTATGCCCAGTGTGGCTTATGATCTCCACCTGCTGCCTTTGGATCAAGATGTAGAACTCTCAGCTCCTTCTCCAGCGTCATGCCTTCCTGCAATCCACTAAGCTTCATGCCATCCACAATGATGATACCAGACTAAATCTCTGAAACAGTATGCCAATTAAATGTTTTCTTTTGCTAAGAGTTGCCATGTTCTTGGTGTCTCTTAGCAGAAAAGCCAAAGCAAAACAAATCAAACAAAGAAATCCCCAAAACCAAACTAAACCAAACCAAACCAAACCAAACCAAAAAACATCATCATCATCATCATCATCATCATCATCATCATCATCATCATCAACAACAACAACAACAATAAAACTAAGACACGGGGAATGCATTTCAATTCCTTGGATATCCCAGTGTGTCAATTTAAAACATTGGGACAAGTAGAATCTAGAGATGGACAGTTACCTCACTAGATATGCAGAGACTCTGTTAGTATTTTGAAAGAGATGTTTTTGGACAAGTAAAATCTAGACATAGGTAGCTATAGGTGCTTTGGGGAAGATGTTAGAGAACTAGAGGGTGGAGTAAAGGCATTGTAGCTTCATTGGTTCTTGGGCTGTGTTTAGGAGGTGTGCTCTTGTCTTTCAGGGAAGTGGGCAATGAATTTGACTACTTGAAAAAATATATAACTTCACTAAAAATTGAAAAAATGAGTAGGTGAGCATCCTATGGATCCAAGTATGTTCCCATGTTTGCCTTCAGCTGAACTGCTTTCCTGTTACATTTGGCACAAAACAAGCACCAGATAGGCGACAGATGTGCGATAGTAGATCTCGGAATGGCCAACCTGTGAGCTAAGAGCTAAGGCTCTGAGTCTCTGGTATGGCAGCTAAGGTAAGCCAGAGATAAAAAGGCAGCCAAATCGTGTAGAGCGGGAATGTGAGGAGGGACGAAGCACTTAGCCAAATGAAAAAATCTTGGCAGCATTAAATGTTATCTGTTTTCTTAAGAATTTAACATTTTAATTTCATTTTTTGAGGTTATAATATAATTACATCATTTCATTCTTTCTTTTCCTCCCTTAAATCTCTCAAATATACCCCACTTGTAATTTCAAATTCATGGTCTCTTTTTCATTAATTATTGTACATGCATATATGTGTATGTGTGTACCTTTGTGTGTCTGTGTGTACGTACCTACATTACACACACACACACATAATATATATTATGTATATAATATATATTATAAAATATATGTTTTATATAAAATATGTTTTCCTATATCTAACCAGTTTATTTTGTATGTCATTATATGTATGTATTCAGGACTGACCATTTAGTATTAGACAACCAATTGGTGTGCTTTCCTTTGGGGAAGACTGTTTCTCCCACTCTCAGCATTCCATACTTGCCTATAGTTCTTTGTTTAGGGTTGAGGCCTCGTGATCTTTCTTCCATCCACTTTGATATGTATATTGTTTTTGAACAACCTGTGTTAAATAACCAGAGACTATATTTCTAAAGATTCTCATCATTGTATCCATGTGGGTGAGGCTTGTCAGAGAACATTCCCTGCTTTAATCTATGCTTCTACCTTAAGCGTCTTGGTCATATCATACCTGTTTATACTAATGAATCCCTCCATTTTGGAGGATATTTGTCTAACTACTTGGTGAACCACTGGGCTACATGCAAATATTCAGGATGAGTTTAAGACCTGCAATTTAGACAAAAGTGACTTGGAACTCACCTTCTGGGTGCTTGGAACTATGAATGAGAGTGCGGATGTGACACAATTGTGAGCAAAATATTGCAAAGGGGACAACCTTCTCTTGGTCTAAGTGTGAAGGTCCACCATGACCATCTAAAATATAAGAAAAGGAGAGACTTGGAGAGTGAGAAGACCTGAGTCCGTGTATAATATTTGACATGGGCACAGCCATGTTAAGGAATACAATTCCTCAGATCCATGAGAATTGCAAAGCCTTTCTCAGACTAGCCTAAGCCTTTCTTCCTGCTCTCCATGGGAATGTTGATAGTGTGTGCAGGAAATAGCCACCATAAATTTCTCCTTCTGTATGTTTAGTTAGGTTTTGTTTGTGATGTAACACTATGACCTAAGGCAACTTAAGGAAGGGAAAGTTATTTTGATGTATAGTTCCAGTGGGATAAAAATTCATTATGGTGAGGAGGCATTGGCTGTAAGAGGCAAGCAGGGTGGCAGGGACAGGGAGCTGAGAGATCACATCTCAATGGCAAATGTGGAGCAGAAGCAGAGAAAGCAAACTAAAGTAGATCAAGGCTATAAACTCTCAAAGCCTGTCTCTACTGATATACTCCCTTTAGCAAGACCATAACTCCTAAACCTTCCCAAACTGCACCATTAGCTGAGGACCAACGGTTAAAATATCTGAGCCTATATGGGACATATCTCATTCAAACTACCAAAGTGGCTGCCGAGGGGAGATTTGGGTCTTGAACCCATAGGTTACTGTGCTCTGAGCATTGGTGTCTTGTCAGTGGTCACATATAGAGTGCTTTGCCATATGTACAAATTAACCATCAGGGGTATGCACCAGGAGTCATATCTTATCATAGTACTCATTATCGTACTTCACAGGACTCACAGATGTCCATGAAAGATGATTTTTCATCCAGCATGCATAGCACTTTCCAGCATGATGAATGCTAGCCAGTAAGGATGAACCCTCCAAGTGATTTCTCCATGTTATATGGCTCAAGTATGTAGTGTCTTAAGCAATAGGTTCTTACTGTCAAGTTGTTGGAGGGGTGGTGTTGTAATAATCAAGAGAAAAGTATTTGGGGGTCTATGGGAGCTTGCTGGCCAACAGCTCCAAAAGAAGTGACCTATTTCTGCTGAGGTGCCTTTTATTTGTGAGCTTCTGGTGTTTAGTAGGGTCATTGCTGGCCTGTTATAAAGTAAGTCTATCCTAACTCTTTTACAGTAGCAGGTTCCCATATGGCCATATAAGAAGGTCCTTAGTGTTATTCTTCCCCCTCAAATCCACTCCTTGCTTTTCACTTCTATACTCCAGTATAACACTTAGTGCTACAGTATTCCCTTGAAACACTTTGTAACAAACACTTTATAACTTCCTCGCTTAAAAGCACACCCACAGACCATTTTAATTTTACTTGTATATTGGGATAAGCCAGGTGTTAGACTATTGACTCCAGATATTTTCTTATACGTCTTTTATATTCCTTTTGTGGGGGAAGAAGCTATAGATGGAATGTTGGACTTTACACATGTTATTAATATCCTCACCAATGGACCTATGTCCTTACTCTCCTTTAAATATCATTTACCCATGCTTCATTGACATCATTGGTTTAATTTAAGTAAAGCTCTTGTCATTCATCCCTAGGCCTATGATCTTCAGGAGACTTCGAGGAATGTTTTCTACTATGCAGGGAGTTATGAGCCATTGAGTATGCCATATTAGCAACAGACCACCTTGTGCCTTGTCACCTTGTTCACAAAACCACATGGCATGACCTAACAGCATGTAATGTTGGTAAAGTTAAATGAATGCCTGTGTCTTTTATGGTCAGAGGCACTGTATCATATGTGTTCTTACATTGCTTTTTTGTGATAATTAGCTATCATCTGGAGGGATGTGGATGAATGAAGGAAAGACAGAAGAAAATAATGAAAAAATATAAAAGATAATAATCTATATTTACTCTCAAAAGTCAGAATATGTGGGCCCATGGCTGAGATGTTGGCATAAAGAAAAGCAGTCTATTAACTGCAGGCCATGTCTAAAAGAGCTCTAAGGACCAGAAGCTGATTAGTAAGTGCTTGGTCCAATGCTTCTCAAGAAGATTTTGGGATTTCTATGAAGAATGTGGTGTCCTAGATGAGTCATTATTTTGAAGGTACAGAAACCACATGTAACAGCTCACTCATTTGTTATTAGGCAGACAGCATGGAGTGGACACTGTTGTGCCTAGGGTTCACATGTGGCCAGGCCTATGAGAGATATGAAGTAAAATTGTCTGAGAAGAGCAAAACAAGAATTAGAGGTTATACAAGGTAAAAGAGTAGTTTGTTCTGCTGGCTAGACATTACTGTCAACTTGTCACAATCTACAGTTAGTTGAAAAGAGGGAACCACAATTAAGAAATTGACTCCATCATATTGGTTGTCATATTTGTGGGAAATTACATTCATTTATAATTGATATTAGATAGAACAGCTAATGTGGGTAGAATCATACCCGGTCAAGTGGGTCTTGGCTGCATAAGAAAGGGTGCTGAGTCTGAGCTATTGAGTAAGTTAGTAAGCATCATTCCTCCATGGTCTCTGCTTTAGATTTTGTCCTGACTTTCCTCAGTGATGGACTATGACCTGGAAGCATAAGGTAAAATAAACATTTTTCTTCCATAATGGCTTTTGGTCATGATGTTTATCACAGTGATAGAAAGAAAACTAGAGCAGGTAGCCAAAGGAAATCAAGCTGAAAGAATGAAAGTGGATTCAGGAAAACATCCACTCATGTGCACAACTAGGCAGAATCATCACCAAGCTTTAAGTATGCAGAAGACATGGAAGAAAGGGGATCCAGAATGATTAAGACCAAAGACAAACACATGTACTTGCTTAGGTAGTTATCTTTACTGCTGCCCTTTTGTGCTTTGTTTAACTACAGAGATGAGAATCTTTATTGATTGTCCGATGCATAGTGATCAATCCTGAAACTGAATACACAGAAACAACAAAAATAGATTCAGCTGGTTGTATTCATATATTTGTATTCATATATGTGTATGCATACATACACATCCATATAAATGTATGTAAAAATATTAATCAAAGGAAAAGAGGCTATCAGTGCTATCAGCTTGAGAGTGGGAGGGAATGGGAGGAGTTTAAGTGAGGGAGAAGTGATATAATTTTGTTTCAATTTAAAACATCTTTTAAAAAATGCATAAAAAATGGACATGTCTGAAGAAAGATATTAGTTTCTTTTTTTTTTCTTTTTCTTTTTTTTTTTTGGTTTTCTGAGACAGGTTTTCTGTGTGTAGCCCTGGCTGCTGGCTGTCCTAGAACTCACTCTGTAGACCAGGCTGGCCTCAAACTCAGAAATCCACCTGCCTCTGCCTCCCAAGTGCTGGGATTAAAGGCATGCACCACCACTGCCCAGCTAGTTTCTATCATAGAAGCTGATGACTTACTCATTTTCAAGTTAACCCTTTCATGGAAAGAAACCATTAAACGAAAGAAGATATGCACTATCCTTGCATGGATCCTACCAGGGAGTGAGCACATGCCTATAGCCTATCCATTAATTAAATCATGTGTCCAGTCAACACATACTGTTGGGTAGTTATTGATCTGGGGAAAATGAGGGTCCCATTTTGGTTTTAGTCACAACAGAATTTCAGATAGGATATAAATTGAAACTTAAGGATAATTTAATTAGGGTTTAACAGAAAAATCCTAAGGTAGGCATGCCATGAGGTTCAGTTGCTGCCCAGTGGCGGAGAATGGAGAAGAAAAGTCAAACTGGCATAGAGGTCAGACACATAGTGGATATGCAGCCACGTGGTAGAGTGGGAGAATTCCCTGAAAGAATAAGGAAGACTAAGATATTGCAGAAGCCCAAAGTGTTAAACAAAGCATGCTTAGAAAAGACATTTTTAAAAAGTAAAGGAGAAGTTAAGGCTTTCTGAATAAATTAGAATAATGGTCAGGCTTATGGCCCTATGAGGCTGCAGCCCTGCACTAGGGGCAAGGATTCTGCTGAGAGGGTCAGTATCTATTTAAAGAATAATTCTGCCCATCTCTTCAGTGGTGAGCAGCCTGCTTGGGGCTGTCCCTTAGCCAAACTGATTGAACCAACCAAGCTGGAATGTTAGCATTTCACTCAGGCCAGAGAGGAATCTCTTGGTCAGGAGTTTGTTCTATTCTCTAAGGCCATGGTCAGCTCCTTGGCCATGATACATTTGAATTCTGCCTACCACACACCTAAAACTTACAAGGCAAATATGCTTAATATATAAAATAACTAATAGATAAGGCAGGCACCACATCAGGTTTAACACTGCTATGATTAACAATAAAATATCAAATCAAAGCAGCTATTGGGGGGGATGGACTAGACACACACACAATTGTATCATGAACAAGATGGGTGAAATTTATGAATATCCAGTTCCTAATATTCAGACTTTCACATAATCCCCTTGAGAGACGTTAAGTTTGAAGTTTGCAGCTATTTATTGGAATATGCAATGGTGACATTCTGGGACTGCTTGATTTTGTATCTCTACAAAAGCTGTGAAGCTCTAGCTTGACAGCATCCTCTCTCTGGAGTCTTACTCTTGAAGGATTCAAAGGAAAAAGTTGATATGAGCCCTCTGGCTTCAGGGGACCGAGTTCTTCCAACAGCCTGAGGGTAGAAGATCCATCTCTAGTTGAGTGTCTGATGGGAATATGCCTTAGGTAGTACCTCAGCACACTGTGAAATACCCAAAGCAGAAGACCTGCTAAGCCTCCAAAGCATACTACCTTTGAGGTGATATGGGCTACTTTAGTTTTTAAAATTTTGTTATAAGTTTGCTATTCTGCAACTGGAAATGAACACAACCCAGCCACTTGAATACCCATCTGTGTGTTAGGAACAGGTAGCAGAGAGTTCAGGACTCTCCTCCTCATCTTCAGCTATCAGCCCACATCTTAGAAGGAGCAATGTGGTTATCCATAAAAGGATGTGCATAGTCTGGAAAGAAACAGTGGCTTTATAGCAATATAGACTTTCATATAGGTTCACACTGAAGAAGGGATAGGACCTGAGACTGAGGAAGTGCATTATGTCAAAATATTCGGAGCACAGAGGGTGTTTGGCAGAGGACAGAACACTGCAATTGCTCAGAGGTTTCAAAGACTGTAGACCCTCTTCTGCCATCCTATGGCAATAAGCAGTAGAGAAGACTCTGAGAAGCTAAAACAGAGACACCTCTATTTACCAAATGACTATGTATACTAAAAATAAGCTACTTGATTATTTCTCATTCTAGTCTTGTTGTTCCCCTCTGAGTTACACATTTTTTGGCAGTTTATGACAGTGCCAGCTGAATCATTACCTAGCTTAAATTACTAACACCCACGATGGGAACTTTTGCTGTTATAAAACAAAAGCAAATGCTGGATGGGGACAAGGAGATGGGAGGAGCATTCCTTGTGTTGAACAGGGCTTTTTCATCTTTTCTTTTGGCAGTGTTCTTTCTATGCTAATACCTCATAGCTTCCTACCTTAATAGCCCCATTAAATGCCAAGAGAGCATTTGCAAAAGAAAAGTGTACCTGGAGATGGAGATCTTAAGTTACTAAGTGCATTTTGAGGAACAGAGATTTCTTGGCAAAAGAGTTAATGCACTAACAAAAGCGTTATTTATCAGGCAGACTTTATAGCTGAGCTGTTTTCTTCTTTCTGCACCTTAATCCTCAACCACCATAAGGCTCTCCAGATGTTTAAAATAAAAGGCCCATTTGGGTATTATTGGAGATTACTGGGAAGAGGTAGACAGACATGATGTTTAGCCATGAGACATAAATTCCCCGAGTGTGTGTCATCCAGCACACACTATATTCTCACACCACTGAAAGGCTGAACTAATAAATCATAACAATGAGACATGGGACCCTGAACACAACTTACTTCTAGCCAGCTGTCACTATACATAGGGAGGAGTGGAGGTGGAGAACAAGAATGGAAGTGGCATTTTCCTTCTCTGTAAGCAGCCTGTTGGACCAAGTTTTTTATAATCTGCCATTGAGAATCCCTGTTTTGTCCCTGGTCTACTATTCAGACTTAAGAGCATCCTTAATTAAATGTAGATTATGTTGCCATCAGTCTGGCGGAGAGATCACTGCTTTCTCAGCTTTCTTTGCACACTGCTATGCCTTAATGTAGTTTGCTTATTTTTCTCACTTTGCTCATCCTGGCTACCTCTGTCAAATTTGATTTATCCTCCAGAATTTATTGGGACATACTCCTTCTTTAAGTTTTTTGGAATTGTACCAATCGAAACAATTTTCTGCAATGTTTCCAGGTTGTTATGTCTAAGTTGCATGTAAGAGTCATGACACACTACTACCTATATTGGCAGACATCTCTTAGTCCCTTAAGAAGATTATCTTTCTTAAGAATGTGAATCAATCTTCTGTTCTGTACTGCTCCCATGATGATCCCAGTTCCCTGTAATACATATACCGGGATGGTGGCTGTCAGTGAATCTACACTCAAACATTGACAATCTCACTAAATAAACTAATAATTTAATGTAGGATGACATCCCTGTAATTCTAAGAGGTAAATGTCGTAGTTTATTTCCTTTTCAAGTTGGGTGTACATCTACCATAAGATGGGTGACATGGCTTAACAAATATAGGCTTCTACTGCCAAGCTTGATAATGAAATTCAGTCTCCAGGATGCACAGACAGAAGAAGTGATCCAACTCCACCAGGTTGTTCTCTGACCTAGACAAGTATTTCAATGATGTGAACATAATGTACGCACACAAACACACACACACACACACACACACACACACACACACTACAGTAAATAAAGTAATAAAGGATAAAAATTCCTACATCTTGGTAAATTATAATGGTCACATGGAGAAGACTTTATCCCCAACTAGAGCTCCAGAAAGCTACCATTAGGAATCCCCATGTCCCTCACAGAACTTGACTATGGTGAATATTAAAAGATTATATTGAGTGTTTTAGGTTTGGCTCAATGGGCTAAACAAGTCATCTTCAGCTCTTCAACTACATCAAGAGGGAGGGAGGGAGGGAGGGAGGGAGGGAGTGAAAGAGAGAGAGAGAGAGGAGAGATGATGGTATGATGGGTCAGTAAGATGGCTGAGGATGTACAGCTGTTTGCTTCCAACCTTGTCTGAGTTCAATCAGAACTCAAAACTCATGCTATAGAAGGAGAGAACCAACTTCAGCAAGTTGTCATCTGACATCTCCATGCATTCTATGACACACATAGGCCCATACGTGTGTACACATGCAAATAAATATAGCAAACCCAAAAACTATTAAACAAACAAGAGCAAGATTTAGGCCAAATGGAATAAATGTGATATGTGAAATATTTACTCACCTTTGGGTCATCACTAACACTTTCCAGTTTTTCTGTCCTTGATTTTATCACTGCCTGGATGACTTTTTGCGGATGAGTAATTTGGACTGCCATATATTGTGTTGAATTCTGACACTATTCTACCCTTAGTTAATGTCTCATTTTGGATGCTGTCTTTTCAATAATAGCTACCCTTGCCCATGCTTTCTTAATGATCAAGATTTGCAGACGTCAATGTCACCCATGTTATGACAACATGAAAAGCAATAGCAGAGTACCCAGAGGAAAATATAAGAGGAATGAGTTACTGATATTCATTGGGGAGGAGTTCTTTCTTTTCAGAGCAGGACATAGGGACTAATTATTAATTCTCCTGCTGTTCTCTGGAAAGACTTGGAAGTGAGTCCAACCTCTTAATTTTCATTTGGCGTATTCAGAAAACTGGATTCAGGATCTATAATCAATCATTTATAAATGGATGCTGTAGACACAGATATGTGTGAACACTTGGAAATGGGCAGTACTTGACAGAATCATGAATTTCAACTGAAGTGCATGATGAAATGGGTATTAGTTACTATTGCATAATCACAATTAAATAATGGAAAGAATAATTGAGAGAGAAGTCAGATTTGTTTTGGCTTAGGAGATCAGAGATATGAATCCATTCTGTTGGGGATGATGTGCACAACAGTGCAGTTAATGTGATGGGGAACCAAGAAGCAGAAACACAGAAGACATGAAGAGGCTATGGCAAAATACAGCCTACAGGGGAACAGCCTTTGGTGATCTACTCTCTCTACTAGGTCCAACCATTGTCATTTACTACTCCCAAAATGTAACACTTTTCAAATTATCAATAGATTAACCCATTTGTCAAGTCAGAGCCCTCAAAACCTAATTGTCTACAAGACCTCTCCCATAGATTCTATAGAGTTACATTTCATCTAATCCCTTATATGTGTCTAATCCCATCAAACTCACTATTAAAACTTAACTGTCTCAATCTGGACCTAGGCTGGTGGTTGTCAACCTTCCTGTTGCTATACCCTTTGATATAGTTTTTCATATTGTGGTGAGCCTCAACTATAAAATTATTTTCATTGATACTTCATAACTGTAATTTTACTACTGTTATGAAACATTCTGTAAATATCTGATATGATAGATGTTCTTAGGCCATTCCTGTGAAGGGGTCATCTAAACCCTTAAAGGGGTCAAAACTCACAGATTGAGAACAGTTGACCTAGGCAATGACAGCTCTGTGACCAATTGATGAGTGAACTATTGCTTTACCTCAACAATGAACAGTTATGTTTCAGCACTAATACTGGCTACGTATGTCTTCACTACTGGATTCATGGAGACTGTGCTGTTACTACTGTCTTATAAACAGATGGCCACAAATGAGGATGTTTCTGTCCCTTACCTGTAATTCCTAATTATACAGCATAAATACAAATTTAGCTTTAATTCAATTAAGTGGTAATGAAGTGAGGAAATAATACTTGAGCATATTATCGCAGTTGTGGCTATTAAGCAGTAGACAATAATATTTGTGTTCCATTAGCTTCTAAGAGGCATTCTCAAAGTCTTTTAATGGTCTCAAAATACTTTGAGAATAACGGCTTATTAAAACCAGAGAAAAGTTTTTGGAGAAAAAGAAACACATATATGGTAAAGGTAAGGATTAAACCACGTGTAAAGCCTCAAGACACCAAAAAATTTTACAACTATGTGTGCATGTACGTGTGCACACTGGCATGCATATATGTGTATAACATTATATACCCATATATGTTGTAGTATATGTGTACTACACACATACACACAAAATAAAAAAATTATATATAAAACAAAAAGGAATCCAATAAGTGACCATTTCAACCTTAGTTTTTATTTTGTGCCTTTGAAACAGAGAAATCATATCTCTGTGAATGAAACTACTTAAGCTATGTTATTCTGTTGCTACAGCCCTACTAATCTAATACTGGGCAAATAACAGGACTAAATGCAATGTATTAGCTGAGTCTAACTGAGCTTTAAAAACAGGAAGAGAAAAATAGCCAGGTACCTCATAAACTACTGGGAACAAAGCCATTTGGAAAATCATAGGTTTTTAGAGTTCTTTCCTCAAGAAGTGGCTATTGAGTAGTTATTCATAATTTACAGTGAATAAACAACCTCACATGCTGAATGTGACGTGATGTACCGCTATCAAGCCTGTGACTATGATCCTGCCATTTTCTTCCTGGTGTCTATTGTCTGCTTCTGATGCTTTCCCAAGGATTGGTCCAAATGCCATCAATACTTTTTTGGACCCTGAAACCTACATCCCACTATGAAAACCCTCACTTGATCCAGGGCTATCTGTGATTTCATTCCCACCTACCTCATTTATATTCTCCCTATTTCACATTTAAATCTTCCTTCAGGATTACAGTCCACTCTAGGCCTCTTTCTTGGAGAACAATCTGTGTTCTCACCCTGCCCCTCTTTTGGAGGAATAAAGGAATAAAGGAAAACCCCTCCCCATTCCTCTACACTCCTACAATACCTCTTCCTAACTCCTATTTTTATTTCTTCCTCATTAGAAATTTTCATTCTTTAAAGCATATGCCAATTTTTAAATGCATGTCAACAACACAACATGACTTTTTGGGGTATACCCCAGTACATGTTAGAGAAAAAGTATTAATATCCCAGTGAGTGTTGCCAAAATAATGTTTTAAATCCTACTTGAGTCTTTGACAATACTTGGCTGACTTCTCTTTTCCAAGAGGGCTCCTAGCAGTACTGAGGGAAATCTTTCTTGACTAGAGGTCATGATAAATAAGGTGAAGCACTACTGGCTTTCCTTTTTCTCTTGGTGAGTCATCCTTTCTAAAGGAAGCTTGTAAACTACTTCACTTAACTTTACAAATGTCACTTGTTCTAATTCCCACCATCCTTTGCCAGAGTGTTGCTCCCAGCTCATCTTCCTATCTCATTTCTCAACTTTAGATACAATCAGTAGTCCAGCAGCTCATCTTCCTATCTTAGTTCTCAACTTTAGGTACAATCAGTAGTCCAGGCAGTGCTACTTCACAGCACACAGTGGGACAACTCTCTGCTGGTCCCACACCCCAGCAGGATTCTGTCACCTCTTTGTTAAAAGACTTTGTCCTCTGGCCTAAAAGCTATAAATTTCTTCATGAATGTATCAAATACTATTTGAAAAACCATGTTTTCTCTTCTATTGTTTATTTTACTCTGAGCTGCTTATTTAAATGCAATTTAATGTTTTTTGTCTTTCTCACATTAAAAAACAACAACAACAACAACAAAAAAAAACCTGGAACCACCACCTGTTTGTACATAACCCGTAATTTTCTAGCTTTATTCTTGATGTGTTTTAAATGTGTAAATTTTATCTTGCCCTAATGTTTTTTGACTGAACTTATTTTGGGGTTTCCTTTTGTACTCATGTGTTTTCCATTTCTTATCTTAGTAGAATATAAACTTCTGAAATATTGGGGGAAAATGTTTTTCATTTGCTTTTATATTTCTTATGTGTGGGGTAAGGAACAAGACAAGTATAATTCATTGCACACCAAATGAATTTGTTATATGGTAAGAGAAGAGAGGGAGGGGTAGAGGAAGGAATATGGGAGATAAAGCAAGAGATCAGAGCAGGGAGAGAAGAGAAGAGAAGAAAGATAAGAGAGGAGAAGTGGGAAAGGAAATTATAAAAGGGAAGGGAGAAAAAGGAAGAGTAGGAGAAGGAGGGGGAAGAGGAGGAAGAGGAGGAGGAGGAGGAAGAGGAGGAGAAGGAGGAGGAGGGATGGTGGAAGAAAGGGGAAGACAACATGGACAGAGCTTAGAAAATATTCCTAACATGTGTGAGGATAGATTTGTTTCTGAAAACATGATGGTTTCCTGTGAAACTAGATTCAAGACCAAAAGTGTTTACTCCATTGATGGCTCAGATAGAATGACTTGATTAATTTGAGAAAGAGGGCTTTGATAAACCCACTCTGGCAGACTTAATAGGATATGGAATTGCCTCTTCCTGAAGCTAAGTTGTTCTCCCTGCCATTTGGCATCATTACTATAGACTATGCCATACAGAGTGAGAGATAAACTGTCTTACCCCACTGGTGAACAATGTCAATGCCAATGTTTATGTATACTTTACTTCTTCACTTGGTGTATCTGCCCATTCTGTCTTAAAATCATGTGTGTGAACACGATGCTTATTTTCTGCCATCCATATTTCCTTATATTAATTATTTAAGTCAAAGTTGTTTTCTAAATATAATCTACTACCATAAGTCAAAGCCATGAGTGTAGAGTGGGTTGCTATTGTCATATACTGAATCATAAGCACTGCAGTGTTCTAGGTGTTGTGACAGGGACAGGAAAGTGATAAGGAGGGATAGAAAAGAGCAAAAGACTGAGAATTGTGTCGTGCAGTTAAGAACAGTGTGAATTTCTAAATTGTATTCTGCAATCTGTGAGCTAAAAATCTTGGATATCAAAGCTTCAGAACTAGGTGGGAGTTGAGGTTAAATTTCCAGCTCCTAGTTGAAGTCCGGAGATCTACAAGTAGAAATATCCCAAGTAAAACATGTACTGAAAATTGACCATTTCTTAGTAGCATGGTTCTACTGGGCTCTCTGTGGATTGCTCACCCACACTGGTGAGAAAGGTATTACTTCTTCAGTCTATCAATGCAAATGTTCACTTCTTCCTCAAACTCCATAAAAGATGTGCCAGAAATGGACTATTGGGGCATTCTTTAACCAATGAAATTTATACAAAATTATCCAACGAGGCAGCATGTTCTCACTTTCTCTCATTCTATCCTTTCCCTTCATTTGGAGGGCTTTGGAAACATCTCATATAATATCAAGTTTGGCTCTTCTGCCTTAACCCAATCAGCCCTGTTTAACTATTAGCCTCTCCATATGTCAAGACAGAAGTAGTGTTGTAAATGATCCTGGCTGAGTTTACTGTCAGTGGAATAAATCACTATTGACCTTTCTGCTTTCAGGAGTTTAATGAACTTAGGAGTAGAAATTACCCACAACAGCAACAACCATAACCTTGGCTTCTGTAACTAAATCCCAGGGCCATTAATGTTCACTTTTTGACATGTTAGGGGCGCACTGCTATTAATCATAGATCAGACCAAAGTAGAAAAGTGCTAGCAGAAATACCACAAGAATTAGTCAAACAAGAAAGTATGAATGAAACATCTTTCTGTGTACAAAGATCCAGAGTGACAGTTAAGTAAGCCCCTAGGAGACCAGCAAGCAGTGAGTTTGACTATATATTTACATTTTTGTTGGCAGCTTATATACTATAACTGTTAAAGTCATTGCTGTATATTAATGATATAGGAATCATTAGTACTACATGAAAAATAAAAAGTCATCACTCAGTCATTAGAAGAGGGCCCATAAGTAATTAATTTTGCTACCAGTACTTCAGGGCTAGAAAAATGTCTCAGCAGTTAAGACTCCTTGTTGTTCATATAAAAGATTGGAGTTTAGTGTCCATCATCCATGTCAAATGACTCACAATATGACATTACCTTCAGTGGATTTAATGATCTCTTCTGGTTTGTGTGGACCTCTACACAAACAAGTGTGTGTACATACAAACACAGACATGCACAAAAATAAAAAAAAGTCTTAAAATAATAATAATAATAATAATAATAATAATAACAATAATAGTTATAATTTATTCTTCTGACAGTACTTGCTTATAAAGGCCTATAGCATCCTAGCTAGAGGTACATAAATATTTCAGAGACATCAGCTTTCTAGATTTATGATAATCATATGAATTTTCTGAGACATTTGGATATTACCCAGCTTGCATTCAGTTGGAAAACTGAATGTCCCAGATTCTGCAACTAGGAGCTGTGCCTTTGAACGTGAGCTTCCTAGGAAAGTTATTTTTATTTCTTTGGGTCACCTGCAGTTTGACACAATTTGATTGTATAATTACATTTATCAGAGTCCGTGCTGGGCCGTACATGCTTCAATATTGCCAGGTAAGAAGTGCCCACTGGTGCAACATCATGGGGATAAGTCACCACTTTTAGTTGGATTTGAAGGTTGCTCTACAGGTGGGAATTTCAGGATGGGTATTAAACTCTAGCCAAAAGCCCATGTCAGGAGATGTCATGGCCCTAGTAGAGAACATGTTATTGTTATTTTGCTAAATGGTTTGGGCTGTCAATGGGCCTTCTAATTCTTATGTTCATACTATAAATAGAAGCTATTCCAAACTTTGGTTAGACAAGTTTCTTTTGGCAATGGACAGCAGTCAACAGAGCACACAGCTGGTTAAAGTGCTGACGATAATGAGAATAAGATTCTAAGCATTTTGCTCTAAATGAGGTTTTATATCCATCTCCCTACCCTGGGTACACACACAGAGAGAGAGAGAGAGAGAGAGAGAGAGAGAGAGAGAGAGAGAGAGAGAGATCAGAAACATCTCTTAAGAGCTGGAGAGGAGGAGGAGGCTGAAGGATTATAAGAACTGGAGGATATATGATGTTAGGTCTCAAACTGGAACAAATGCATAGCTGATGTGCCTACTAACATATCAAAGTGTACTCTGGCTGCCAGTCTCCCTCAGTTTCTATCAGTTAGAGTCATCTTTACTAGCATATCATGCAACTCTTCAGCCCAGGGCTGGACCCCATCTCTCAGCTGCTCTATTCTATACAATCCAATCATTTTGGGCTGTGCTGTTTTATTGTTTTGTTTTGGTCTCCTGGTCTCCTGGATCACTGCTAGCCTCTTGGCTCCTGGCTTTCCCTTCTCCCCTCCTCCCTTCTCTTCACATGGCTCAGCTCAGTCTTCCAGTCATGTTCACTCTGAACTCTTTCAGAAGCCTCTTCTCAAACTTGTATCTATAATAAAGACCTCAACCTCTTTGGAGCAGATATGTGTTCCTCTTATTCTTTCTTTCTTTTTCACTCAGTTGGGAATAGTGCTGTGAATTATTTCTTCAGGACATGACTGGTCTATCACACTTATGAACACACAGAAGTTGCAATTACCTATTCAAGGCCTGAGCAAGATCAAACTATCAAAAATCCCTACACGAATGGAATAGACCATCTCTGGCCATGACTTTTTTGAGAAGCTATGGACATGTGGTAGTTTTTGAGGGAGGAAGGGAGGGAGGGAGGGAGAGAGGGAGGGACAGAGGATAACTCTCTTTTGAGGAAGTTACCATGTGTAGGATTCTCATACTCCAGTGAATAGCTCAATTCTTTTGTACATATGTCGGCACTTGCTGGATGTAATGGGCAATAAAAAAAATGATACAAAATTGGAAGGGAAACATGTTATAGAGTTTATGGGGCAAATTGGAAGTAATTATCTTCATATTTCATCATACCTACATATGAATTTCTCAATAATAATGGAAATATTTAAACATCTAGGCCTTGAGGTCAGATATTCCTGGCTTTGACTCCAGCACAAGAGTTGTGCTTAGAAAGATCCCAAATACTTTTGTGACAATTTTGGCACAACAGAGGGATGACACTAATAGTATCAAACCTCCCAGTACTTTGGTGAGCGCTTTATAGTTTACCATATGTAAGTCATTTAGCATAATGCATGGCAGATGGTAAACATTCCATAAATGTTAGCTATCTTTATAACAAATGCGTGAACTGATGGATTAATAATTCTGATAAGAACGGTGGCATTTTAACAAAGCTCTAGGCTGTGGGACATTTTGAGACAGGTTTGAAGTGTTGAGGTGAGGTCCATGAAGCATATCCAGATGCCCCTTGTGGTGAATCTCCCAACTAAACACCTAGAGTCCAAGTAAGATGCAAGCTGTGGCTGTGGAGCGGTGACAGTGACATTGGCAATGAGTAGTGACATGCATCTGCTCTTGCAAAGTGGCTTAGATCCAAGAGTGAAGGTAGAATTCACTGGGTTTTGAAGCTGAAACACTGAAGGAAATTTATCTCTGTGTTGTGTCAGTTCTGGGTTATCCTTTCAAGAGAGGAAGTGATTTCTGGAATCTGATGAAGAGGCAGGGTACTGCTGCTCATTGAGGCGAGACAAGGTGACAGCTCATTTAGAGCCTTGATTCTCAGAAAAGTCTGGGCTGTGAGTTAGAGCTGGAAGCAGTAGTACAGGATGATTTCAGTGTGGACCATTGCAAACACAAATATCTCACTTTTGTAAAGGGGGACGGACTCTGCAGAGTTCCATGGACAACTTTATTACTATCGGCAACTTTTAGTTTTATTCAGCAAACTGCTGAGCATCTACTATGAAGCTGGTTATCTCCAACCGTTTTCTTAAAAAACATACAAGTTGTATGACTTCTGCTCTGAATAACTCACGGGCTAGAGGTAAACAAAGTAATCCAAGTATCCACACATGGAATAACTGTCTCAAAGAAATGCCAGTGTGTACCAGGACAGAAAAAAGTGAGAATCCATGTCCATATTTGACAAGGAAAGTTTAAAAGTTATAACTCAGTTGCTGAGAGTCTGTGGCATAACTAATTTTACACTCTGGTCTTGGGTCTAGAAATAGGCAGAATTCAAATTATAGTGTGATAACACAGAAAATATGATTCAAGTGCTCATGCACTTTGAACATAGGAATTATTTTTATATTATAATTATTTTTATATAGTTTATATTATACTATATTCACACAAAACACAGATAACATTTTTTTCCTAGAAAAAGCTTCAGTTCAATGCTTTATGTATTAATAAGGCTAAAACTATATATCAATAAATACATACTTATTACTGAGCTATATACCACATTTGGATGATTTACCATATAATACTTATAGATGATTAGTGATGGATTAAATTGATGGTATCAGATAATATTCAATACATGTTACAACATGGTAAGAGAAGAATTATGAAACACTAAGCTATGTTAAACATCAATTGTAACATGCTGAATGTCTAGATCTCAATATTCATATTTTAGGTAATAGTTTCCAATGTGGGTTTCCTGCTTCTAATCTAAGTAATTAGATCCTGGAGTCTGAACCCTAGGCACAAATTAGTGTCTTTATAAATGCCATCTGAAACAGCTCTATTGTTCATTTTGTCATATGAGGTGAAGATATGAAGACAGACATCTGAATGGAGAAACAGGCTTCCACCACAAACTGAGGGTCGGTGCTTTGATCTTCACCTTCAGCACCCTACAGCATCCTTGGTGAGGTTTCTTTATGCACTGGACTGAATTGTACATTACACACAAAACTGTTTGGTCATTCCCTTGGTTTGATACATAGTTCTTCCTATTTATATCCAGAATCAGTGCTCTATTTCATTGCTTTGAGTCTACCATCTCCTTATGAAATGATCCTGCAAATGCAGCTCCTTTCAGCCACATTTCTACCTAAAAGGTATTTTATTCACTATTTTCCATAAGTTAAAATTCTTTATCTGCTCTTATTTATATCATCTGTTGCCCAGGCTTGGATAAGCCTTGAAATAAGTCTTGAAAGGGACTGCTTGGTCTTTGAGTGTTGACTCTGATTCTTCCTGCTCTACTAATTTCTCACTTGGTAACTGGGAATATCATACTGCTTACTCTGGTGGGAAAACAGAGGATGGGTTAGACAATACACTGAAAGTCCTCAGAGTGGCTCATGGTACTTGGTACCAGCATGTGTAGTTGTGGGAAATGTTGAAATAAACCTGGGGGAGGAACTAGTGGGACAGAGAGCAAAGCATCCCTAGGATTCTGTGACTCTTCATAGAGTTCTGAATATCTACTGTCATGGTATATGATCTCAGATGGCTTCTGGCACATCAGTGAAACAATACGAAAGACCTGGGGCCAGAGTGGTGGCTGCTTCCTCTGACATCAAGGAAATCTCCTCTGGTGACCAGCCTTTGCCCTACAGGCTTGTGATCAGACGAGTCAGATTCAGCTAAAGAACACAAGTTGTACCCCAATTTGCCCTTGAATACATAAACATACCCTATTTGGCTGAAAAACTGTACATAAGCCTATATTATAAACAATAAAGTTAGATCTGCACTCTGATGCTTGTCTCTGGAGTCTTTGTGGGCTCCACCTATACTTTCCCCCCATTTCCTGATCCTTGTTCTCACATGTAGCTGCTATTTTTACTATCCACCAGCCTCTACATTTTTTTCTGGGCATAGCCAGGGAAGGAGAATTCAATTCCTCATGTAGAAAGTATTCATTTCAGAGAAAATCAAATGTAGAGATATATGGACAGTAACATATCAGATGTCACACTTCCCCCAAGTGTAGAGCAGTAAGGCATGCCTCAGTAGACAAAAGGCTACTCATCTTCTTCCAAAGAACACTTCACTGGGACTGTATTAAAGATAAATCCATTTTCTTGAACCACCTGCTTAATCTGGCACATTGCTCCTCACATTCAGAAGAGCCAGAGTTTTCTGCTAGTTAATTTTCCTTCCCATGCTCACTTGGTAACTGGGAATATCATACTTCTTACTCTGGTGTAAGCATTAGAGTAAGCACAGCATAAGGATCCATAAGGAGAGAGTGGCAATCTGGGATAGGATGATGATACAAGATTATGAAAATATATGAAGGGTTGCTTGACAATGACCTGCTGGTTTCCAATACTGACAAAATAGTTATTTCCAAGGAAACAGGTGTTTGATCTCAGCAAGGAGGAGGGATGATACTAGCCCACATGTTTTTGTGTTGCAGGCTACTGGGCTTATTTCTCACTGGGGTGTCCTTACCCAGTGAAGTACTGTCCTTGAGCCACCCATGCTGCCTGCTAAGATGCAAGAACATTCAGAAGGAGGGCTTTCACTGTAACTGGGGTGTGCCAGCAGAGGTGGTTCTGATGGTAGAAATAGAATACATGTATGAGGAAAAGATAGGTTAATATTTTGGTATTAAGGTGTCAGTTTCTGTGGCTGCTTGTGGGATTTTGGATGAAGTACAGCTGAAAGAAACTCTGCCTGCTAGAGGCCATTGAGTAAAGATTTTCAGCAGTGGTAGTGATGGAGAATGTAATTGCTTAGATCAAGTGTGAGCTACCCCCAGTTCCTGTAGGTCAAAAAGAAATGAAAGACGGGTTACAAAGCTCTCTTTATGTTGTGTTAATTTAATCCATGACAGTGTAATTAAAAATTGATTATCTCAGATCTGAGTTCTTAGCATCACATTTTTTCCTATGCAACTTGGTCTGTTTTCTGAACCGTTTATCCCCTAATTTTTTAGTGAACAAAAATAGGAATAATAGAACAATAAAATCATTTACTACATTTATAATATTTTTAAAAATGTCTGGTGTTTGTGGATGGTCATAATAATTGTTATTCTTAATATTTTAAGATTTATTTTTAAGTATGTGTGTGTATGTGTGCGCACACATGTGTTTGTGTGTGTGTGTGTATGTGTGCGCACACATGTGTTTGTGTGTGTGTATGTGTGTGTATGTGTGTGCACACAGGTGTGAGCATGTGCATGCATAGGTATGCCTGTGTATGCAGAGGCTAAAAGTGCCAGATCCCTTGAATCTCATTTACAGGATGTTCTGAGCCTCTTAATAGAAGTCTGGGGAATTAGCTAGGTTCCTCTATTAAATCAGTTTTTGTGTATATTTGTGTATGTCTGCATAAGTGTATGCCATGTGTGTTCAGGTGCCTTTGAAGGACAGAAAATATGTAGGATCCCCTAGAACTGACATTACAGGCAGCTATGACTCACTTGATATAAGCGCTGGCAACTAAATTTGGATTCTCTGTAAGAACAGCAAGTACTCTTAACTCCTGGGCTATTTTACCAGCTCTAATGGTGGGGGTTCTAAGCTCAGTGGTACTTTTCTTTGTTCTCTGGGAAAGAGGTGAATTTTGTCCCACTCTCCAGGAGTTCCTGGGATGAAGGCTGGGATTGAGTCTAAAATTTTGGCTTTAACACAGTCCATGCATGAGCCCCTCTTGTGTAGATTAGTCCCAAAACTTGTTCAATCTTCTGTGTTGAATTACCTCTAATTTGGTTTGGAATCACACTCCAGTCTCTTAGATGTAAGCATAAAGACTGTCATAGAGAATAAAACACACATACGATGGATGAATGAGAAATGGAGTGAACAATTTTGCAGAAAATGCTCTAAAAATATAAGCAATTAACAGAGCTTTCCCTACAAGCACCATGGATTCTTTGACATCTTTCCAGTGTTTCCATATCGTTAGTGGTTAGTAAGACAAATGCCGACTCCTTTTGTTCAGGTCACTTTCATAGGGATGCTTTTGCCTGCGGGGCCTGGGCTCTCCACATCAATCAAAACATTGAGCCAAAGGCACATTCACAGGTCAAACTGATGGAGGCAATTCCTCAATTTAGCTTCTTTCTTCCCAGAAGATGCTAGTTTTGTGTCAAGGTGAAAACTCATGCTCACTAGCATAGCACTTTCCCATTCTCCAGCTTTATAGTTTTACAACTCCGTCCACATTGGTACCTAGATCTTAGAGGGTAGGGGTGATGTCAAAGAATTTCAGAGTTTTGCCCACCCAATGAAGCACTTTTTTATTTTTGAAATTTCACTGTCTTCACATGGGGAAATCATGCTGCCCATAGCTAGTCACTCCCCCATTTGTCCTGCTAGTCTCTTGTTAAGTACAGTGGACTTTATTTGAGAAAAGAAAAAGGAATCTGTCAAGAAGTATAGAAAGCATGAGCTTATGCCTTCAGCATTTCTGCTTATTTCAGTGAAACTTATCTAAACAGTTAGAGAACACAAGAACTAAAATGTATGGATCCTACTCCATTACCCAGGTCTATCCGTGGGTTGCTTCTTCATACTGTAAACTTTATAAGGACAGAAGCATCTTTCTCCAGTTCAACAATGACAGCCATATCACACAGGACAAGTGTTCAGCTGATGCAGAATACTGAATCTCCTTCATTTTTGTACTTGCTCCTCATTCTAACTCCCATCCCTCTTGGGAACGTCCCTGTTAAGCCAAATGTAACTGACTGACATTTAGCTTCCTGTTCTAGCTTACATTCTTAATTCTCCAGACTCACAATTTAGGCAATATCTCTCATGTTCATGTTTCTTACCTACTGATTGCATCATTTAAATATCTAGTGAATTATAATTAAATATTTCACTTGGGAAATGTTATATCAGAGGACAGCTGTTGACATCTGAGTAGAAGACAAGAAATCTAGGGATCAGGAAAACACCGGGGATATTATTCAAAGATGCCCAGTGTCTGACTGGCTATGACTATTCCTGTAAAGCAAAGCAGGGCATTCTCAGCCTGACCTATGTTTCCTGGCAGTTCTTGTGCTTCTGGTTAAGATTCAGAAGCATGAATCATAACCGGTTTCCAAGAAACAGCAGGGATGGTTGCTTTAAATGACTTCCTGTATGAGACAAGAAAATGATATTTCTTGATATATTTCAAATGGGGTGAGAAATGAACATGATAGTGATGAATGCAGCAGCCACTTCTAAGAAATGAAAAATTAAGGCATTAAACCAAAACACCTTTCCAAAAGTAGAATTGACTCTGCATGCACGCTGCAAAAGAGGAAAGCAATGTGAAAGTGAGAGCTGATTCTCTGTTGAATGCACATTATGTATTCAATACATGTCAAGGCTTAAGATATTTTCCAGATTCTTCTCTCTAAATGTTCACAGTTTCTGTCACTTGAGTGTCTATTCTATCTTTACATATGAATTTACATATATGTTTCATTCAAGAACAAGTGCAATATTTTCCCCATTACTGTGACTAAACCCTTGTTAAGAAACCACTCATGGGAAGAAGGGTTTGTTTTGGTTCATGGTCTAAGGATAGAGCCCCTCATGTTGGAGAAGGCATGGTGGAAGCAGTCATTCTGTGTCTTGAGTGAGGAAGCAGAGAGATAAACTGAGAATTAATTCAGCTCATATTTGAATTTTATCCTTTGTGTTAAATCTGGGACCACACCCCATGGCATAGCACTGACCACATTTAGGGTAGGTCTTCTCTACTTGTCTAAACTTCTGTAAAAACACCCCAATAGTGTGTTTCCCAGGATACTCTAATTCTAGTTAAGTTGACAATGCAAATTAAAAGGCATCCCAAGCTTTTTGATTTTATAATAATCATATTACAGGAGGAAATGGAGGCTCAGAAGCCAAAAACACGGGGCACCTGCCTTTCCTTAACATGTGTTAGAATTTCTCACTCATTAGGCTAATACAGTGGGCAGTGGCCAGCAACTCACCATAGGTGACAAAAATAAGTTGACTATGGAGATGTGAGAATTGGGCAAGATGATACCTTCTAAAATCACTGAGTGTAAAATAAAATCACCAGAGGAAAAGGATCTCTATCTCTGTCTCTGTCTCTCTGACTCTCTTTCCATCTCTATCTCCATCTCTCTCTCTCTCTCTCTCTCTCTCTCTCTCTCTCTCTCTCTCTGTGTAAGCATTAGTGTGTAAAAACAAAGATAGCATAAAGTTGTAATCTATAATTGAACTTTTGTGCACAGGTCAAAATTCAATCCCTGTGGTGGACTGGCAAAAGCATTGGACACCTATTCTCCTCCTCCCTTATTCATCTACTAAGACTACAAGTTCCTTGAGAGCAACGAATGTAATACTGGGAATTTCTACCATGGCTTCAGCACTCTGGTATGGCTCTCTAGCATTTACCCACCTTTATAGCACTATGGATTAGTAGATAGTTTAACTTTTTATACCCGTTGTTTCCCCAGCCTCATCCATGTTGTATTTTATAACTAGAATCTTTCCTGCACCAGTTTCACCTGATGTTAACCCCAGTTACACTCTCCTCTCCTATTGCACTTCTCTCTATCTGCTTTAATTTCCATGTGCCATATTTAGATTGAACTCTCCCTGATACACTCCAGCAGGATGCTTAAGAGTTTGTCTTGCAGGAGACTACATGGACTTTTATCCTGGACAGAAGCATGTTTATATATATATATATATGCTGGCCCCAGGTAAGCACTCTATGAAAGTTTTGTTGAATTGATAAAAAAAATATATGAAATCAGGGCTGTGACTTTCTTAGACCTCATAGTTTTCAATGTATTCAACTCTTTACATGTTCTTACTCTCAGCTATATGTTTGTACCACAATTAATTTTATAGTCAAAACTCCAAGGCACAATCATAGGAGTGCTGACTTTCCTTCCAGCAATGGCCATTCCACCCTTTCAGCCTTCTCACAGTGTCTGAATTCTTCCCCAGCTCCATCTCTAAAGTCTACTTGACCCAGAGAGGACCTTGAAGCTCCTTAATGTGCTTTTCTACACGTGTTAAGCTATCTGTGTCTTCATTATATGATTTATTTCTTTTTACCTTGAGGGAAATACAAGGAGCTGCTTTCCCTGTTATACCCAGGTATAGATCAGATTTTGAACAGTATGGAATGATTGTGCCAGAGCCGGAAGTCATTTTCAAGTTCTAAGAATCCGTTTACACAGTCAGAGAAACAGAGGGCCCTAAGCAGTTTTCCTTTCTGTCAGGAGAATGCAAGGTCTTATTTAGGTTCAGTAGGAGGGAGAAATGGAAAATAATAGAAAATATCAAAAATGGTGATAGTTTACATCCAGGGGCAGCTTTTAGCAACATTCTAGTAGTTTGGCCTCTGTTTTGTTGGCCAGAGTAGAGTTAGTGCTGGGAGAATGAATGCACTTTCCCTTATTCCTCATCCCTGGCAAGAACATCTTATATTTGCATTATCTTTATTTTTTTATTTTTGAACGGATTTATTTGGATTGAATTTTATTTTTATCTTGGAACTTCATTCCTCTAATTTTTAAAAGGACCCAGAATATGTAAGGCAAAGTATATTGCCAAAGTCAACACCTGACGCTCAGAAAAAGTGTACACACTACAGTGTTGACCAGGAGCTCAAGGCAGTGAAACTTTGATCTATACTATTGCTTGCTCACTGCCTCTAATCAAACCCCTTTCTTGTTCCTCAGAGACTGTATGGTGTATGAGCTCTTGACATGAATAGCTATCATGGACTGTCTCTCACATATCCAAAGTTGACCAGCATAAAATAGTTGATGGGAGGAAAAGGACATAAAGTTTGTTGGGTATGGAAAGAGGTGGGTGTATTTTGGAGGAGAAAAGGGTGAATTATGATTAGGATGTACTGTATGACATTCTCAAAGAACTAATACAAATGATAAAAAGAAGACAGAAGGAATATCTAGTTGTGGTGTATTTTGAGAAAAATGCTGTTTTTAACATGCAAGTTTTCTTTCTCTGAACTATAAAGTGGAGATTATGTGAGCTATAAACACGAATCTTCAAGGTTAAGGATGTCTATTTTACCACATCGTCTTCAAACTGTCATAGATATTGTTATGTCTGCAGTTTGATTTTCCTACATGACTTCTTACTACTGAATTCTCAACATATTTTTAAAACTTACTTATGGCATGCTTTTCACATGTTAGGAACAAATATATAAATATAAAAGAATGAGATGCATTGTTATGTTCAATTTGTTAATGGTGGCAACACTTGTGGAGTACTTTCAGTGTGACAGACACAGGTTAACAGTCTTATAAGGTTTCTGCTAAGTGGTTATTACAATTATAGATGAGGATTCTGAAACATAAAGATGAAAAATAATTTGTCCTGCATCATATGACAAGGAAAGATGAGTCCAAGCCTCAGTCTCTGCAAGCCCAGGCCTGTCATCTGTTAAGTCCTCCTAGAGGATGCTGTGGATATCCTTAATACACTGGACTTGTTTAGAGCTAGAGAATTACTAAATCCTGAGAGATTAATACAAATCATCAGAACAAATATGAGGAGAATCTTATCTCACAGGAGAGACCTAACAGTGGGGGTGCATAGAGTGTGAAGAAAGAAGTCATATTAAGGAACAATCTAGAAGGGATCTCAGGGCCAGAAGATAACATCTTAGAGATCAAACTAAGGATTTTAAACTTTTCCTGGAGGTAATAGAAAGTTATTTAAAGACCTATAAGAACAGTAGTAATGATTAGTTGTAATCGTGATTTTTTTTATCAGCTCCAGTTCTCCAGACGAAACAATATTTATCTTTTCCAAGGTAGAAGATTTAGGGATGAAGACAAGGAGATGCTTATGAGAAGTTTAGGAGTAGCCTCCTTATAGGCCACAAGCCTGGGATGTTGTAGAGTTTGTTTACTTGTTAATTTTATTTGAGGAAGAATTTGTCAGAGAATAAATCACAAAGTTAGAAGGCAGTACTAAATGTTGAACAGGGGCTGTTTTATGAAGAGGTTTAGTTGAAGAATATAGATGAATTGATTATCATGGAACAATCTGTATTTTCTATACAAAGAGATGTATCTTGTATCACTATGTATCCCTAGTATCCAGCTTAGAGGAAGAGGTTGGTGGATGGTGAGATCATTTTCACAAACTCTCTTTCTCTCAGCAAGAACACTAGGCAGGGGTAAGCTCTTTTTGTAGATACAAGGAGATATGTAACTTTACCAGTGGGAATAGGTGTTACGGGACTCAAGAGACACAGAAGACACAAGATAATCTATGTGTGGAAGATGTAGAAAGTCACATGATCAAGTCACTGCTCATGAACAACATCTACATATCTGAATAGAAAGGATGGGGAGTTCTTGGGAGAGGGTAGGTAGGTACTTAGTTGTTATGGTTATTGAATACAACTAGAAGAAGCTTCTTGGCTTTTTGTTTTTGCTGTTTTTGTTGTTGCTTTTGTTTTGTATCTTTTCCAAAGTCTATAGAGTAGACAGGGCAGATCTCTAATGAAGTAGTCTATCCTGCTCAATTTTCCTAAAGCCTGGCTGTGATCACTCCCCCCTTTACTTGCCTTCTTCATGAAGCCTTCTCTAATAATTTCTCACACTCAATCTCCCTACAACTCTATTTTTTTTATTTCAAATGAATATTTTTCCCATTCATTTTCATCCATTCATTAAGCTATTTGTCACTGATTGGTTCTTTGTCTTTCTTTAAAAAATAATATTTTTATGTGTGTGAGTGTTTCATCTGCATTTATGTATATGTATCACTTGTATGCCTGGTGTCTTCAACAATGAGAAGAGGTTGTCAGATCAACTGGAACTGGAATTACAGATAGTTGTTAGATGCTGGGAATCAAAGCAGTGTTGTTTTCAAGAATAAGTGTCCTTAATTGCTGAGATGTCTTTTCACCACCTGCTTTATGTGATTCTTTAGTACTTTTTGCATTTTCAACACTATTGTATGTGCTACAATGTAAGCAACATAGAATAGTTCACCAACCTTACCAGTTCCCTTTTGTGTGAAGATTATGGTTTCTTATATGAACAGTAAGCATAGAACAAGTCTATGTTCATAAGCAATGCAATGGAGCGCCTGACACCATGAACCTTCTTGCCCAAATCTTTATGTTAGTATACAATTTTTTCATGTTCCCCACATAGGTTAGTTCCTGTGGACCGATAACTTGAGATGGATTATCACTGGATACTTTTCAAATTTACGATCTGGTACTTGAAGAAACAAGGAAAAATAGTAGAATTTATCTACAGTGGTCTGGAAAGACTTGTCCAGGTAACACCTGGTCATGTCTATAGATAATTCAGGCTTTTGTGAGTTGGTTATTGTTACTAGAATGCAGTGGATAGATAATAGGTACACTGTTTACACTTTAAGTGGATAGCATGTCCCAAACATGCACAGTGAGCATCTGGGCTTAAGGTAAGGCATTATGAACTAGTGTGCTATCATCAGATGCTCTTCAATAGGCCATTTTCTTGGACTTAATTTGAAATGTTAGCAAAAAGAAAGTTCTACCATACATTCTTGTAGTGACAATCTTGGAATTTTGGTTTCTTTAGAAAACACAAATGTTCTTTGTTTTTGTGTTAATCCCAGGTGTGGGATATAGGGCTGCTGTGCAGCTGCTGACTGTGATTTGCCTCATTCTCTATCAGAGGCATGGCTTTGCCAGCTGCAGATAGTTTCTGCAACTGTGTTAAGATTGGAACTCTGGGAACTTTCCAGAGGGTATATAAAGGGGCTCAAGAGACAGGGTTGGTGCTTATTGGTCATTTATGGTGGTGGTGGTGGTGGTTTGTTACTAGTCGTGCTCAAAAATAAACAAGAAGAAATACATTAGATTTGGAGATCTTTGTCTCTTTCCCTCCACTGTATCCTTCTTTCTCTCCTGTCTAATGATAGGGGTAAAGCTGGGGGGATAAAGAGTAGCAAAAGAGAAGAACCCACAAAATAGCAAAGACCAGCTACACAATACTATCCATTTATATAGTTTATATTCACCAGTGTCATTGTACACTGGGAAGGCTCATCGGCCTCCTTTCTTAGATTCCTCAATTGTGAAATAGATGTCATAGTATTAGTTAAAGATTCTTACATAAGATAACACCAAGATATGGAAAGCAGATCTGAGATCCTCGTACCTAGAATCTTTTCTGCTCTAACAACTTTAGAAAACAATCCTTATCTTGTTGCAGAGTTCAATCTGAATATGCCATGCTTTTTTTGGTGGCTGCAATGATTAAACATGTCAAATTTTAACTGTCGGTACTATATATAAGAAAAAAAGAAATAATTTACTTTATGTCTGAGAATATACAGTGTTTTATGAGCTCTCAAGTCTCATTTGCATATAATTTGATACTTATCTTGTGGTACAAAAATGTTAGTCTCCTAGATCAGCAGTGATACAGCTGAGGATTCTGAGCCATCTGCTGAACATTTCCCTTGTTTTCTTCTCTTACCTCTGATTTATTTAATGTGAATGAGGCAATGCTGTTGCTTGGAGGGAGAATAAACACCATGAGAGATGTCAGAAGTACAAATCACAGGCAAAGTGTGGAATGTTCTCCTCTAATGTGAACTGCAGATAGCCTGTGAATCCGAAGCAAGGGATGGCATTGCTCCTATGTACAATCAGGACCCAGCTTTAAACTTTCAATAAGGAACAGTGGTGTTGCATGTGCAGGGGCAAGGCATTCTCAGTTTTACTGCGAATGTTACACAAAGAGGTTGAATAGGAATTTAGTTTACAGGTTCATGGAACTATGGGGTGTTAAAATGCTGTGAATTTTAAGACCATGATGTAAATTATTCTCTGAATGAATTATTAGATGGAGAGTAAAACGTATTTGAGATAAATGTCTGAAATCAGGGAGAAGTTATAATCTTTTTTATTAATTACTTTATTTATTTACATTCCAAATATTGCTCCCCCTTCCTGGTACCCCCTCCACAAGTTCTTCACCCCATCCCCCTACACTTTGCTTCTGATAGGGTTGTCCCCCAACTACCCACCCACTCCTACCTCTCCCTGCTAGCATTCCCCGTCCCTGGGGCATTAAGTTTTTAAAGGATTAAGCTCATCCTTTCCCCCTGAGGCAAGGTAAGATAGTTCTCTGCTACATGTGTATCACGGCCCATCGAGGAGCCTTTGCATGCTTTTTGGTTGATGGCTTAGTCTCTGGGAGTTCTAAGGGGTCCAGATTAGTTAATACTGTTGTTCTCAATTCTTCATAGACTTAGAAAGAGCAATTCTCAAATTCATTTGGAATAATAATAATAATAATAATAATAATAATAATAATTAAAAAAACCAGGATAGCAAATACTATTCTCAACAATAAAAAAACTCCTGGGGGACTCAGCATCCCTAACCTCATGATGTACTATAGAACAATCGTAATAAAAACTGCATGGTTTTTATTGGTCATTGGTAAAATGTCATTGGTATAATGACAGGCAGGTAGATCAATGGAATAGAATTGAAGACCCAGAAATGAACCCACACACCTATGGTCACTTGATCTTTGACAAAGGAGCTAAAACCATCCAGTGGAAAAAAGACAGCATTTTCAACAAATGATGCTGTTTCAACTGGCAGTCAACATGTAGGAGAATGTAAATTGATCCATTTCTATCTCCCTGTACAAAGCTCAAGTCCAAGTGGATCAAGAACTACCACATAAAACCAGATACACTGAATCCAATAGAAGAGAAAGTGGGGAAAAGTCTCAAACAAATGGGCACAGGGAAAGAGTTCCTGAACAGAACAACAATGGCTTATGCTCTAAGATCAAGAATCGACAAACGGGACCTCATAAAATTGCAAAGCTTCTGTAAGGAAAAGGACACCGTCAATAGGACAAAACTGCAACCAACAGATTGGGAAAAGATCTTTACCAATCCCACGTCCAATAGAGAACTAATGTCAAATATATACAAATAACTCAAGAAGTTAGACTCCAGAGAACCAAATAACCCTATTTAAAAATGGGGAACAGAGCTAAACAGAGAATTCTCAACTGAAGAAACTCGAATGTCCGAGAAGCACCTAAAGAAATGTTCAACATCCTTAGTCATCAGGGAAATGCAAATCAAAACAACCCTGACATTCTACCTCACACCAGTCAGAATGGCTAAGATCAAAAACTCAGGTGGCAGCAGATGTTGGTGAGGATGTGGAGAAAGAGGAATACTCCTCGATTGCTGGTGGGATTGCAAGCTGGTACAACTGCTCTGGAAATCAGTTTGGCAGATCCTCAGAAAAATGAACATAATACTACCTGAGGACCCAGCTATTCCACTCCTGGGCATATACCCAGAAGATTCTCCAACATCTAATAAGGACACATGCTCCACTATGTTCATAGCAGCCATATTTATAATAGTCAGAAGCTGGAAACAACCCAGATGTCCCTCCACAGAGGAATGGATACAGAAAATGTGGTACATTTACACAATGGAATACTACTCAGCTATTAAAAACAGTGACTTCAGGAAATTCACAGGCAAATGGATGGAACTTGAAAATATCATCCTGAGTGAGGTAAATCAGTCACAAAAGAACAAACACGGGATGTACTCACTGATAAGTGGATATTAGCCCAAAAGTTTAGAATACCCAAGATTCAATTCACAGACCATATGAAGGCTAAGAAGAAGGAAGACCAAAATGTGGATGCTTCAGTGTTTCTTAGAAGAGTGAATAAAATACTCACAGGAGAAAATATTGTGACAAAGTGTGGAGCAGAGACTCAAGGAAAGTCCATCCAGAGTCTGCCCCACCTGGGTATACATCCCATATATAGCCACCAAGCCCAGACTTTATTTGTGGATACTAGGAAGTGCTTGCTGATGGAAGCATGATAAGCTGTCTCCTTAGATGATGTGACAGAGCCTGACAAATACAGAGAAAGATGCTCACAGCCAACCATTGGACTGAGCTTGGGGTCCTGCATGGAGGATTTGGAGAAGGTAGTGAAGGAGCTGAGGGAGTTTGCAGCCCCATGGAGGGAACAACAGTGTCAGCTGGCCAGATCCCCTGGAGCTCCCAGAGACTGGACCACCAACCAAAGGATACACATGGAGGAACCCATGGTGCTGGCCACAAATATGGCAGAGAAGGGCCTTGTTGGCCATCAGTGGGAGGAGAAGCACTTGGTACTGATGGTGTTAGATGCCCCAGTATAGGGGAATGCTAGGGAGGGAAGATGGGAGTGGGTTGGGGAGACAGCACCCCCATAGAGGCAGTGGGGAAATGGACTAGGAGGTTTCCAAAGGGGAAAACATTTGAAATGTATATAAAGTAAATATCCAAAAATAAAAATAAAAACCTAAGATGTTACTATTTAGCCTTTATTCAAGGTTTGCTTAAAATGACAGGCCTATAAACTGAAAAATAAAATACCGTTGTACTTATGGGTTTGCAATCTCCTTCAGTTCCTTCAGTCCTTCCCCTAACTCTACAATCGGGGTCCCCAAGTGTGGATACTTCAATCCCTCTTAGAAGGGGGAACAAAATTATCATGATAGGCAGAGGGTGGGAAGGCCCTGAATGAGAGAAGGGAGGGGGAGGGAAAATGTAGGCAGGATCATGTATGTGGGGAGACAGAAGAGAGGCCCAGAGGGCCAGGAGAATGAATAGAATTATGCACAGTATGAAATGGAAGGTAGGGGAAGGACCTCTAGAAAGTCCCAGACACCAGGGATGTGAGAGGCTCCCAGGATCCAATGAAGATGATCTTATTATCCAACAGTGGAGAGATGGAACCTAAAGAGACCACCTCCAGTAGATAGACATGGCCCCCATTTGAGGCATGGGGCCACCCACCCATCTTCAAAAATTTTCAGACTTATTCCTGTCTAAAGGAAATACAGGGACACAGATATGGAGCAGAGACTGAAGGAAAGTCCATCCAGAGACTGCCCAACTTGGGATCCATCCCATGTGTAGGCACCAAACTTGACATTATTCCTGAGACCCTGCTGGGTTGGCAGATAGGAGCCTAGCATCACTGTCCTCTGAGAGGTTCTACCAGCAGGTGACAGAAAGAGAGAGAGAGAGAGAGAGAGAGAGAGAGAGAGAGAGAGAGAGAAAGAAGGTCTTAAAATCTTAACATGGTACCCACAACAAGAATCAGAGGCAGTGTCTTAGGAGCTGATGGCATTGTGGGCTTGCTGAGGAAGAAGTTGTTTCCAGGGTTTAAGATTGAGTTAGAAGATAATTACAGGCAATAAAAATACATTATGGATACCAATATGAAAAGGCAAATGTGTCAGAAAATCAGAAACAAAAAATTCTAAGAAAGCCAAGGTCTGGAAAGGCCCATCTGAGCCATGGTGCCTGTTGTCCATGGCACCCAGACTTACCATTAGTGTTGAAGACATGGAAGGGATTTCTGAACAGCATTTTATACAAACTATAATGGTTCAAACAGGTAAAATGCTTCTTGCTTAGCTATTGTGAATATGGTCCAATTGCTTAACAGAGGGCACAGAAACACACATTAGGTTGTCATTTCAAAATTGTTTTTTGATCTTTGGCATCAAAGATCAAAATAGTCTTTGCTATTTCAATAAAGGCAGGGAAATGGATATATTTTCGGCAAGGAGAAATTTGACTTTTACAAAGCCAGTTGAGCTTTATGAGAAAGATTTGGTACTGAAATACTTTCAGTTAAGATAGGTGATAGCTATACAGATGCTAGATAGATAGATAGATACTATATGGATGACAGATAAT
>JADRCH010000060.1:8999717-9092848 GCA_019843965.1 Rhynchomys soricoides | reverse complement strand
TATATATATATATATATATATATATATATATATATGATATATGCATATAATATATGCCAGGCATAAACCAAAAATAATCAGAAACCCAATAAAGCAATAAGTATGTGTTAATATTTAGGGGGTATGAGCTTGGTGTCTCTGGGGCAAGCTTTGGAGTTGCTTGACTACGTTATAGAGAATTTCAGATGAACAGGACCTGGCCACAGAATTAGATCAGAGGATGCAGTTTTCATACAAATGGTTTACTGAATGGGCAATGACAACTGAATGTATCTTTGTGATGAGACTTGGAGTTAAGCAGTGACAGAAAAAATGTAAAATCTAGTCAGTTGTCACATAATTAATGCTCTGTGTAATTGAACCTCACCTCTTGCAAGGAGATTCATTATATTTCTCAATTTGGAACAGTTTAGAATCATCCAGCATTGAAGTCTCAATGAGGTTTGTCTAGATTGTGTTGGCATGTAGGTAGGTCTAATGAAGCTTATCTTGATTATGTTAATTAACATGGGAAGACCCACCCACTGTGTAAATGGCACCATTCCCTGGGAAGGCACTCTGGCTTGTGTAGGAATGAAGAAAGCAAGCCGGAGCACAGGAATTTTTGCATGACCTCATCACTTTTGTTTCTTGACTGAGATGTAATGCAACCAGTTCTCTCAAGTTCTTGACAGTCTATCACCTGTAATTATGAATTTAAAAAGTAAACTTCTCCTTTAAGTGTTTTTTGTCAGAGTATTTTGTCTCAGCAATGGAAAACAAAACTAAGATGTCTCTTATGAAGAAACGTTGGACAGAGTATACAGCATGGCAGGATTGAGCTTGATGCAGACAGATAAGAGTTGGAGTGCTTGTGCTCCACTTCCCATGATACATTGGGACAGCAATGTTTTAATTCTGGGACACCATTGCCTTATCACTTGGAGCAGCAAAGTAGGTTCTACAGAATCTAGAATGTCTATAAGAAGTGAATCAGACTTGGTACATCAGAGGTTGGTTATACTGAAGTAATGAAGAGTGAGCACAAACGGATTGCCAGTAAAATGTATCTTTCTGACCCATACTATACTTGCAATGATCATTACTTTTTATTTTTAATAAAAATAAAATTCACTTGCAAATTGCTCCAGCCACTAGGAATTCAATAAATGTTTGTTTTCCCCTTTCATCTTCATCTTTACAGTTTTCCCCAGTGGCTAACACTCTCTGTGTAGATGATATTCGCAAGCCTTCATAAAACTATCATAGATCAGCTGCAGCTTACACCTTACTGTCTTCATTATATCCTTTCTCTCCTACTTAAACAAAATAATATGAAAGAAATGAGGGCCAAAGATCACCAGGGAATTTGGAGTATGTTATGCTAATCAAGTGGCTTTCTTGTTAAATGTTCATTATGTGAGCCTGGGGGCATCATCTTGGAAGATTCTGGATACAGTGTAATTTCTATCTAAATCTCTCCTGGATGAAGACTCCCTGGGCGAAGTCCAGTCAGCAACTACCTCATTAGCATATCTAACGCCACATGCAAATATCTACAGCCCCAGTGTGTGAAACTCCAAAGGGAATTTCTACCACTGGAATGAGCTACATTGAGGATGACAATCTTTTGAGTGTCATTAGGGTAAATGAGGCGGTAATGGAAGTGCAGATTATAGCAACTTCAATAATTTATTTCACACTCCTCCATCAGGGTAGCTTTTACAAACAGCTAGCATCCTTAATTGAAATGTAAATGAATGATAAATTATGAAAAATGTATTATGAAAAGTAAAACATGGCCCAAATAAAAGATCAGAAATGAAAGGTTTTATGAAGTTGAGAAAATGAATCTGAAATGTTAATTGCCTGGCTGGGAATAGCTCCCACAGCCATCACAAAGGAGGGGTGAAGGGAGAAAGTGTTTGCCAGCAGCCTGAGGATTTGTATGCTACTCTGGAAGAAGTGGTGTAGGTGTCAGAGCCCTGTTTACTTGACCTCCTGAAGAACTAACCCAAGAAATATGAATAATGAATGAAGAAGAGGTATCAATGGCCAAGCCAGTGAAGAGACTCTTCAAACCACTGGGACAAAGAGCCATCCCCTTTTTATTAATCTTTGGCTGAGTTAAAATAACTAACCATTCTTTGGCCCATTTTTTTTTCTTTTTATCACAGGAAATAGGGATCATCTTTATGCAAACTGAGTCTAAGATAAAGGAATTTACAGTAGTCAAATGACCTCAGTTTCCTCCAATTGCATATCATTTTTCATAACTATAGGAGTCTACACACATAAGTTATGATTTATGGTTTATTGGGAGCCAGGAATCTGAGTTCTCTCAGGAGCTAAAGCCTGTGCATGCTATCAGCTGAGATCACTGGGGAACGAGAGATCTGTTCTTCAATAGAATTAAAAAACCTTCAACTATGTCTTTAAGGATCATGGCAACCTTTGAAAGGAATGCGTATCAGTTTCCTGTTGCTGTTATGACAAATTGCTATAATAGGAGTAGCTGAAAACAAGAAAAATGCATGATAAAATGCCAAGATCAGCTGAGAACAGTCAGACTAAGCAGCGTAGAGCAAGGGTTGACCTAGCTGCCATCTTCTGGAGACTCAAGGAAGAGTCTGATTTCTTGCTCCTGTACCTTGTAGAAACTCTCTGTGCTATATAGCCATTTCACAAATCTGTCAAACCAACCTTCTTCTTTGATCTTATTGTGACTTGGAACCCTTCCTCTGTCTTATCAGATCCTTGTTACATTGTGGACACTTGCACATAGAAGACTTTCTCAAATCCTTTGTCATATCTGCCAAGTCCTTCTTACCATGGATGAGAACACATATAGGTTCCAGCAATTAAAGCCAGGGTGCCCCTTGAGGCTCTTTGTTCAGCTCACCATTAAAAGTTATGGAAATAGTACTCATTGGTAGGGCTACATTCCAGAAACACTTGTATTACTTTGTTTTGTTTTTGATGTGTGAATATGTATTTGTGTATGTTCATAAGATATTTTTCCATGTACAGGTATATGTGTATTTAGAAGTGAAAATCAGAGGCGAATCTTAAATATCATCTTTGGATATAATTCTTGAGGAGAGTTTCTTTTATCCCCTTTGCTCCCAAATAACTGCAGGCCATTTCTATGCCTGTTCTAGCCTATTTTGCTTCCAAATAAAGACACAGAGACTTGGTATTTTATTGTCAGTTTGCTGGCACCCAGCTGGGCATGTTCTGAGATGCGGCTACTACCCAGCCACATGTCCCATTACTTACTATCTGGTCCTGCCCTGGCTCACTCTTGCCAATGGTGAATCCTCCTCATCTCTTCACATGGTCACTTGTTTTCTCCTCTGACTCTGTCTTTGGAACCCCGATTAGGCTTGGAAGTCCTGTCATATTATCTTCTTCTGCTCAGTTACTGGCTAATCAGCACTTTACTAACCAATCAGAGGTGATGGAAAATAATTTTTATATAACATTGAAGCAGGAGATGCTTGGCTATGCCAATACCCAGACTGCAATCAGATATCTGAGCACAGAAGTCAGCATCTGAATATACAGTGCACAAAACCATCCCCCTGAAACATCCCAACTAGTCCAGATGGACCAGGCAGCACTGGGAATCTGTCTTTCTCCACCTCTTTCAGCACTGAGATATTAATCCTGTGTTACTATATCTATTTGTGCGTAACTGTGAGTGTGAGTGAGTGTGAGTGAGTCTGTGTGTGTGTGTGTGTGTGTACATAGATTCTTGAGATTCAGTTCAGTTCTTCATGTTTTTACAGGCAGCACTTTACTGATCAAGACAACTCTTATGCCCCTAAATAACTTTTATATAAAACAGCAGGATAAAATAAAGCAAAGACACTTCTGCAAATGGGTACCCATTCTCTCTTTCTTTGGTGCAAGGTTTTCACCTGAAACATAATGAAGGGGCAGATTCCAAAGCAGATTTTGTCAGTTTGAGTTATTTAAACTTTTGATTACCAATGCCAAACACTGAAAATTGCTGATACTGTGTTTTTGCTTTTGTTCTATTTCTTTTTAAATTGACCTCATGTATTATTATTAATGTGTTTATTATATTATTATTTATGTATTATTATTGTCTATGTAAGTGTATGTGTATGTGTAAAGGCAAGGTTCCTTTCTTAGCCATACTGTGTACTCCAACATAGCTGGTCCACAAGCTCTTGTGTCTCCAAATGCATTGCATGTGTGTGCATATGTCTGTCTCTCTGTCTCTCTGTCTCTCTGTCTCTCTGTCTCTCTCTCTGTGTGTGTGTGTGTGTGTGTGTGTGTGTGTGTGTGTGTGTGTTATCGGGATTGAACTCAGTTTGTGAGGCTTGGATAGAAAATGCTTTTACCTGTTGAGCTATCTCTTTGGATCTGTTACTGTACTTTAAAATATACAAATAAGAATTAGAATAATGAGTCTAGGGAAGAAATTGTAGATTAAATTTCATTGTCACATGACAATCAATAAATATAAGAAAAATCTATGCAAAGAGAGTAGAAGCAAGAATTGATGAACTGTCCATTCAACAGGCTAGTGTTTGTGAACACAGCATCAGTTAAAAACCCATGCACAACCTCTAAAAGTCTCCTTGTAAACTTTACATCTCGGTAAATATTTCAAAAGACTCCCAAAGCATTGTGTCACAACTGCACAACTAGGTAAAAATCTGGTGACATTCAGGAACACTACTTCAAGCAAATGTGCAAATATGGTGCAGACTCTTTGGATAGTAAAGATTGCTATGGACTGCACATTGAGAGGGCTGATACCCATTCTTACTTGATATTATTTATGACTAACTGAAAAAAAGATACTGAATTTGCAATCTTTAACATGTGTACACTTTTTTTCTGAAGTTCTTGCCATCAGAGTATACTCTGTGATATTAAAACTACAATAATTTTGGAGGTAGATGATTTTTGTCTGAATGTCTATCTTGTTTTTTACACACTGATCATATAATATTGAACACATTGCCTTACCTCTGTCTCTCTGATTTTCCATGCATGAAACAGACATGTTTTAAGAATTCCTGCTGTCATTAGTTTGCTATTGCAGTAGCAGTTGTTATAAGAATCTACTCTTGAAGGAAACTACATAGTCAAAATCATGTCTGTGAAGAACATTAGTGGCCAGGAGTCAAGGACCATGTAAATGAACAGTGAACTTGGTATGTTTGCTCCTAAGGAGAAAAGATCAGTGTGATTGAGAGTGTGGAGTTGTGTGGATGATTGAGCCGGGCTGTGTCACCTCATCTTGTTTCACTCTTAGACTCAGAGTAACATCTTTAGTTCTGGTTCTCGGGACCTTCAGGTTAGAACTAGTCACATACCTGATTCTCCAGTATATAGACAAAGATTAGGGAGCTTCTAAGCCTTGGTAATCATGGGAAGCAAATATAATAGGACTCTCTGTACCCTCTCATATCTATTCTCATATCTATGTGTATAGATGATGGCTGAAAGATAGCTGAATGGATAATGCATGATATACAGATGATAGATGAATAGAAAGATAGATGAAAAAGGAGAGGAAGGGAGGGAGAACAAAGGAACGAAAGAGAAGAAAAGAAAGACGGCAGAAAGAAAGAGAAAGGCAGGGAGGATAAAAGAAAGGAAAGAAGGAAGAAAGAAAGGAAGAAAGGAAGGAAGGAAGGAAGGAAGGAAGGAAAGAAGGAAGGAAGGATAAGGAAATCCCAATTATTTTGCTTTTTTTTTTTAAAAAAAAGAAAACTATCGTAAAGTGGAATTTCTTCCTTCCTTCCTTCCTTCCTTCCTTCCTTCCTTCCCTTTTTCCTTCCTTCCTTCTTGTTTTCTTCATAAAGAAAAGTAGGATCACTTGTTTATCCAAATCATCTATTCAGTGAAAATAATCCGAACTACAGAAAGCTAAGAGATTAAATTCTCTCCTTGTGTAATTAGCAAATGGAGCTACCAATGTCTTGCCTGCTGCATGTGTTTTGAAGTATTTCACCTTTCCTTTGAGGCTCCTTTAACACTTTAATCCTAGTGAACAGCTTCATTCTCTCATTCTACCAAACCATTTTGTGTATTTTCTTTGCTGTCTTCTTAATCATGCATCAGAAGAGTTTCTAATATGCTAGATGAAACGCAGAGAAAAGAACCAACAGACAAGCACTAAGTGAAACACTGACTGCTTAGTCTCTCACTGCTCTGGAGCTTTTCTTGGATAACTGGTCTCTCTGTCAGTCTGAATAGCTTTCTTCCACCTGTAAATTTAGAGAGTTGGATTCATTTCTTCAGCCTCTTGCAACCAGCTTCCTAATCTGTGGCCAGGCATCATTTTGCTTTCTATACAACTTTTCTCCCATAAACCCTGCCAGCAGAGCCTGCTGATTCTTATATCCAGTGTTTGGATGGCCTGTTAATAGTTTCTTTGTGAAATTATTGTTCATATTTCTGAAATATTTTATAAAACCAGTATTGTTGCTTATGTTATAAAGAAAAAAATATGAAAGTATAATTTTCACACCATAAAATTCAGTCTTCAAATAGTTGACTAGTTTGGAACATTTTAATATATTCTGAAAGCTTAACAACCCTCAACAGTACTTAATTTCTGAGAAATTTCACCATCTCCATCACCCAGGATTCACCCTGATTATCCTATTTCTCTAGCTCCTAGATGCTAATATTCTACTATCTATTACTATGAATGTTTTATCTTAGAAACTTTAGTGGAAACAAATGATAGGAAATACTTGAATGTGTAGCACATTTTTTAAAACAAGTCTCCAAAATTTATCTGTAGTGTAGAATATGTCAGTATTTTTATTCACACTTATGAATGAATACTATTTTATTGCACGGATATACTACATTTGGCTAATCAGTTTCTTAACCTATGGACCCTTTGATTGGGACCATATTTTATGCTCATGTATAATGATGCCTTAGATATTCATGTATAAATCCCTAGGAGGACACATGACTTTAATTCTTTGGGAACTTAGACAACAGTTTAATTACTGAGCTTTTGAGAATAGCAGCTGTCATAAATGGTCCCAGAAGTTCATCCAGGTTCATAAATTAGGCTCCCAGACACTCCTGTGAGGGTGTCAGCTTCAGAAAATGGACCCTGAGCAGGATTTATCCATAGAACTTGTGACTCACTTTCTCTAGTTCTTATTCCTCTCCTGGTCAAGAACAAACTAAGGGTTAACTCCATAACAAAGACTGACATTCTTTCTGATGCAATTGCTGAGGGCTTACCATGGATAAAATGTCAAGGATCATCTTTTAAGCTTTGGCAACCAAAGTCTTGGTATTTATAGAGAGAGCTCCACAAATTGAAAAATCATACAGTGAAAGATTTTAATTTTTAAAATTCTGACATGACTATAAAAGCTTTGATATATAAACCTTCTGGAATAACATGATAGCTGCTTTAGATGCCAAGGCTGACTAGCTTTCGGAACATATCCTTGTTATGAGAACAATATGCATAGACAATTGTCTCAAAGGCTATTGGTGTTAATTAGATTATGACAGAATGTTTGAATATATCCCACAGGATACAAGCAAGATATCAAAACAGCATCTCCTTCTAATATTCAACTGGGTAATGCACCTTGATGCTGTTGCATTTTTAAATTTTCTTAGTTTACGTTGTTTATATTTAGTTAATACATCTATTTTTGTTTTATAGAGTTAAGTAGTTAGAAACATATCCATGTGATTAAACATTCTGTATGGAATTCATTAATCCTTTAAAATTGTCACAATCTTTTTCTTTATTCATTTTGAATGTGATTCTTACTAGGCTGAATTTGGATTTTTTAAATTTTAAGTTACATTTTAACCTATTTAGAGAGAGAGAGAGCGAGAGAGAGCGAGAGATCAATTTGCTTGCAGGAACTGTTTTTTTTCCCACTATATCCCAGGGTCTATCTCAGGTTGTCAGGCTTGCCTGCAACTGTCATTACTGGCTGAGCCTTCTTGCTGCCTGATTCTGCAGCTTGAAAAACTATCATAAAGATTGTTGCTGACATATAATGTCTGTTTCTGTTAAGCATAACAAATAACTTTAGGGATAAGAAGAAATTGATATTCTAATTTCTGTACACATTAGGTGTTCAGGGTGAAGAGAATCTGTGCTCTTGAAAGTGGTATTTAATCTCCTGAATTTATCAGGGATTTGTTTATCCTGTATTTATTTCTCATGCATGTCTGAGAAGGGCAGGTGAGTTATGTAAATGCATTAAGTGAGATGAATATATTTCTTTGCTTAATAAAAATTAACTGTATAATTGGATGATAAAACACTAGAGACAATAGTGTTTAGATGCATTTTGCTGAGGAAGGCCATGCACCAAGAGCCTTCCGTTTGTTTCAGCAGACAATAAGCACACATTGTACCACTGACTTGTGTCTCATCTTTCCATACACTTCTGTAAGCCTGCAAATAATGAATTGCCACTGTGTAACATGCTTAATCAGGAATACTGCCTTTGCATTGCTGTTGGTTATAAAATGTTTTTACTATAAGCCAGAAATGTCAGTAATTTTATTTTGTAGAATAATTTGATTTTTTACATTGGAGTTCAAGTAAACAATCTATGAATTCTGAAGGGCACATCTGTTATTGATTGCTGTCTGTTTTTTCTGCTCTTTCAAAAAGGGTGCCTGTACTCAGGTGAAATCTTAATTGATCAAGTGAGGCTAGAGCCTGTGATTGGGGTGGAGGGGGCAGAGCTGAAAGTTGGAGAGAGAGAGAAAAAGAGAGAGAGAGAGAGAGAGAGAGAGAGGACATGAAGGAAGAGACAAGATGGAACCAGAAGGAGATGATGACCCAGAACCACGGAGCCCTAGGAGCCATAAGTAACTGGGGATTTCATAAATGGGAAATAGAGCAATGTCTGTTTAGAAAATTGCCTGATCTAGGTGTACAATTTGAATTTATATCAACTGAGTTTTGTGTTTGACCTGTGGGTGTTTGGGTTGAAGATTTACTGTTATAAATCTGGCTGGTTATTACAAGTCTCTGGTGTTACCATTATATAGAGCTAAGAAGACCAGAACAGAGAGGCAGCCAGTTTCTGCGGGCTAGCCACAGGGGCCTGGGAAGTACAAGTGGCTAACCATGGGAACCAAGGGAAGACAATATGGGGCTTGTCACCGGGGTTTAGTGAGACCACAAATGTCCAAACGTAGCCGGTTTTCACTACAACATGCAACAAACATCAATGTCAGTCCAGAGCCTGGCAGCCTGAATCTCAAGATAGTCTCTTTGTGTGGCCAGTTGAGACACACCACTTTTTTTTGTTTTTTTTCAGATTGCTAATAAAGTCTTATGGTTAGATATAGATGCATACCAATTAAAACAACAACAACCAGAGAACCATGATGAAATACCACAGTGTGTACAATCCCTAGATTCATAGGCTTTCATGGACAGTAGGCAGGCATCTGGAATGAGCCAATAAAGTATAAGATGCTCATGTTTTTAAAAGATTTGTTTATTTATTTTACATATATGAGTACACTGTAGCTGTATTCAGACACATCAGAGGGCATTGGATCCCATTACAGATGGTTGTGTGCCATCATGTGGTTGCTGGGAATTGAACTCAGGACCTCTGGAAGAGCAGTCAGTGTTCCTAACCACTGGGCCATCTCTCCAGCCCAGTGCCCATTGTTTTTATATAGTCATACGAACAAAGAGAGACTTGTACAAGACAATGTCTGAAAGTAGCAGGAAAGCTTCATTTAGCAGCACGATCATGCATTTCTTTGTATGTTTTTTAGAACATTAATTTAATGCATTCTTTGACAATTCCATACGTGTATGAATATAGTGTATCTTGCTCATATCAAACCCCCTCACCCTCCCTCAACATTTTCTCCTCCCATCTTCATGTTATCTTGTATTATTATTGCTAATAATCCACTGAGACCTGTTGGTGCAGTGTGCACATGTGTGTATGGCACTCTCCACCCAGAGTGCAGACAACCAACTGATGGCCCCAATCCCCAGCAATCATCCATTGCCAATAACACATCAGCCAGAAATGGAGTCTCCTGAGCCTGCCTCCCTTCTGGGCTGGATGATAGCCAGGTAGATCCTATGCAGGTCTCTCTTATAGGTGAATTTATTTGCTATAAGCATATGAATGCCCAGCATTAGAGTCCAGTCTCAGCTTCTTAGTTTTGTCAGTCGAGGCTGTGCCTTTCCTAGTCACTCCACTCTAGGTGTCCTTCTCACTTTATTTTTAAAGGAGAAAAATTTTCTTTTGAAAAAATATTGATAGCATACAAATTTCAAATATTAAGACTTTGAAATCAGTGTCCATGGATTTAAAATCGTATAGTTCATATGATAAGGATGCCAGAGAACTTGCCGTTTGGGGACTAGACTTTCTTTACTCTGTGAGTCTGGCATATTTTACTATAGTGTTTTGATTCTTAGTAATGTATATTATTGACCCCATCTGGTTTACCATATGTTGTACTGTAGGTGCAGTTATGCAATACTGAGCTATGGCCAAACCACACTGTAGTATCTTCACATTAAAGTAGTTTACTTTGCACATGACTATGTGTTTCATTTGGCCTGAGATCTGCTGGGTGGTTTCTCTCTTCATTCCTATTGAAGTTGAGCTTTAAGGTTTGAGGTACCTTGACTCAAAAGCTCAGCATATGGTGCCAGATGCTAGCTGGCATTTCTCTAATCTTTCAGTTAATGATCCCAAACTGAAATGATAAGCTCAGTAAAGAAGTGTGTAAGTGTAAGTTACAGAGACTATTGAGACGGGTGCTTAAGGAGGCACAGAGGTACAGAGCATCACTTCTTCCTAATTGGATAAAATAAGTCATAAAGTCAACTTAGATACAAGAAATAGAAAGACTGTATCTTCAGGGAAGCAATGAAGTAACATTATAGAAGGGTTTGCAGATAGAAGTGGATATATTTGTGTCCCTCTTATAATTTAGGATATCTAATGAAGTCAGCTCTGTCTGTGACTACAGCCATGAACTTCTAGTCCAGAATAAGGGAAAACATGGAAGCAATTGGTTGCTTCTGTAACAATGAGCTCAATTTTGGTGGGTTTGCTATACTGTCACAATACTATGCAGGGACAGATTAAGGAATAACTACCTGTTATTGTGAGACCTGAACAAGTTCATGTTCATATTCCCCAGGAAATATCATCCCAGGCTGACCTGAGTACATGAGGATGAAACAAAAACTAACTGACATACCAATTACTTACTTTATGTCAGAGGCAATTCTAACATTAACATGCATGAACTCAATTCTCAGAAAAATTCTACAGAGTGGTTATTATGATTTTTAACACTTAATCTAGGATGAAAATGAGGCACAAATAGTCACTCCCAAAGTCACACTGCCTATATGTGGTAACTCGTCCTTCATCAAAAGCCTTGTTTCTTTCTTAACCTTTATATACAAGGGGAGCGTGCAATGGAGCAACCTGGTAGATATTAGATTTCTGGAAGAGAAGAGGTGAGATGTTTAAAGGAGGGAGAGGAAGAAGCTGAAGAGAGAAATAAATAACTGGACAGAGCATGGAAGACAGATGCACGTAAAGACAGCAGAACTCGGATACTTCAGGAAGTTTGTCATTGTCTCAGCCAGCAGCATTTTATTGTTTTTTGTTTTTAAACATGGAAAAATCAGTTTCAAATGTAGTCACATGTTCATAGTCATACTTGTATATGTGTGTCTCTTTTTGTGCATATATGTGTGCATGTAGTGGTGTTTGTGTGTGAGCATGCACGTCCACAGGTCCTTTCAAATGCCAGAAGAGGACTTCCAGTGGTTTTTTCATTCAGTCTCCTTATTTTTGGCAATAGGGTCTCTCAATGAAGCAGAGGCTCACAGACTTCACTAGCTTATGTAGGCTATGAGTTCTCCAGATGCACAAATTTCTATCCCTTCCAAGACTGGAGTTACAGACAGAGTGGCCATGCCTGGTTTCTGTATGCATGCTGGAGGTTTAAAATCAAGTCTTTTGCTTTCACAGCAAGCATTCTTACCCACTGAGCCTAGTTACCCACATGTTCCACTTTTAGTAGGTATTTTACATATGGTTTTATGCTCTGCTTCCATGAAACTGTAGCTGCAGTGACCTGTTTGCATTAGAGGCTTCTTGCCCTGCAGAATGCTAGGAAAAACTCTTGTCACCTTGGTCCCTTTGGCCTCATTGCATGCAATGATGAGACAACAAAGTCATTTCAATTTACCTTTCATAGCAGTGGAAACTTTTATTGTTGTCTTGCCCATCTCTTGCTTACTTGATCTCATTCACAAATTAATTTCCTTTTGGGTGAGGATTTCAAATCAGAAATGTAATATTTTAGAAATTTCACATATAGAAAAATCCCATATCTCATGAGTTAGAAATTGTTTTGAAACACATGTTACATTTCTGAATATATTCAGTCTCCAGGTTGAAATACAGGGAGTAAAGAAGTGAAGAAGAACAAAAAGCAACTGCTGAATGGCCATGACTCCAACCAGCACGTGAAAAGTTTGACATTCTAAAAATGGTTTTCTGGGAACTGGTTATATGGCTCAGTAAATACTGTGCTTGCCATGCAAGTATGAGGACATGAGCTCAGATTTCATTCGCATAAAAGCTGTATGCTGGCATGCAACTGTAACCAAGCCCAAAATGATTCAGAGTAAACTCACGTCAAAAAACAAGATGCAGAATAATAGGGGAATACATACAACACACACATACACAGACACAGACACACACACACAGACACACACACACACACACACACACACACCCCAAATGCTTCCTAGGGAAAACAAAAACATACAGAAGCAGACACACCCATTAAGCTATATGAGACTGCTTAGTTTGAAAGTAGTGCAAGCCAATGAAATTGCAAATACTTCTGTGGCTTCCAGTTTCTCTCTAAGCTCCTTAGCACTGTTATCAGAGTGACTCTTTCTGAATTTCTGGTGGCACATACTCCTACTTTTAACATCTTCTCTTTCCCCAGCATAAGGCTCCAAATTCATCAGTGAACACGAAAGGGATTAAAGAACATTCTGTACTCAATAGCAACTGAACTTGGTTTTTCTTAACTATAACCCAGGTCAAACATGTGTTTGGAGTAAACTTTGTATGGTACATGAAAGCATTCCTCCTAAGATTTTAACAGAGGGCAGAAGAAGAAAGGAAGAGGGCTCCTGCAGTGGCCCATCACTTGTCAAGCCAACCCAGGCTATGTTCTCAAGGATTCTTGAACATCTTAAAGATCTAGCTACCTACCTAGAATATATGGATGTATTGTTCAAGATTATCTTCAAGTAAATCCTGGGTTCTATAAGAGATCAGGATGAACAAGTCAGTAAGCAGTTTCTACCATGGTCAGTTCCTGCTTCCAGGTTTTTGTCCCGACTTCCTTGCATGATGGACTATATAAGCAGTAAGAAGAAATAAGCCAGTTTTTCCACTGGTTACATTTCATCGTGGCGTTTATTACAGCAAACAAATAGCATTTATTGACACTAAAAGAGTTTCTCTGTGTTATTTTCTTCCATGTTATCTGACTTCCTCTATCATAACAATTATTTATCTATATTTCATTATCTACCTATTATCTACCATCTATTTATCTCTCACTTATCGTAGGTGTATGTATGTTCCATTATCTGTAGCTAGAATATGTATGTGCATATTACATACCATTCATAATATATGCTTGTGTATACCATAAAGTTGGTATATTATTACAAGTTACTAGTACATGTATTGCTATAAAGCTACAGTAACACTGTACACAGAACATATATACATGTACTCTTTTGTATCTATAGTTTAGTATATGATATAGAATGTGTTCACTGTAGTGGTTTGAGTAAGGTTCTCTACATAGGCTCATATGTTTAAATATCTGTCCCTGTGGAGGGATATCTGGGTTGTTTCCAGCTTCTGGCTATTATAAATATGGCTGCTATGAACATAGTGGAACATGTGTCTTCATTACATGTTGGAGCATCTTCTGGGTATATGCCCAGGAGTGGGATAGCTGGGTCCTCAGGTAGTATTATGTTCATTTTTCTGAGGGTCCACCAAACTGATTTCCAGAGAGGTTGTATCAACTTGCATTCCCACCAGCAATGGAGGAGTGTTCCTCTTTCTCCACATCCTCGCCAACATCTGTTGTCACCTGAGTTTTTGATCTTAGCCATTCTAACTGGTGTGACGTGAAATCTCAAAGTTGTTTTGATTTGCATTTCCCTGATGACTAAGGATGTTGAATATTTCTTTAGGTGCTTCTTGGTCATTCGAGTTTCCTCAGTTGAGAATTCTCTGTTTAGCCCTGTTCCCCATTTTTTGATAGGGTTATTTGGATCTCTGGAGTCCAGCTTCTTGAGTTCTTTGTATACATCAGATATTAGCCCTCTATCAGATGTAGGATTGGTAAAGATCTTTTCCAAATCTGTAGGTTGCCGTTTTGTCCTATTTACAGGTCCTTTGCCTTACAGAAGCTTTGTAATTTTGAGGTCCTATCTGTGGATTCCAGATGTCCCTCCATAGAGGAATGGATACAGAAAATATGGTACATTTACACAATGGAATACTAAGCTATTAAAAACAATGACTTCATGAAATTCACAGACAAATGAATGGAACTTGAAAATATCATCCTGAGCTAGGTAACGTAGTCACAAAAGAATGAACATGGTATGTTCTCACTGTTAAATGGTTATTAGCCCAAAAGTTTGAAATACCCAACAATCACTTCACAGCAACCATAGGGCTGAGTGTGAGTTCCCAGATGGAGGAGTTGGAGAAGGGACTGAAGGAGCTAAGGAAGTTTGCATCTCCGGGGAGGCAGCAACAGTGGCAACTGGCCTGACCCCCCGATACTCCTGGAGACTGATCCACCAACCAAGGAATACACATGGAGGGACCTATGGTGCTGGCCACATGTGCAGCAGAGGAGGGTCTTGTTGGCCATCAAGGGGAAGAGAAGCCCTTGGGCCTGAAAGTGTTAGATCCCCCAGTAGAGGAGAATGCCAAAGAGGGAAGATGAGTGTGGGTGGGTGGGTGGGTGGGAGAATACCCCCATAGTGGCAGGGGAAGAGGGGAGGAAATGGGGAAGATCCAAAGGGGAGATCTGGAAAGGGGGAAACTTTGAAATGTAAATAAAGTAGGAAAAAAAAAGAAATGTAAATAAAGTAGGAAAAAAAAAAAGAAAAATAAATAAAAGGAAAAAAAATATCGGTCCCAAGTTGGTAGAACTGTTTTGGAAGGATTAGAAGATATGGCTTTGCTGTGGGCTTTCAAGTTTCAAAAGTCCATGCCATTGCCATTGTGTTTCTCTATGCCTTGTCATTGTGTCTCAAGACATGAGCTATATGCTACTACTTCTCTAGCACAATACCTGCTGGGCTGCTGTCACACCTGTTGTCCCACTCAAACCCATCATGGTCATGGGCTTTAACACTCTGGAATGATGAGTCCCAAATTAAACACTTCTTTTATAAGTTTCCTTGGTCATGATGTCTTCCTGCAGTAATAAGGAATAACTAACACACACACACAAACACACAGACACACACACATACACCTCACAGAGTATACATGAATATATTATATATAACAATCTGGGGGAGTCCTTCAAATTTGCACTTCAGTTCACTAAAGTGCATCCTACCTGAATTTGATGTTACCTTGCTCATTACAGAAAAGATTAGACTTTATTATTTCAGTGTGCTCACATTTTTGTTATGACACTCATATTTGGTCCTTGTCTTAGAGTTTTATTTCTATGAAGAGACACCATGATCACAGCAGCAGTTCTTATAAAGGAAAAATTTTAATTGGGGCTAGCTTACAGTTTTAAAGATTTATTCCATTATCATCAGGGCAGAGGCATGGCAGTGTGCAGGCAGACATGGTACTGGAGGAGGAGCTGGTAACTCTACATCCTGATCTGCAGGAAGCAGAAGGAGACTGTGTGCTACACTGGGCATAACTTGAGTATAGGAGACCTCAAAACATGCCCCTACAATGACATATTTCTTCTAATAAGGCCACACCTCCTAACGGTTGCACTTGCTATAAGTCAGGCATCCAAACTCATGAGTCTATGGAGTCATACCTATCCAAACCATCACAGCCATTATTTATTTTATTTATCTGGTAATGCTTTTATAATTTGCTTAACATTGTTTAGAAAACTGTATTTCTGTCCTGTGTGTTTCAGAGTTTGAAGTTGTTGATTTTACAATCCCGATGTTGGTTCTGGGAATTTAATTCAAGTTTTCTGAAATAACACAATATGCTCTTAGCTGCTGAGCCATCTTTGCTGTTCTAAGTCACAGATTCTAGAATTCTGACCACACTCTGCTATCCCTGATTCATTTTCAGTGAACTGCAGGGCTCTGGGGTCCATTACAAACTATTCTAGCAGCTTTTGTAATGGATTGTGGGAAGCTCAGCCCCAATATAGCTACATTTTGACTCTTAGATATATGACTTAAGGAATATGGTAGAAATGGAAATGGAAAGCTTTTAAGAGCTGGAATAATCAATAAATCTGCTGTGAAATAGTGACTAGTAGATATTGCTGCATAAACATGACCGAACAATGGCAGTATCAAAGAGCATGTTAATATGGAGGGGAGAAATATTCACAGAGCCCAACCCCTAGACAAAGAGTTACAGGCTCCAAATAACTGTTGGGAGAAGGAAAATTAGCCTCAAGATTTGGGCACCTATATTGGTTTTACAATGCAGAGTGGTAAGCCCTGAAACAATGTGTGCACAAACAAATGCAGATTCAGCAGCTTGTATTTATATGTTTGTGTACACATGTGCACTCATGTGCATACATATAAACACACACATCTATATGTATGTAAAAATATTAATCAAAGAAAATAAAGCTACCAACTTGAGGTTGGGCATGAGAGAAGTTCAAGGTAATGTATCTAGATAGAATGAACTGGAGGAAATGTGGGGGACATGATGTAAATTCTATTTCAATTTAAAGTATATTTGTAAAAATACTTATCATGTGCAGCTAGATCTTCATGTCTGTCCTGAACAACTGGAGCAGAGGCTGATCTTTTGCCATATGGAGATAAGTGCTTCCCAATAACCCTGTTTGTTTACTCTGTACCCTTTGCATTATGAATTCTGATATCTGTAGTTTCTTCAATGCTTCATAAAGTAAATACTGAAGGAAAGACAGTTTTATTGGTATGCTTTCTTGCTAGAGGGAAGAGGAAGCAGAGAGTAAATCCATGTCCCCAGAGTCCACTAATTTGATGCTTGCTCTTCTAGTCTCCTGATAGAGATTAACTTAATTGTGTGGTACATGCTGCAATTGTTCCAGAGGCTGGGACAAAGAAATTTATTAAACACTGTTTTCTTCAGCAGAAACAACTATTTAGACTTTTGGCTTTTAATTTATAAGTAGTGTGGACATCCAGAGAACTCAGTGGTGATAGCACCGGTGGCTAAGGTATGCAAATATCTCTATCAAGCATCCTGACCACTAGAGAACTCCATATAAATGTCCCATGTACTATTTCTGTGAAGCCTTCAGAAATGGTATTACTTCCCAAGATTCTGCTAAGCGGTCTTCCTCCTGATCTGAATATGGGGTCTTGTGTTTTACTCTTTGCTTAGGTTCCCATTTTGAATTGTGTTAAAGATGTGTCTTTTATTTCTGTGTTGAAGGTTGAAGCCCCAGGTGTGAACTTACCAACCCAGCAGATGGTCTGCTGTGGGGTTCCTGTGTCAATGTTCTCCTCTATCTACAGATTTGGCACTGGTGAGCCCTCATCTTCTATATGCAAAAGCCAATTTGGCAAAGTGATACATGCCCCTTTGCCTTTCTAGACTCGTTTGTCTCTGAACAAATGTTATCCTTGCTGATGGAGATATCAGTGTATAAGAGGGAGGGTTTCCTGTCTTGCCTCTCTGTCTTTCATGTGCATCAGCTGGCTTTCTGCTAATTTTTTTCTTCTCTTGCTTTTTAAATTTTACTTCCCTTCCTGGTGCTTCAATTTGAAACAAAGACATCCCACGACCTGGGAGCACTGGAAAGTTAAAGCCAGCATTTAAAGTTGTGATTACGATATTGAGCCTAATTAAGTTCAGGCTTTTTTCTCTTTTCTCTAAACAGAAAAATCAATATGGGATCTGTGGCCCCTTTAATAGAGATTAAATGGGCAGAAACAGAATTTGCTGCTTTAGAGGCTGAAACACCAGTTTTGGTGTTAATTAAAGGCACTTACTGCAATTTTCTTCCTCTTCAAAATGCTAGCTAGTGGGGCTTCCTCTGCAGTTGCTCCTGGTAATGCTTTGCCAGATGACTGTGGTAGTGCACTGCTGATTTTCCCTGGAATCCCCTCTTCCTTATGAAATTTCCTACATGCTCTGAGGCTGTTTCTTCCTCATGAACAGGTTCTACCATGCCACTCCAGATTGCAGGTTTTCAGTCCCCTCTGCAGAAATTGCCCAACCCTAGACCTTCCCTTGACTTTTCCTTAGTCAAAAATTCCTGGTTTGAAAAGGATTTCTTTATACTTCTAACAAAACTTTCTCTCATGTCACTCTGCATCTCCTTAGGTTGTTAATTATGATTTGCCCTACATCTTCTCTGCTTCCTAGAATTTCTACACAGTTCAGTATCTTTCTAGTAAGCAGCAGCACCTGAGACCTAGTAAAGCATCAGAGAAATATTGAGTAAGCTGTGTATTAGTTTCCTAGAAAGAACAACTATTGCAACAATTAAAAGGACCTTACCCTTCATTACTCAATAAATTATTTAGATTTAATGACTCAACATTCTCTATCAAGTACATAAAATAATTAGGTTAAGCTCCATTTTCATTAAGACCTAAGTGTCAGCTCTCTAGAAAACACTTCCACCTCACATGTCCTCCTCCTGTATAGCTCTAACTTGTATTTATACCATAATATACACAGTGGCCACTTAAAGATGGCTTGTTTTAACTATCTTCCATTGAGAAACTTTGGGTATATGCATTTGATGTGCTCTGAATCCCCACTTCTCTATTTGTTTTGGAATTGCACCAGTATGAAGGGTAGATTCTTAGACATTACAGACAATGAAATAGATATGCTCACCTGCCTTTTCAGTTTGTTTTTCTGAAACAAATTGAAAGCCAGGGAAATACAAGACAATCTTGAAATTTAGCTGGAACCAAGCATTTACTACTTTGAAGGAAGCACTATGGTAGCAGCTTGCCATGAAGTCTTAAGATCAAGTCTTTGGCTGTTCTGTGGTGAGATAGGGATAAAGCAGGGCTGAAGAGAGAGACAAGACTCAAAAAGCAAAGAAGACAAAGGCTGTTTTATTTGTTGAAGTGAAGCTACCATTTTCTCTGAGGGGAATCCTTCAGATTTAAAATGATACATTTCTTGACTCCTGTTGAGCCCAAAACATGAGGGGGCCATGTACAATACATAGAGGAAAAAGGGAACAGTCTCTTTGTGAATGAATACAGTGCACCAGCTTCAGATTAATCTTTAAAATCGCAGATAATGGTGTTTATATGTAAAGGTTGGGAAAACTTCAAGGTTTATGTTGTTAAATGTTGTCACCTAGAGGACTCTACATCTCCTACCAGCCATCCCGAGAATGGCTTAATCTGCACTGTGGAAAGCTTCAGCTCTCTGTCCTATAGAGGGATCAGTGTCTTTTGGTGTCACCTAACACTTTAGTTTAAATAACTAATTAATTGGTCTTTAGCAAAACAATATGAGGTACAAAAGCAGGTTACTTGCTCTACTGATGATAATCAATCAAACCACCAGTATGTGGTTGAGGTCAGACTTTACCTTACAAAATTTCTCAAGCAAAAAACTTAAAGCCACTAACATGAGAATCACTATAGGGCACTGAGAGGAGGAGCTGAAATCTGACTAAAAAATTTCCTGTAGTTAAGGAGGCCTGCATTTATCACTCTCCTATAATGGTAGGAATGAGTATTAATAATTCTTTTCAAATAAGGGATATAATACATATTGATAGTATGTGGCACAAGTTGGTCTTATATCCATTGTTTTTAGTGACTCATTATTTTATGTTAATGAATATACCAAGTAGTGGATACTCTAATTCAAATCAATGTGGCATGAGTCTAGATACTATTATCATTATATTACTAACATGTTCGTTTGTTTATGTGGATATGGGTGTTCATATGTGTTGAGGGCTATACAAAAATGTATGTGTGTGCAAAGGACAGTCTTAGGGTATTTTTCCTTGGGAGCTACCTACGTGGAGGCATATTTTGTTTTGTTTTGTTTTGTTTCTGAGACAAGGTCCCTCAATGGCTTAGAGCTTGTCAAAGAAGTTGTCCTTGCAGCCACAGGAATTGACTTCTCTCTGCCTCTCCAAAACTGGGATTAAAAGTATACTTTATAACACCAAGCTTTTTTTAGTGTATGTTCTGGAATTCAAACTTGAATACAAGGCAAGTACCAACTGAACTATCTTCCTAGCTTTGAGACTATTTTTAATTCTGATTACAATAACAAAATTTCTCAGGAATTCTGAAAGACTTAGTGCTATGATTCCAAGAAAATGCTCACTAAACTCTTATCCACGTGACATTTTGCTGAAGAAGATGGTCACTCAAAAACAATTATTCCCCACAGAGTTACAAATCTGAAGCTTGGACACTTTTCACAATACAGAGGTGAATCCCCCTGATCCAAAGGTGGCGAGGACTGTGAGGAGGAAAAGAATCGAACAGGGATCCAGTGATCACTTCCTGCTTGTTCTTCAGGTGATGCTAACAGATCCATCAGCCTAAAGGAAGATTTTTCAGTGTCTTTTTCAGGTAGACAACCATCAATCACTCTCTTGATTAATTCTGCATCCTTACATGAATAACACTTATCTTTGTCATCTTCTCCTAAGTAATTATTATGATTTCTCATCTCAATGAAAAGCTATTAATGTCAGTCTGTGGGGAAAAAATAAATTAAATAGAAACATTTTGAAAAATAATGTCACAACTGACTCTAGCTCTAATTGTGCTTGTTCCCAAATTTAGTGCACACTGCGCATTAGTGGGTAAAATCACACCATAAATTATTGTGTTTATGACATGCTTTGCAGCATAGAATTGTATGCCAAAAACTTATGACAGGCATAAAAGAATTATGCAGAAATACTGCTGTGTTTGGTGCCAAATTCAGTGATAATTTATAGCTGTCTGAATTTCTAGACCTTTTATCTTGGGCTTTGGATTTTACTGATTCCCCAGTGATAGAATTTGAAGAGAGTCATCTACTTTGGAGGAAATTCTGAAACCTCCACTGTGACCTTCATTAACTACCACCAATGACCTTTTGGAAAAATCATATGGAAACACACTACCTCAGAAGCTTCCTAAAATATATATTTATATAAAAGGATTTAAATTGAATTACCCTAAAATAGGGGTCAATATCTGAATAAGATCACATATGTACAAAGTAAATTTCCAACTGTTGGGAATGGGCTATCTCCTTTTGACTTGTTGACCAGTGGGATTTTATAGACTTCCCAAATATTATAAGCTATTGCCAGTGTTATTATCATCCATAACTTAATGGTAATACATGGTTGCTGAGGATACCATACTTCTATCATAGAATTAGTTAGTACTCGTCTAGAAGCTTCATCCTTACTGGTTAGCAGGAAAAAAAGCAATCATCAGCTTATCCAGCAATGAATCCTGTGAGCTACAATCATAACCTATCTGGCAAGATTTGCCTCCTAGGGCAATAGTAGTGTGGGTATCATAGGAGGAAGCAACCACTTTATGATTGGATTTAAGGTCTGTTTCATGGGATAAAACCCATTCTTCATATTATTATTGGGCCAAGATACTAGGCCCACAAGAGAACTGATTACAATAATTTTTGCAAATGCTCATAGTTTTAAGTTGACTTCTAGTAACTTAACATTATATCCATTCCTCTCAATCCTCATTGGAGAAGTTTCTATATACAGTAGAAGATGATCAACGCAGAGCCCAACAACTGGCCAAGGTTCAGAGATTGGATCATTGAGGAATGGAAGGAAGTAGAAAAGTGTTAGATCCAGATATAATAGATTAATTGAAAGAAATAGTGTTTTCCATGAACAATATGCACATATGAGCTCATAGAGACTGAGACAGTACATATAAGATCTGCATAAACTCAAGGCAGGCAAATTTCAGCACAGAAAAAAAGGAGTGGAGTCCCATACCTAACCAAGGAGCTATTGACATTTGATTGTTGATGGGTGAGGACAAGTCAGTTCATTCAATGGAATAACTTGGTATATCGTACACATTCCAGAGCAGGCTCTATGCTTAGAAGCAAATTCCAACACAGATTGGACTCTATGTTTTACTGAGGCAGAAAAGAGAGGCAGAGGAACATGAAGTTGGATGGATAGGGGTGTAGAAGAGGATCTGTGAGGAGTCGGGGGAGGAGCATGAAAATATATTGTATTCATTTCCCCAAAATGAGTTAAGTCACCATTTTAAAACTCTACACTCCAGGAAAACAAGACTCTAGAAGTCTTGAAACATATTGTCTGCCAAGATTTAACAATGAGCTTACAGAAACACAGGTATGTTAGTTAACTTCTTCCACCTGTTGTGGTAAAGGGTGGCTTAAAGAATACTCAGAGTTCCTGCAATGAGAAAAGCAGGGTGTCACCTGAGGCTGAGGTGACTTATACTTAAGTGACATATAAGTTTAAAGAACCCAATGAAGATATTATTTTATGAGCTTAATCATATAAGTCTTTTCAATGATAATGCCTTAATATATGCATTGCTCCCTTTTTCTAGTATTTATTAATTACCTACTGTTTATCAGAACTACTTCCTAGTGTCTTTAGTATCAACAGTGTGGTTCTGCAAAACTGGTGGCATTTACTGTTTCAATAAGGCTTGATAAGATTAGGAAACTCTCACAAGTTTTAAGGCTAATGAGAAAAGGCTAACACCAATCATATGCCTATAATCTGTGAGGACAGATCCAAGCATCCATTGCTCTAGCAATAACTTCTAACTCTCTTGATTAGATGAGTATTTTGTTGTGGGGGCAAGTATCTGACTTTAACAATAGAAAGTAAAAGAAGAGTTTGTTGCGGCTCACAGAGTATAGTCCATCATGGCAGAAGTATGATAGCAGGAAAATGAGGCAACTGGTCACATGGTACCCAGTTGGAAAAGGAAAGAGAAGGCTAGTGTTCACTTGCTCTCTCCTTTTTGTGTAGGTCAGGTCGAAGCTGAGGAAATGGTGCCACCCACACCCAGGGTGAGTCTTTCATCTTCAGGAAAAACTCTTCATAAACTCCTTTGCCTACACGCCTGTAGGTTTGTCTCTTAGTTGATTCTAAATCACAGCACAATGACAAACAAGATTAATTATCATACTTTCTTGTATTACAAAACAAATCACCTTTTTTTTTTAAAAAAAAAGTCATCTTTTTAAAAATTACTTATTATTTTATGTATATGAGTACACTGTAGCTGTTTTCAGACATACCAGAAGAGGGCATCAGATTCCACCACAGATGGTTGTGAGCCACCATGTGGTTGCTGGGAATTGAACTCAAGACCTCTGGAGTCAGAGCTAGACTGTAGAGAAATCAGCGCTCTAAACCACTGAGCCATTTCTCCAGTCCACAAAGAACATTGGCTCCCCTTCAAATGGAGTTACAAACAGTTGTAAAATACCATGTGGGTGATAGGAATTGAATCCAGATTTGTTTTGGAAAGAGCAACAAGTATTCTTAACCTTTGAACCCTCTCTCCAGCCTCAACTACCACCCTTTCTAATGAGGTTAATGTCCTTCCCCCGTTGTACTACTGAATCCACATTAAAGTGGAGTCACATGGTCATTCAAAACTTATAGCTCTGTAGTTCCTTTGGCCTCTCTCTCTCTCTCTCTCTCTCTCTCTCTCTCTCTCTCTCTCTCTCATTTTTGAGCCTAATATTATTCTGAGGCTTTTTATGTGCCTAATTATGTGATGCAACACAGAGAACACACCTGCACATCTGGGTTCCCTGAAGTCACTTTGCTTGGTTTCAGACCCCAGGACAATGGGATGAGATGCATATTTTACACATCAAATTACCTGGCCGCTAGGTTCTCTTAGCATCCCTCACTTCCTACATGGCACACCTTGACCCCAACCCTGAACTTTTTAGTGCTACCCATCACCCAGAGATTCTCCCTGTGTTCCTACTTCTCTCTTTCCCTCTTCCTCTTCCTTTCCCTCTTCTCTCCCTCTTCCTCTCCCTCTGTCTCTGTTTCTCTCTCTCCCTCCACCTCTCTCTCCCTACCCCTTCTCTTTCTGCACATGCACTTTCTTTCTCTTCCCTCTTGCTTTTCTTCTCTCTCTTTCCATGACCTCCTTCTTTGGGGCCAGTGAACTCATCCAAGAGCAGTTTCCAAATAAACCTGCATGTAATATAATCCAATCTGCCTTGAATTAGCTCAACCAGTGGTGAAATAACTTATCCCACATCTTCTCAGGTACCAGCACTGAAGTATGTATTTGAACACCAACCTCTGAAGCCTCTATCTAGTGTAGGTGTGTGCTCATTCTATCATGTCCAGTGAGTGAGATTGGGACCCATGGGAAGCTCTTCCTGTTACACTAGGAACACAGGAGTAATATAATGCTTCCCAGCTTATGGTGATGTGAATGAATGGTTGTTCAATCTCCAGTATACAGAACTTGAGTCTTCCTGGATTCACATGTTAATTTGATTCATTTATTTACCAACTATGCAAGAAGACTTTTTATAGTGCATGCGCTGTTTCAATGCCTTGTCTATTATAGATCATTCATCTTCACCTCACAAGTTCCTATCTGAGTCCTGACTTCCATGTTCATTGAATATACCTTTTCCTGTTGTATTTCTCAGAACTGCATCTATTGCTGGCAACAAAATAATCACATTTAAGTGCAAATGAGCTAGCATGAATACATTTAGCCTTATAAATTATAAATAAATAAAATGAGTTTATCAAGTGTTATTTTCCCTTTCCATGTATTTAATCAACCATGGAATATAAGCAGAAAATATAGAAAACAAGGATGACACCAATAGATGTAAGAACATGGAGGGAGGAGATCTCATAAAGCCCCCAACACGAGACAAAGAACCACAGGCAAATAAGGACTACTAAGAAGAGAAATAATCTTGCCATGAGAACTCCACCTCTCCCCTGACTGGTCATCCAATACCAAATTATTAGCCCTTATATGCATATAAGTAGTAAACATATATATGTATATTTATATAACAATGGTTAATGTAAAAAAAGGCCAGAGGCCAAGAATTAGAGAGAGAACAAGGTGAGGAGGGGGGAGTGAACATACAAAGGACTGAAGGGAGGAACAGGGAAGGAAAAATGATATAATCATATTTTTATTTGAAACATAAAGGAGAATCTAAGATGTTCAGAGCTGAATTGGCACATGAAGATCGCTTAAGGAAGCCATTGTGTTGTGAAGGTCCAAGTGAGGAAGCAACACTCATCAGAGTGACTGTCCTCGAAGTGTGTACTGTGAGTCTGGATGGGGTCTGGAGAGTAAAAGAATTGCTGATGTACCAATTGGGTTACATTTGGCCTGATTGGGTTGACGTTGCTGCCAATGAGCTAAAAGAGAGGCTACACTCAGTTAAATAATTTGCTGAAATAAAAGTTTGGACTAAAGACGTATGTTGTAAGGAATGGAGGAATTTCTGGAGTATGAATTCTGGTACAGGGAATTAAATAGATACTTGTTTTTCATCTTTACATGCCAGCAGGGGAAGCCTTTGGTGTGCTCCTAGTCAAGGTCCACCTTATAGTTCTGATCCTGTGACTCTTTACAAACTTTAATAGATAGCAGGCACATTCAAAAAGTAAAGCTTGGTGTGTTTTACCAGGGATCCTGCAATTTATATAGCATTTTATGTTTTATAGATCTCTCCTCATAAACTCCATTATTAGAACCATATCACCTTTATATTATTGTCTGTTTTGTAAAGGGACAAGGAGTGAGTTTAAGAAGACATTTCCTGTATTGAGGGTGCTGCTACATTCGCAGCAGGGCTGGATGAGACCACTTAAGCTCCCCTCTGTGCTCTCCCTGTTAACAGCTTCAGCATTACTTTCCCTTGGAGAGAAGCAATAAAGAGAGGATAATCCTGAACGTGCCCAAGAGTTGTGGGGAGGATATGTGAGCTGCCAGAGCTTATCCAGTGCAAAACCTGATTTGTTCATTCACTCTGTCAATAAATATGATCTATCTCAGTTGCTAACCAGTCAGAACGGAAGATTGCTGTAAATGAAATAATACAGCTTACTAAGCCTTCAGGGTTTGTTTGCTTTTAAATAAGGAAGATCCAAACATAAATGGATAGAGAAGTTCATACAAGTGTAAAGAGAAGCTTATTTTCAGTTCATATTTTAATTTTGTGTCAGTGCCCACCAGGATGTGAAGAACAAATGGAATGTGTGACCCTAACAGCATGAGCTTTCCCTCACTATGCCTTGTTATTAGTCTTTCAGCCTGAAATCAACACCAAGTTAAGTTTACCATACAATTTTGAGAGGATCCCATGAGCTTCTTTGGTAACAAGATGCTTATTTGCTTTATAGAACATTTCAATGAGATTTACTTTAGACTGAATGAGCTGGAAAGCCTTTGAGACCTTGAGCACGGAAGTGTAATGATGACTAGCCTTGAAAAGATGAATCTTGCTGATCTGTTGCATGTAGATTATAAGACATGAATTTGAACAAAGAGAAACAGTAAAGAGGCTATATAAGCAATTTTGGCAATAATGTGGATTTGGATTGTAGTCGTTAAAAATGGCAAAATTATCCACATTTGGAATATATTTTAGAAACAAGGAGAATTTGTATATGGGTAAGTTATTTGTAGATAGGTTAGTTTGGAGGGCTAAGAATTATATTGAGTTCTCTCTCCCTATATTCTTGCCCTCTATCTCTCCCACTGGATCTCTTCTGTTCCCATCCCTACCTGTCTCCAGTCCATCCACAAAATCGATTCTGTTTCCTTTTCCCAGAGAGATCCATGCATTCCTCAGTTGAGCTTTTCTTGTTATATATCATCTCTGGGTCTGTGGATTGTAGCATGATTATCCATTTACTTAACAATTAACATCTGCTTAGTGAGTGCTTATATGTTTATTTTTCTGGGTCTGGGTTACCTCATTAAGTATAATTTTTTCTAGGTTCATCCATTTGCTTGTACTTTCCATGGTGTCATTGTTTTAAATGGCTTAGTAACACTTTATTGTGTAAATTTATCACTTTAAAAAACATTCTTCAATCAAGGTACATCTAGGTTGTTTCTAGTTTTCTGGATATTATGAGTAAAACTGCAATGAACATAGCTGAGCAAGTATCCTTGTGGTAGGATGGAAGGTCCTTTGGGTATATGCCCAAGAGTGGTAGAGCTGGGTCTTGAGGTAAATTGATTCCCAAGTTTCGGAGGAACTGCCATATTTATTTTTATAGAAGCTGTATAAGTTTGCACTCTAATCAGAATTTGGAGGGGGGCAATGTAGAAACCTATTACAATATAAACCCCTGGAATCTACAAGAGTGACCTGAGAGAAGTATCCTAGTAATGGGGGACACAGAACCAGGCAAGGCTACTGACAGTGGAACTGGGACATCTGACAGCCACAAAACCTTCTGTCTTAGGGTTTCTATTCCTGCACTAACATCATGACCAAGATGCAAGTTGTGGAGGAAAGGGTTTATTGTGCTTACACTTCCATGCTACTGTTCATCACCAAAGGAAGTCAGGACTGGAACTCATGCAGGTCAAGGAGCGGGAGCTGATGCAGAGGCCATGGAGGAATGCTGCTTATTGGCTTGCTTGCTTCTTGTGGTTTACTCAGATGGCTTTCTTATAGAGTCCAAGACTACCAGCCAACAGATGGTACCACTCACAAGGGGCCCTCCCCCCTTTGATCACTAATTGAGAAAATGCCTTACCGCTGGATCTCATGGAGGCATTTTCTCAACTGAAACTCCTTTCTCTGTGATAACTTCAACTTGTGTCAAATTGACACACAAAACTAGCCAGTACACCTTCCACCTATAATCTGTCCTGTCTGCAAAATGTCCTGGTGTAAGGAGGATGCAGAACTTGTAGGAGTGGCCAACCAATAACTAGTCCAGCTTCAGATCCAAGACGGAGGATGGAGCACATGCCTGACACTGCCTGGAGGATCAGGAACCAGAGACAGGATAGCATAGAGACCCAGGATATAACCAAAAGTGATTGGCAATAAAACAAAACAAAACACCAAAAACAAAAAAAGCAAACCAAACGGAACCAAAACAAAAAATACCACCACCCACAAAAACAACAAAACTCAATGAAATGATTTCTAATGATATTTGCTATACTCATAGATCAATGGCTAGCCCAATTGTTTTCAGAAGGCTGTTATTCAAAAACTGATGGGAGCAGATGCAGAGAATCACAGCCAAAAACTAGGTGGAGCCAGGTGAACTCTGAAGAAGAAGGGGAGGAAGGTTTGTAGGAGCCAGAAGAGTAGAGGATAACTCAAGAACATGATCCACAGAATCAACTAAGCAGGGTGCACTGACAATCATGGAGCACATATGGGTCTGAGCTGGGTCCTCTGTGTATATATTATGGTTGTGTAAGTTGGTGTTTTTGTGAGGCTCCTAACAGTGGTAGTGGGGACTGTCTCTTTTGTCTACTTTTGGGATTCTTTTCCTCCTACTGGGTTGTCTCATCCAGTCTTGACATAAGGGTTTGTGCCTAGTCTTATTGTAACTTGTTAGGCCATGTTTGGTAGACATCCCTGGGAGGACTATTCTTTTATTTGAAGGGAAAGAGGAGTGGATCTAAGGGAATGGGAGGTAGGAGGAGGGACTGGGAAGAATGGAGGGAGGGGAAACTATCATTAGAATATGATGTATGAAAGAATAAAAAACAGAGAGAGAAAAAAGCATACCAACTTCAAACCAGGTAAGATCTAAAGAAGAGGACAGCTTTTGGGCTGGATGTAGGGATTTACACTAAGTCATGTTAAGTGTGATGCTGACTACACATATCAGTTATGTGCAGTGCACAGTTAAAGAAAGAGCTCAGGATTCTAGGAAGGTTGAAACTAATCATGATACTAATGTGATTGGGAATAGTAATAAATATTTTGAATAAAAATTGATAAGGATGCAGGGTCAGATGACACTGTGATACTTTTATGAAATGAGAAAGCTAGGAGTTTAATAATGTAAAGAGCGAGTGACATCTGTGGTTATGGTGGTAGAAGGCTATGTAAATAAAGACTTAATAAAAAGGGTGACTCATTGCTACCAGATATTGCTAGCAGTTCAAATAACATGAAACTGAGCCAATAACCATTGGTTTTTATTCAGTTGATAATTATTGTTACAAAAACATGGTGGTAGAAGGGATCTAAGACTTGTGAGAGGAGATTTAAATACAGTAAGAGGAAACAGAACTTTAATTATGTATTTATTTCCAAACGAGTGAGAGGAATTGGTTGTTTACAGTAGTATGGATAATCTTGGGAAACTTGCCAACTTTCACATCACCAATAAATAAGTCTCTCCTGTCCACTTCCAATAGATCCTCAGAGTGGGAGGGGCCTTGTCAACTTCTCACTCACAATGGAATGCCAACCATCCCAATATTGAGCAGGTGTTTTGCTAGTAATCACAATGGCAGAGAATTTAAGGTCATCCCAGGAGACGGCACTCCTTAACTCTTCACACCTACTTCCAAAGCTGAACTTTCTCCTTGCAAACAAAGTATTTAACATTAAGAAGAATGGACAGTACATACCGCGTTCATTCTTTTGTGACTGAGTTACCTCACTCAAGATATTTTCAAGTTCCATCCATTTGCCTGCGAATTTCATGAAGTCATTGTTTTTAATAGCTGAGTAGTATTCCATGTGGTAAATGTACCACGTTTTCTGTATTCATTCCTCTGTTGAGGGACATTTGGGTTGTTTCTAGCTTCTGGCTATTATAAATATGGCTGCTATGAACATAGTGGAGCATGTGTCTTTATTACATGTTGGAGCATCTTCTGGGTATATGTCCAGGAGTGGTATAGCTGGGTCCTCAGGTAGTATTATGTCCATTTTTCTGAAAGAATGAACACAGTATGTGCTCTCTGACAAGTGGATTTTAGCCCAAAAGTTCAGAATACCCAAGATTCACTTCACAGCAACTGTTGGACTTACTGTGAGGTCCCAGATGGAGGAGGTGGAGAAGGGACTGAAGGAGCTGAGGGAATTTGCAGCCCCATGGAGGGAGCAACAGTGTCAACTGGCCTGATCCCCCAGTGCTCACTGAGACTGGTCCACCAACCAAAGAATACACATATGGAGGGACCCATGGTTCAAGCCACATATGAGACAGAGGAGGGTCTTGTTAGCCATCAGAGGTAGGAGAGGCCCTTTGGCCTGAGGGTGTTAGATGCCCCAATATAGGGGAATGCCAGGGAGGGAAGAAGAGAGTGGTTGGGTGGGTAGGGAATACCCTCATAGAGGCAGGGAGAGGGGGAGGAGATAGGGGGCTTCCAAAGGGGAGACCTGGAAAGGGGGAAACATTTGAAATGTAAATAAAGTATTAAAAAAAAAAACCAAAAACAAAACAAAGAAGAAGAAGGAGGAGGAGGAAGAGGAGGAGGAGAAAGAGGAGGAGAAGGAAGAGGAGGAAGAAGAGACAGCTGTTACTAGGTGAAGGCCATATCAAATTGAGTGTTCTTTATTTGAAATAGAAATGCTTATATATGGTTTTAGCTGTTGGAAGTCATTCAATAAAATAATGGGCAGTCTTCCCTAGGGTTGAGCCTCCTGAGTAATTATCTAACGTCAAGTAGTCAGGTCTGCAACCATATACACAAGAGAAAAGTGAAATGAATTCAGCACACTACATGTATATATTTATAATATGTATACACAGAACAAGAATAATTAAAGGAAAAGAAGAGAAAAAGGAAACAACAGAGATGATGTATGGAAGAAGAGGGAGAGTGGGAGATAGAGGCGTGAACAGTGGAGTATGAGCAGAACAGTATAGCAGGAGCTTAAAGTGTATTTTATACATGCCTGAAAAGTCATGACAAAACCAGAGTTTATAATATTAATAAATGCTAATAAAATAAAAAATAGAGATCCAGGTAACACTTCAGTAATACTCTTAAGTAACTGGGGGCATATGAAACTTCTGTGATTTATTTTTTTGATGTGCCAATTTACAGAACAGCATGCTTGTACCTTATTTTATCAACTTGGTCACAATGCACTGGATTCTGAAATCTTTTTTGTGCTGTAATTTTATGACAACCCATCAGTGGATCCTGTGTTTCTCTTACTAGTGGAAAGCATCAGAATTGATGTTCTAAAGACTGTGGGCATAGGCCTTCATTAGCTTGGTGATGCAGCTTGGTCTCTTGGAACATTTGTTCCTGGAAAGTTCTGGCTCTGAATCCAGCCTCCACAGGGTGAGATACTCAAGCGTGTCTCAGCGTGACACTCAACAGCCCCAGCTTAGCTGCAAGATTACAGCCAACTGCAACTGTCAACACACAGTCAATGGTATTTAAGGTCCAGCCACATGAGCTATACCTCCTCCAGAACTTTCCGTTCGTATTTGAGTGGCATGCTATGAAAAATCCCAGGCAAAACAGGCCAACCAGAGCCCAGAAAACCTGCCTGATCATGAAGGAAAAAACCAACCAAACAAAAAAACCTATTGTAATTTTTAAGCCACTGAATGTGGGATATTTTCTTATACGATACTAGAGAATGAAAACAGAAATTGGTACTTAAAAGAAATGGAGTGCTGTGTAACAAAAACCTAAACCAGGGGCAGGCTAAAGAATATGCTTAGTCTTCCTGACTTAGTGCCACCAGCAGTCTTTCCCTCATCCATCCTCTTCTCTGCACAACTCCTAAGTGCAGACGATGCTAGTGAGAGGGTTAACAAAGGCCACACCCAGAAGACAACCCTTCCCAAAGACTAGCCTGACATTTACTGATTCTTTTGCTACTTCTAACATCAGTTAGGCACTGGGACTTACCTTTACTGCCTGGCAACATTAACTGAAATACACACCTAAACAATGGCTAGACAACCTGAACCAACCAACAGCTACAGTGCCTTTCTCGGAGCACCAACAATCTGCTCCCCTAACTGGGCCCCCTTGTCTCGCCTCAGTAGGAGAGGATGTGCCTATCCCTGGAGAGACTTGATGTCTCAGGGTGGGGAATACCCGGGGGGGGGCCTCCACCTTCTTAGAGGAAAAGGGGAGGGGATATGGAGGGTGGGACTGTGGGGGGGGGCAATGGGAGAGGAGCATGCATCTGGATATAAAATGAATGAATGAATAAATAAATAAATGGGAAAATGCCAAAAAAAAATAAAAAATGGCGTTCTCTCAATAAAACTATCTTGGGATCACATTCTCCAATATGCAGTGCTATAATATTCACACTCAATGGTGAGGACCCCTTCACTTGTTACATGTTCTTTAATGAAGCTTTAAATGTTATGCTCTCTGAGGAACGTTTGAGATACAAAGTCAATGTTACATTTAATAGAAAATGATCCTGAAACAGAAATGTCTCTTTACAGCTTAAAGGAGGTTTGCAACTGTCTGGCACATTAAAAACAGTTTTTATTTTCTTGATACAAATATCATTTACTTATCAAAAGTAAGGTTCTGTTTATGGCTATATAACCCAGTTCAATTTACAGATGGGACTTTTGTCTGGATATAAACAGTTCTATCCACCCATCAATGTAACAATGCAACATCCCCAAGTGTTTATTATGCTGAGATCAAACTCTGAGTACTCAATTTGCTTACCATTCATAAACTTCTTGGCCCAGTAAAAGCTGAGGTCTGTAAATAGCATTAGAGTTTTTGGTTATTTGATCAATTGGAGAAAGTATTCTCTTTATTGTTGTTGATTTGCATAGTTTATTTCTTAATGCTCTACCATTGTCAAATACTTTCCTACATGCAGACATTTACACAATGGATTGTAAAAGTAATGTTTTATTTTTGGTCCTTATCCACGTGTGCATGGGTCAACTTTTTAACGGGCTTAAGTGGCTTATTAAATATTAAACCAAGAACTAGAGCTAAGTCCTGACTTTGGGTCACTGTGAACAGCCATCTCTCTAGGTGTCTGTGCTGAGTTGGCTGTAGAGCTCTGACCAGTTGGATGGCCTCTTAGCTATGTGGCCTCACATCCAGGTGATGGTACACTCTCTCAGGATGGTGGCCCATGCTGACAGCTATGGTCTTGAAGGAACGTCAGGGGAGAAAGTATTCTTGTTGCTTATATCTTGACGCATATCGTGCCTGCACAGATTTCTATGAATCAGTTTCTTATGTAGAGAGGTCTCTTAATATTTTTCAAGAAAAATCAATATTTCTCCACCATGTGAGATGAAGTTCTGAAGAACTTTCCTTTCTTAAACTCTTGGATGAAAAGGCAGAAGATTCTGTTTATTGACAAAAAGTGCCGAGGGTGTAGAAATCAGCTTTTGAACAATTCCTAGCAGGCTGAGCCGCAGGGGGGCAGTAGAGGGCTGTTTTTCTGTGCTTGGGCTGCGGCTAAGCATACAGATTGCTGGAATCTTCATTCTCCCTTCTGTTTTCTCTTGGACTCCGGTGTCTGGACCTCAGACTGAAAGAATTACTTGTCTGACCCAGTCTGAAAACTCCATGATTCTTTGTTTTCAACTCATCACAGTCTGTTTTCTAAAGAGCTTATCCAGACTCTGTTCATCTATTCAGTTATCACTCACTTTCCTTTTCTCTTATGTTTCTGTTTCTAGAAACACACTCGACAGGGTCCTTTCTGCTAGTCTAGTAGTAGAAACAATGTGAGTTAGACTTAAAATGCAGAGTCAAGACTCACCTGGACCCCATCATGTAGTAACTGCACCACCTCCTAGATGCTGAAGCTTGGGAATGGCCAGTTCTTCACACCTCAGCCATCCTACCTGCACTTGTTCCTATCAGACATGGCAATGATAGTTACTTAAGATGATTAACAGTCACATGAGACCAGGGTACTGGAAGTTTCACTGCACTTGCTACCTCAAGGTAAGCACTCGTCCTTATCTTCAGATAAGCAAGTGTTGCATAAAATGCTTCCTATGTGTTCAGGGGCAATACATGGGTGACCAAGACCGACGAAGAACCTGTCCTGATAGTGCTTGTATCCTATCATAAGAGAAAATATGTATGGGCAGTTAGGTATGTGTCAGAGATGTCCAGTAGGAATAGAAATGTTGGCAGAAGAGGAAGCCTGGTTAGACACTGGAAAATGACTCTGATCAACTGGAATTATCGTTTCCACATTTACAATCAGCAAAGCAGTCACAGAAATGAGAGACTTCCTGATTCTCTGATATCACACAACTGATGATTTCTCCGCAGGCATGACAATGGCTAGTAGTGTGGGACAGAAAAAATTAACTCCACTCTGAAACAAGTCATAGAGGACAAGTAGGCAAGTCTACAGATGTGTTAATGCCAGAAACGTGAGTGTAGTTGAGTTCATGTGCAGGGTCCAGCTTGTACCAACTGACCCCTAAAATGATACCATTGATAATCCATGGTGTTCCCTCAAGGGCCCTGGAAATCTAATGATGTTCCTCGAATCTTCACCAGTGTAGTTGCCAAGACCTCTGGTGTTACTCTAGTCTCCCTCCTTGGAGTGATGCACCTTGGCTCACTCCACCTTATAGCTGATCCTCAGAGTAACTTCTGATAACCTGACTGCAAAGAGAATCTTGGTCAAGGAGTAGGATTTTTTCTTTTTAACTGCATAGGGCTTAAATCAACAGTTTTAATGGGAAAACTTGAAACCAATCCCTTAGAGCAGTCTTTTTCAACCTGTTGGTTGGGACCCCTTTGGGGGGTCACCTAAGACCCACAGAAAACACAGATATTTACATTATGATTTATAACATTAGCAAAAATACAGTTATAGAGTAGCAATGAAAATAATTTTAAGGTTGGAAGTCACTGCCACATGAGGAAGTGTATGAAAGGGTTGCAGGATTAGGAAGGTTGAGAAACTGTGATTTATAGTAAAGAAGGCTAGAAGATCTTCCCCCACAGCTGGCTTGTAGTTAGAAGATGCTACGGAAGAATTACACTGGGTAGTTCATTTCTGTATTTGTTCACTTTCTGGCCTGTTTGTGTGTGAGCTTAATTGGTATTGTTTGCTGCAGCTCCCAGGAAACATGGTTGCAAAAAGACATTGAAGTTTTAAAATCTATCAGGAGAAAACAAATATGTAAATAGACAACTATGATATCTATTTGACAATGGTTTCAACAGGATTTAAGATTTATATGGAACTCAGTGATGGGAGCTTGGGGAATTTATTCAGCATTGTTTTTTCCCCCTCAGTTTGCTTGATAGCCATATAGGAGAAAAGTAACAGACAAGTGTCAAGCTGAGTATTGAGCCAGTGAACAAAAGAAAGTGCTGAGCTGAGTTCTTTTAGCTCTTGAAGCCCCCCTGGTTTAGACAGTTGTGGTAGGGACTCTGACCATACTTATCTCTTACCAACATTATGTTACCTGAATAGTTTAAAGCACTGTCAAGCATGGGCGTGCTATTAGGGCATACATATCTTTACAGTTTATTCAAGAGCCGAGGTTGTTTAAGTTCCCACAGCCAACTTGCCAGGGTTTACAGTTTCAGCACTGAGAGAACTGTATATTTCCAGCTCTCTGAACTGAGAATTCCAAAGAATTGGGAAGTCCCTGCATAGTCTATATGATGCAATGTTGGCACTCTCTCTATTCCCAGGCCTACCACTCTCTCTTTCTCTCTCTGTTTATCCTGCCATAAACAACATAGCCTCTGTGCTAGGCACTGTTTTACACTGTCTTACACTATGGGAGATAGAGGAATTTTGATTAATTGGAATGTTTGGTAACCAGAGAACCAATAACAATGTGTGCTTGGTAGAAAAGGGATCTTTCCCGAGCAAATGATACCGAGTTTTCTGCAAGATTATTAAATCTCTTGGTCGTTCAGCATAGTATTTTCCTACTTAACTTTGTTTCAAAGGCTGCAAAAACAGATAGAGCATAATAAGTGCTATTACCAGGACCTCTTCACAGGTTTCTGATGTTAGTAAGCATGCCTTTGTCTGCCACTGGCAAGACTATCTGGGATTTCTCTCAGTCTTTCAATCCACCACTTCCACATGAAAGGGACATGTGTTTTATCAAAGGGATTTTATTTGACAGAGGTCAGGTTATGTTATAGAAGATGACTCCCCAAAGGAATCCTTAATGTGGATGACTGGCCTTTTCCCTACTAGGGACACTGGACACTTTATTGTCTACTTGACCTTCTAAATCCTTCACTTGGACATCTATTCATTCTTCAGATTGAGGTTCCATGGTGACCTCTTGAGGTGGCAAAGTAAAGAGAGGGTGGTTTTCATCCTGTAGGCAGAATTACCTACTGGCAACACATGGCTAAGTATTTCACAGAAATCACCCTTTGCATAAAGGAGTTGCTTTTCACAGTGTTAGATTCTTCTCCCAGAGGTAACTTAGTTATTGCAAATGTACAGCCCACACCATGAGCAGATGAACAATGCAGACCAAGGGCAGATGCTTTGGCCATTCAATCCCTACCAAGTGTAGGTGTGGTAGGTGTACCAAATACCCCTCTTGTGTCCTGAGCCATAGACCTCCATTACCAACTTCAGTCTCCACTGTGATCCCATGGTCGCTTATCTGTCACATCAAAGACCAGTTCTGCTTCTCCCCATCCATGTTGGTGCTCTGCGGAGAAATCCGTAGAGCATCTCTCCACGCAGATTCAGCTAGTCTTAGAACTTGCAGATATGGTCATAGAAAAACAGATTAAACATGGAATGTTTGCAGCAAATCATTTGAGACAGGAGATGATGCAGGTCCTCCCGCTGGAGGAAGCAGGGTTGTGGCTAGTTCAGAGACTCAGATCCTTATACCTTCAGCCTCCAGTGAAATCAAGTGGAAAACACAGAGCAAATGTCTTGGGGCTTATTCTGGGTTGTGTGATTAAGTATGAAATGTGTGTAGCTTCAAAGAAAAACAAAACTGAAACCTAGAAAGGCTGAGGCTGATTTGACAGTAATGGAAAGTGGGCTTCGGAAGTCAGAAGGTCTCCTTGGGATGACACAGAGATACTTTCTTATTCCACAAGTCAAAGTGTAGAAGAATGAGAAGACTTAGATTTTGCTATAAGAGAGATAGATGGCCCTCAAAGTGGTTAGAAACTTGATTTAAAACAAACAAACAAAAAAAGCTACATGATCAAAGTCAGGACCCTAGTTGGAAAGGGAGTAGATTTAGGGTTGTGACTTTTAGATGAACACTACATATATATTGTAGCTACAGTTTCAGGACAGAGGACTTACAAGGAACAGTCTACTACTTTTCTGCTGTTGATTATTATTATTAATTTTAATAGTAGTAGTAGTAGTAACATTTTGGTGGAGGGGCTCCTTGGTATTGGTGCATAAGCTTTGCTTGAGAATGTCAAAGTTATGGTATACAGTTCTACCTTCCATCATATCTAGACACAAAGCAAGTGTTGAATCACAACATACCACTCCTGGGAAAGCCCTGTGCCCGCTGCTAAGGAGACCAACCCCAAAGGGGCTGCACAATAGAGTAGATGACTTAAATGCACAAAGAAAAGCAGATCGAAGAATACCCCCAGTGGCAGGGGCAAATGTACCTTTCCTAGGCAGTGTGACTATGCAAGGATATTCTCATTTATTGTGAGGGTCCTGTGAGACAGTATAGACCAATGTCAAAATTAGCTTGAGAGAGGCTAAGGCTGGAAATTCAGTAAGATTCTATGCCTCACATTCACAGATATCTACTAGCCAAATTATAGCAAGTTAATTCCAGTGGTACTTTTCTCATCTGCAAAGCTGGTCAGAGTCCTGTCTCAGAGTTGGAAGTACAATGGGATTACTGTGCGGGAACAGTTGTACAGTGTGCTGGTTCCTATCAGCACACATCACAATCCTTCCCTGCCACTGCCCTTAGCTGAAAGGACTGCCACAGAGGCAGTTTGTGTCAAGGGACTGATTAATCAATGAAACAGAGTAAGTCCTGTCCTAGTTTCATCTGCTTGGAGCAATTTTGAACGTTGATCTCATCTTAAGAGATCCTTGGGGGATCTACTGAGGGCTTTTGTGACCAGAATTCAAAATTTCTTTTTCCCAGCTTTGTGGTGTTTTTCCCCCTCTGTGGAGTTAACACTGAGACCACTTCCTGATACTCAGACCTCCTGAATGCTAAGCCCCATCTCAGAGACTTTAACTGAAATGAGTAGTTACTCTCAGAGAATCTAGACCTCATCAGCCAAAGTTCCGCTCTTCCCTTTGTTCACTGCAAGATGTAGAATAGTCTCTTCACCCTGGGTACCACTTCCCCCATTTCCTAAATGGAGAGCATAATACTTTCCCTTCCAGATCATCACTGGAATGAATGATAATAACCACAAAGAAGTACCTGCCTAACACACAAGGCAGGATAGAGCCACTCTCTGTGATTTTGATGATTGTTTCCCTCATGTGTATTTTCAAATAACAGAGCTTTGTAATTTCGCTATGTTTGGTATCCTTATAAACTATGTGGCCTCTGTTTTTACCTTCCTGTATCATCATTGTAGCCCACATAAGTTCTGGAGATCCCAACAATAGCCAGGAAATACATGATGCCATGGGTACAATTTATTTACCTTACTTTAAAAAATTAATTCTTAGTGACTGAAGAAATGGCTTACATGGTAAGGTGGTTTCTGGACAAATGGGAGGATCTGAATTTGAGATCTCAGCACCTCCAAAAGAAGCTGGTTTGACAGCAAATATCTCTCACCCTACAGTACCTTTGTGGGGTAGGAAGACTGGAGGATCCTTGAGTCTTCTTGGCTAACCTAATCTATGATTTCCAGGTAAAGTGAGACCCTGTCTCAAAAATAAGGTAGATATCAATATAGGTAGATATCAAACACTGACCTCTGCTCTTTGCATGTGCTTAGATGTGTATGTGCAATCACTCAGACATACATACACACACACACACACACACACACACACACACACACACACACACATACATGCTCTTGGATTATGTAAGACTGTACCCACTTGTCTTTGTAAGCTGAGTTCTTTTTTCCTGGCCATGATGGAAGAAGTACAGCTCTGAGTCCAAAATTTAGCACAGAGGGAGCATTCCATAATATCTAAGGATTTACTATGAACTCAACAGAGTTACATCTTATCACAAAAATATAAAACGGTACCTTGTTGTCCTGTAGATTTCAGGGTTCTCTATTAAAAAGAAAACCCTAATGAACCCACTTCCCATGAATGTCAGTCATAGTGCCATAGCTCTGTGATTAATTTTTATCACATAGAATTTGAGAGTCAGAGATCACTTTTACACCCCTCCTTTTGACTAACACCTATTGCAGAAGGTTATCCTTTGAACTTGGGATATACAGTTCTTCTAATGCACTATCCACAATGTTTCCATAGCAACTAATTCCAAGGAACAAGACTATCTCTTTCTGCATCTGATTTTCTTCTTTCCTGTGGGCCATTCTAAGGGACACTGAGCAGTTGGGATGAGACTCAGGTCACCTTTCCAAATGTTTCACAGCTGCCAAGAGCAGGTGTACCTATTAAATAAATTACTCAAGCTTCATACAGGCAGGTGTATAATCTTTCTATCCCTCCAAAGATATGACTGCCGTAATCAGCTCTCTTATTACTCTTTGAACTCTGTGAAAAGACTCATCACCTAGGGGCATGATGAAAGATGGGACACAAGTCTTAGTAGCCAATAGGGTGCATATATGCTTATATATATTTTCTTTGCTGATTATTTGCTTTCTTTAGTGTAGACCACATATTTGTTTCAATGGGTATATTTTGAATGCAAAATACAATAACATGGATTCATCACCACTTCCTTAGAGTCAAGAATCAATTTGTAAGCTGTGAATTTCTTTGACCTGTTGGAGGAAGAAGGTGATGTTTTAAGACATCTTGCCTCTTATTTTCACGCAAAAAAAAATGATGCTCAGGAATGTAATATTCACACATAGTCTCTAATATCAATGATGGAATAGCCAATTAAAGGGAAAGCTTAAATGAAGGACAACTTAGGATAACTCATGTGTCTATGGGACATAAGTTGTCTGGTCCTGTCCATAGGTCTGTGTTTTGTAGATATTGCATATACACTGTCTGAGTCTTTCCTGGGAAGATTCATATGGCAGGTCATAGGCTGTATAGGAACTCCTGCGGCATGGTTTTGGTTTTGTGATCAACTTCCATAGATCTCCAGTGAACTGCCTTAGGCTTGCCATCCAGCAGTGACCCTGATTGAAAAGAGAAGAAATAGGCACAGACATTCACTCTTTCAATTGTCTTCAATGTCAAGTTGCCTTGAGGCCAAGTCCAGAATCTATGTGAGAGTGTTCTTGAACTGAATATCACTAACAGACAAGGTCATTATGGGTTCTTCATGCAATCTTTCTGCCACTATGTCAGGTCTATATGGTCATGCTGTGGTCCACACTTTTTGTGTGGGAGTAGTTACTGAAATCTGTAGACTCTTTATAGTGCAGAATAGTAAGCTTTTGTTTTGTTTCTTTAATTCCATGCATACTTCAAAATAATAAATAGAAGATGGTCCTGTGATCAAGTTCTAGTAATTTCTAATCATTTCTTTGCTTGTTTTACCTAATAATTCAGTACATATTGTAAGTTTCTAGCATTACAAAGATTCTAAATTTTATTAATTTCTACTTTCGATATTATATATTTTGAGGATACTTTGCTAGGAATTTATAGTATGGATCTTCATTTAAAGTTCTATATTCATACAAAGTCTTATTATGACAAATCTATCTCATGTAACAGTTATATAAGACAACTATATCTCAGTTATTATTTACTTATATATTGGTTGATATTTTCAAATTATATATGCCTATGCTATAGCTTTTATAAAGAGTGTAAAGACTTTTGGTTATTATTTTTTAAAAGATCTATTTACGTTATGTATATGAATACACTGTGGCTGTCTTCAGACACACCAGAAGAGGGCATCAGATCCCCTTACAGATGTTTTTGAGCCACTATGTGGTTGCTGGGACCTGAACTCAGGACTTCTAGAAGAGCAGTCAGTGCTTTTAAGCACTGAGTCATCTCTCCAGCCCTTAATTTTAGTTCTTTTTAAATTTTCCTTTAAGGTCTTTAAAATAAGGAGCTTTATCAATTTATATAACTTAGAACTTATTGACATATCGACTTACTGTCTACAATTTTCAGGGGTGTTACTTTTTTTAGGCTTTTCTTGAGCCCCATCTAACCCCATATTTTTGCTTCCTTCCACGGAATTGCTTATTTTCACTATTTTTTATTTTGTTAACATATTTTCTTTTATTATATGGAATTTTAGGTAATTATATCTTTGTTCATTAAATATTTACTCTTCTTATACTTACCTTAGACTTGATGCTTCATGACAAATCTACACATTTTCAACAAGAGAAAATTCATTGGATCCACTGGAAATTATGCTATTTCTTGAAATTGTTAGTTTCAACTGATTTTTAAATCCACAAACTTGACAATATTATGATTGCTATGGTTGTGATTTTATTTCAATATTATCTGCTCTAAACTTGTTGCTGAATAGGGACATACTTATATTAAGTGCCCATATTCACTTGATACTCATTTTCTCCTTATTTTACTTTGAACTACCAATCCTCCTTCTTTAGTCTCTGCAAGTTTGGAATTCCTGGTGTGTACCAGCATTCTCCGCTCTCAGTTCCTCTTGTTTATGTTTTTCTTCTCTTTATAGCATTATTAAGTATTCTTGAGAAATTCTTCAGATGTTTTTCATTAACAATATTTCTTTTTTTCTGTATTTAATTTGTTCCCTTGTCCAATTTCCCTCTTTGGTTCTCTTTTAACTAAATTCTTTGATGCTATAATTTGAAATCAATCCACTTTGTCCAGTCTACCTATTCAAATGTCAACCTTATCGAGAAACATCCTCGTAGGTATGTTCAGAGTAATGCTTAATCCATATTGGATCATTTGAAACTCAGTCAAGTTGACATATAAGATTTATCATGAAAAATACACACCACTCTATATTATTTTACCTTAACTAAATGCATATGAAACAACTTTATATAAGGTTATATTCTGTGCTATTAGTGGTATGACCTTCAGCAAAGGAATTTTGGGGAAGTAGGCACAATCAATACAAAACAAATTCCAACTTGTTTCATAATGAATTATTTACTTACTGATTATGCGAGAGATTGAACCTAAGATGTTATTCATGTTAGGTGACTGTATTATCATTGAACTATACTCTCAGTGTGTAGTTTCTTGTTTAAATAATATATGGTGCCTCAGTTATTTGATAATCTATAGCTGTCATTTCCGATATCTGAGGAAATGGGAGATTGAGTGCTTGGGCGTTGTTTATACATTTGTCAACACTTTTTTTGAACATTAGGTGATTTTGTTTTTAAAATCATATTTTATAAAATATAATCTGCAGTTTTCCTGAAGGTCTGCATTTTAGATATATTCTCCAGGAAAGAATTATACTTATAATTGCTAATAACTATTTCACAAACATCCTTCAGGAAAGGCTAATCTCACTTGGGAATTCCTCAGGAATGTCAGAGTGGGCCTTAGTATTTCTCTCTTGTTCCCAAATTCAGTTTTAATTTCTCTTTAAACCTCTGTTGGACCAAATTTCTATAAGCCCCAACCTTATTGGCAGTGTTGTATTAGACTGGATGTATTGCTGTTTCCTTCTCTTCTGATCATGTTCTGTGTTCAAGGTGGAATTTTTTAGATTTTTTGGTCCACACATTAGTCTGGAAGTATTAGGTTGATTAAGACATCATTACATAATAACATCTGAGTTAGAACCTGGCTTGTAGATGAAGAAGATAAACAGATTCAAATTCACACACACACATGCACACACACACAGACACACACACACACACACACACATACACACACATCTACTCAATTATACACATGTTTAGCCATTTTTGTTCAAATGCATAGGAGATTAAAATATAACTCCCAAACCACAGACAAGCAACAGATTTTGTGATAGCCCACTCTGGTTATTTGGGACCCACATGAAGACAAAGCTGCTCATCTGCTACATATGTGCAGGAGGCCTAGGCCCAACCCATATATATTTTCTGCTCGGTGGTTCAGTTGCTAAGAGCTCCAAGAGTCTAGATTAGTTCACTTTGTTGGTTTTTCTGTGGAGTTGCTATACCCTTTAGGGTCCTCAATCATTCTTATTATTCTTACATAAGAGTACCCAAGCTCCATCCACTGTTTGGCTGTGCATATCTGCATTTGTCTAAGTCAGAGTCTGAGAGAAATCTCTTAGAGGACACCCATGCTAGACTCCTGTCTGCATGCCCCTGGCATGGGTCACAAATTGGGCCAGTTATTAGTTGTTCATTCCCTTGGTCTCTGCTCCATCTCCCATTCTTCATATCTTGTAGACATGATAAAATTTGGGGTGAACACTGCGCATGTGTATGCAACTCTGGTCTTTATCCCTCCCTAGCACTGTAGACTCTGCAGGTCTGCGTGGAGCCGCGGTTGCAGGTCTCTGTTCCACAGGATGGGGTTTGTGAAAGTTGTCAAGAATAAGGCCTACTTTAAAAGATACCAAGTGAAATAGAGAAGGCGGTGAGAGGGTAAAACTAACTACTATGCATGAAAACGATTGGTGATCCAGGATAAAAAATATACAACACACCCAAATATAGAATGATAGTTCATGTGGAATCGTCCCAAAATGTCTCTTGCCCAGAAGAAAGATTGGATTGCTTAAAAGAAGGCAAGCTTCCTCAGACAGAGCTCAGGAACAGGCTGCTGAAAGCTAAATCAATTTTCTATGAAGATATTTTTTCGTAAAGACAATAAACATATTGATCAAGCATCAAAAACGAAGGTGGGGGAGTGAGACATTTATGGGTGGGTTAGTGTCTGTATCACTCCACTAGGGTTCCTGCCTGGCTACAGGAGTTTCCCTCTTCAGCTTCTGTATCCCAAACTCTGCAAGTCATAGCTAAGGAAACCTCCATTGATCCTTGGGCTCCTCCCTTATCCCAGGTCTCTGTCTTGTCCTGGAGATGCCACCCCCCACCTCCTCAACCCCTGTCAGTTGCAGATTTCTATTGCTTCTCATGGCCATCTAGACATCCCTCCTGTCCCTCCCTAAGCTGATCCTGAACTTCCTTCATTCACATCCCCATCCCCTCTCCTACCGAGTTCCCCCTCGCCATCTGCCTCTTATGACTATTTTATTCTATATTCTAAATGACATTCAAGTATCCTAACTTGTACCTTTCATCTTGTTTAGCTTCTTTGGGTCTGTGGAATGTAGCATGGCTATCCTTATTTTATTGTTAATATCCACTTATAAGTGAATACATACCATGCATGTCCTTTGGGGTCTGGGTTACCTCACACAGGATGATATTCTCAAGCACCATCCATTTGCCTGCGAAATTCATGATGTCCTGGTTTTCAATAGCTGAATAGTATTCCATTGCGTACATGTAACACATTTTCTTTATCTTTTCTTCAGTTGAGGGACAGCTAGGTTGTTTCCAGTTCCTGGCTAGTATGAATAAAACTGCTATGAACAAAGTTGAACATGTGTCTTTGTGGAATGGTGGAGCATATTTTGGATGTATGCCAGGAGTAGTATAGCTGGGTCTTGAGGTAGAACTATTCCTAGTTTTTTGAGATACCACCAAATTGATTTCAAAAGTGGTTGTACAAGTTTACACTCCCATTAGCCATGGAGGAGTGTTTCCCTTGCTCCACATCCTTGACAGCATGTTCTATCTCTTGAGTGCATAATATTTGTTAATCATATGATTTTCATTGGTTAAAGCAAGCACAGCTATTATATGAAGAAATGCTTGAAGAAAACAACTTGCCTATAAATCCATTTGTTTCACAATAATCAATTTGACCAAACTCCAAAAATATGCTTTAATAATGTTTTAGATCCAAATTGGGGCCAAATAAATGACTTCCATTTATGATGGAACCAATCTGGTTAGATTTCTAATTTGGTGCACTATCAGCATGCAGGATAGTCACCCTGAGAGTCAGTAAAAGAGTCCAAAACTTCACATTTATTTAACCACAAATGTATATTTATAAATTGTAGCAGACTGTCTTAACCAATCTTTAATCATGCTAGTGATTTTTTTCTTTGCAATTACTGGTTCACAGAAGGAGTCACAGGCAGATCTAGAACCATTTGTAGTCAATATTATTTGGGAGCAGGAGTGATAGAAATAAACTACAAAGAAAACAAGTGTCAGAGTCTGGCTCTTGATTTAACCAAATGCCAATCTAATGAAAAATTAATCAATAATTATCATCCACAAAACCCATTACCATATCCATTGTTCAGCTAGACTTACTTGCAACTGAAATTATTTCTGCTGATGAAAATTATTTTCCCAAGTCTATATCAACACTGAACAATGAGCATGGAAGTGTAACAAACCACTTTTATTCTGTTTTTAAAAAGTGAAAATGACCAGTATAAGAAGAAATGGGGGAATACACTGGAGTAAGGATGGAAGGGCCTGGGCTCTTGAACATCTCTGTTTCTCAGTTGGACTAGGAAAATCCAAGAAGAGAGAGTGTGGATGGAATAAGAGAGGGGGAAAAACAAGTGACAAAACAGGTCACTTCTTCAAGAACAAGAAAAATAGATCTTATTTGGTGAAAACAGTTGAAGAATGATCTTATGGCATCAATTTCAACTAATGAAAAGTCATGGGTAGGGAAGTGAGTCAGGACAGTAGAGTTGGTCAGTGCCATTACATCATTGCAATGGATCTATGGTATTGTCTTAAAAGTTAAGTAAAGTGAGCAAGACAGAGGGGAAAGTACTACCAGCTCTCTCTCATGCACTGGTGGTTAAAAAGCAAGCTGAGTAGAGGATGGGCATTCTGGGAAGGAAGGAGAGGGGAAATAAAAGGAGGCTAGGTTTTTGTTTTTGTTTTTGTTTTTGTTTTCAGTGTACTATTTATTCATGTACTTAAAATTAAATTCTACTATTTTCTTAAGGCTCAGGAAACTGTGTGAAAGAGGAAGCTAATCATGATATAAGAGCTGGAAGGTAGATGAAAGTTTACAAATTACCAATTTTTAGGCTCAATACAACTATTATCATTTTTAACTCACATCAACTTTACCTACTTTCCCTGTAACCACACAAGACTACGTCTATAACAACAATCCGTCAAGAATCAGGGATCAGATCAAGAGGGCTTGACATTTTCTCTAAATTGTTGACTGTTAATAGATTCTAGAAGAAGGAGAATAACTGTCATTAGTTGTGAACCCTATGTTAAGACCACAAACCCCAAATGGTAACTCTAAGCAATGGCCACATAGTGGCCTTTATTAACTTTGTATCACAAAATAAAACCAAAATGACACAGATAAGTGTGTGTGTGAGAGATAGAAAGGTGAACAGCAGTGGCTGGTAGAGAGATGGGAGGTGGAGAGATGAGAGAAGTCAATATGCAAGTGATGTATATGTGAACTTTTAAAAAAATAATAAAAAATAAAATTAAAAGGAAGCCACATTGATATGAATATTCAAGACACATTAGCGAAGAATAAAATTTGAGAGAGAGAGATAGATTGATTCCTGGAAGGACTTAAGAAAATAAGCAGTTATCTCTCAAGGTGTTTGCTACTGAAAACTTCCACATATATTCATGTATCCATAGCTAAGACCACAAGATGACAAGGGACCAAAGAGAGGATGCTGAGATTCTGGAACACAGTTCCTCAGAGCTGATGTTGGGTTCTCCACTCCTTTTGTGTAATGTTTTCCTTCTAGAACAGATATAGGAAAATTTCTGAAGACAAAACAATAAAAATAAAAACTAAAAAAATAATCTTGTTAGTTAATAAAACTTAAGTATTGCTGCCCCAAATTGCGTTTTTAATCTTCTTTAAAACTAAGTTCTAGTGCCTGGGAAGGGGTTTTAGGAAATCAGAGAGTTCGCAAGTGGCTCTCAAGAGAGTTTTGCAGACTATAACTTGAGGATTTAGATTCAGTAAATCAGACTTGAAAATGAATAGACATGGGAACTGATCCCCAAACCAGCTGTTTACTTGGCAACAGCCTGATCTGTTGCACATTAAATTGTGGTGTAGAGGGAAGTAGGGAATAGGAAAAGAAACAAGTAGACTTTAAGTTAGATTTGGGAACTGTGAAGTTAGAATCTGGGAGGTACATGCTTTTGCAACGCACTTTTTATAGTTTACTAGAAATGAAGTAAATTACATGACTAAAGAGGTGTCGACTGGTATACAAAGGCCAAGTCCATTGCAGTGAAAGACTAACTTGTTGTGCCAAGGAATTCCTTCTCACCATTCAGTCCAAGATACAAGTGAGCAGTTATTCATCAGCTACCAATACCCACTCATCAAAGCTTCATATTGAAATACTTTAGTTTCATTTTTTTATTTGCACATTTAGTTGCAATTTTATTTGTGTGTGTATATGTGTGTGTGTGTTTGTTTTTTGTACATGTGCATTCAATATCCAAAGAGACCAAAAGAGGGATTGTGATTTTCTAGAACTAGAGTTACACGCTCAAGGTGTTAGTTGGGAAGTAAACTCTGATCTTCTGCAATAGCAGCAAGCCTTCTTTACTGCCAAGACAGTTATACAGCTCCCATATTTGTAACTTCTGATTGGTTAGACAGCAGCAGTGGCATGTGGGGAGCAGACAGAGATATAATACATTTTCCTATGCCTGATTTTACTGTATGTAAGCAGACTGACTAGACACATGAGGAAGAGTGAGTTCTCAGAGATCATGGGAATGGGCAGGCCTACAAAACAGTGTGAACATCAAATCCCACAGTGCTGTCACAGGTGCTTAATAATCAGCAAAGTAGTTATTAATTGATATTTAGTTGAAATATTCAGCATTTCCATTCTCAAGGTTGGTAAGGCCTAGGGATCTTGTTATTCTCTCCCCCTATTCTCTTACACACACACACATACACACACACACACACACACACACACACACAAACATACACACACATAAACTAAATCAAGAGATCAGGAGAAAGCTTCCATTGGAGACTATGGTGCTTGTGGTAAGGCTATGCTTAATTTACCTCATAATTGTGTATTTGTCTCCAAGCCCAATAAGCAGTACACATGAAATACATACATCCTTTTATGTCATTTATATCTCCATGAGGTAAACTAAATAAAGACACAAGACATAAGCAATATTGCTGAAGAAAATAATGATGGGACACATTCCTTTGAGCCCTTTGGTATTGTTGAGTCTGTAAGCCAACTCACAGCAAACAAAACTATACTGCAGCTACACTTGGTTTTCTCCAATTATAGTCTACAGAATGGTGCATAAAAGAGGGCTCCCTCCTGCTTCCATCCCCACCCTTTCTCCTTAACAAACCCTTCTTCCCCATTAAGATAGAACAATCAGACATGCTCCAAAGAAGAGATAACAGGGATACCTACCTTGTGACTTCAGTTGATAAATTACTGTAAGCCAAGTGTTTACTAGGGATTGCCACAGCATGAAGCACAATTAGTAGTCTTAGGCTCATTATATCTATTGTGCATCTCAGATTGAAGCAACCTACAAGTTTAGTCACAGTGAAAGAGCCACGCTCCTTCCTGGAAAACAAACAAAGCAATTGCTTAATGTGCATCATCCATTCAGAGTAATTCTTACGGAAGCAAGCTGGTTTTATATTCAAGGCAAACATTTTCAATTTTAATATGTTTGCTTACATGAGATGCAGATTGTAATTTAATGGCAGACTGTTTAATTATGCCTTCATTTGTATAAACTGTAATGTTGCTGCTGAATAAATGAAATAAAAATCTCTTTAATTTCCTTCTCAATATTTAATTTAAGTCGATGATAAACAGCGGCCGTCTCTTTGAAACAATGTTAATTAATATCCAGAAGACTCAATTTGTTTTTGGGTGCATGGTATGTGTGCCATGTTGTGTTCGTAATTGAACTGGGAGTATGATTAATAAATTTAACCTCTGAAAAGAGGAAAAATACTGTATAATTCTGCTCAATGCATCACTGGCAATAGAAAAAATTATATATTATGAGCTTTAGATATTTCAGCTGCCCCTATAATTGCTATCTAATATATAGGCCATGTTTGGGGTTTAGAAATGTTTCATATACATATCTCATAACTATTTAAATTCTTGAAGTATTCATTTTCCATTTAAATGTGTCTGAACCATTTTGTGCATTTTATTAAAATTAATAAGGTGAAGAGAAGACTGTGAACAGTAATTTCATTAAGGTCCTTTTTACCAGGCACTATTACTGGTTGCAGATTTTTTTTTTTTTTTTTGAGAAATGAAAATGTCAAGAATCCTGGGTATGGTCATCTTGTCAAAGTTGTGTCATTGATGCTATCACCTGCTATTTTTAATGCAGTAGCTAGCCTTTTAGATGATTTACTTTCACTTAATTCTTATATGACACCTTCATGGAAACAAAGGCCCAGAGATGCCCCATAATTACCTGAGAAGACAGATGAATGAGCAGCAAACATGATAAAACCAGCTCACTAGTTCTCTCATTATATTACACAGTGGACACCAGAACATGTGATTTGGAAACATTAGAACAGCCAAGAGAGATTAGTTTTTAAAGTGGGCATAAATTATAGGAGCTAGTACCTAAGGATCATATTCTAAAGACCTTTGGCTAGTTCAAAACTCAAGACACCAGTGTAACTACTGGCATCAGAGACAAGAAATATTCTCACACAAGGGGCATAACCAGTTAAAAGGATAAATGGTCCAGTACAGAGCCAGTATAATCTAAAGAACTCAATGGCCACCAGCACACTGGAAGAAACTATCCATTTTCATAGAGGCCTTCAATAAGGGGAGATCAACTAGTATCCTCTGTACAGTAACTGATGAGAGGATGTGAATTACCAAAGATTTAGTTACCTGTGGCTTGGATGATTAGATAGGTAGGTAGAAAGACAGACAGAAAGAAAGAAAGAAAGACAGGAAGGAAGGAAGGAAGGAAGGAAGGAAGAAAGGAAGAAAGAAAGCAAGAAAGAGAGCAAGAAAGACATGATATAGAGATATATTAGACATACAGATAGATATGGACATGGACATGGACATGGACATGGACATGGACATGGACAGGCACAGGCACAGACACAGACACAGACTCAGATAGATATAGGCACAGACATAGACACAGACACAGACACAGACTCAGATAGATATAGGCACAGACATAGACACAGACACAGACACAGACTCAGACAGATATAGATAGTTATATCTGACAACAGGTATAATCCTCCTCTATGAGATATACTATGCTGGTAAGGGTAGAGAGGAGTGCTGATGGCAGCATTGGAAAGTGCCTAAGGACCATCCAGTTTATTGATTCAGGGTTTTTTATTAGACAGACTTTGGTTCATTGTTTAAAAAAATACCCATTTAGACAATTTAAGGTGAAAACGATTTATTATGACTCACAGTTTTGGGGCCCTCTTTCATCATGGTTTGGAGCATATAGCAGAGAAAACTGGCTTACTTCATGTCAGCCTTGAAGCAGAAATGAATCATGTGCTACAGGGTTTGCCTTTTCCAGTTATTACTCAGCTAGGACATGGTGCTGACCACATTAAGAGAGGAAGAAATGGACAATCCATACTTCTTGTTACATGTTGTATTTATTTAGATCTCCTCTTCTAGGTTTTATCACTTCCCAAAAAAACCCTTCTTAAATGAATGTATCAATGAATCAATCAATTGATTAGGTCAAAATCCTCATGATACAACTAATTAGTGGCAACAACTTAGTTAGTGTCAACTAACACTAACTGAGTGCCAAGCTTCTGAGCCATCTATCTTTCATCCTTTTTTTTTACAAGGAAGACCTGCATGAATTAGACATATGTCTGCTCAGCCATCACCATCATCTCAAAATATTACTTGACGTTTCATTTGAAGATTTTCTGATAAAGTTAGTCTCAGGAATAAGAGACGGCTCATGCTTGTATGGTGTGCCTCTGTAGTGATTCAAGTGTCAGAGCAGAGTCTCATCAGAGGAGTGGCTCCATCAGGACACCTGAACATTTTGAATATATTATACAAGAGACAGTTTTGACTGAAGCTAATTTTAGTCTCAGAAGAATGGCTATTTTCCTCACTGGACAGGTAAGAATGGAGTATAGCATTGCTTACATTTTAATTGTCTCTAAAAGTATGTTAAAAGCTTGAAGTCCAGGTAGAAGATTCCACTACTGAAAAGTGAGGGCTCTGATCTAGTTTGGATCAATCCATTCATTGGTTCATAATTGGATGAGATTATTGAGACTTAATGGAAAATGGGAAATGGGACCTGGCTGAAGTAGGTCACTAGGAGAATGGCTCACTATATTATAGTCTCCCTGGCCCTTCTTGGAAAGTGTTGTCTGCTACTCCACTGCCATGGGGTGAACAACCTCTTCCATTCCATGCCTCCACCCTATGATGCTGTGCCTTTCTTCATATTCATTGCAATAAGCCACAACCTTTAACCCCTGAAACCATGAGCAAAATAAAATTGTCTTTCTTTTAGTCCTTTGTAAGAGCAGTGAAATGCTAACGTTGGAAGCTGAAATGGAACTGACTAGGCAATCACTCAGGATTTCCTGTCTAGGTGTCTGTCATAGAAGTATTTCCTGAGCTCTCACAAAGTATGAGGAGTCCTGATCTGACCCCCTAGAAAAGAGCTGTGAGCATAACACCACTAAATCATAGGCCAGAACTGGATACTTTGTGATGTGGATTGGTTTTCCAAAGCTTCTGTGGAAAATTGCTACATATTTGTTGCCTTGAGGAAGTTGGAATGTATAATTTATTCCTTTACAGTGCTGGAGGCCACACATCTTGAATTGCTGTGTTTCTAGTTGAACTCCCTTCAAAGGTTCTTACTAAGACTCTTTCCTTATCTCATAACTCCTGGTAGATCCTGGTACTGACATCTGGTGCCAGAGTCATCATAGCTTCTGTGATGAATGCTATCATTATCTCTGGGTGTCCTATACTTTTCTTATAAAGATACTAATCATTGGAATTAGGGGTTATCTGAAATTTATGGTAATTTCAAGGTGAATGGCCAACAAGTGACCTGCCTAACTTGGGATCCATCCCATGGGCAGGCCCCAAACTCTGACACTATTACCAATGTGTCTTAGTCAGGGTTTCTACTCCTGCATAAACGTCACAATCAAGAAACAAGTTGGGGAGGAAAGGGTTTATTGAGCTTACACTTCTATGCTGATGTTCATCACCAAAGGAAGTCAGGACTGGAACTCAAGCAGGTCAGGAAACAGGAGCTGATGCAGAGGCCATGGAGGAATGTAACTTACTGGCTTGCTTGCTTCTCCTGGCTTGCTCAGCTGGCTGTCTTATAGAGCCCAAGACTACCAGTTCACAGATGGTACCATCCACAAGGGGACCTACCCCCTTGATCACTAGTTGAGAAAATGCCTTAGAGCTGGATCTCATGGAGGCATCTTCTCAACTGAAATTCCTTTCTTTGTTATAACTCCAGCTTGTGTCATGTTGACACACAAAACTAGCCAGTACACGATGCCTTGTTGTACTTGCAGACTAGCAGGGCTGTCCTCTGAGAGGCTCTACCATTAGCTGACTGAGACAGATGCAGATACTTACTGCCAACCATTAGACTGAGGTCAGCAACCCCTGTGGAAGAGTTAGGGGAAGGACTGAAAGAACCAAAGTGGATGGCAACCCCATAGGAAGACCAAAAGTCTCAACTAACCTGGACCCTTAGAAACTCCCGAAGACTAAACCACCAAATAAAGAGCATACACAGGCTGGTCTGAAGCTCTTGGCACATATGTAGCAGAGGACTACCTTGTTATACCTCAGTGGGAGAGGACTCACCTAATCCTGTAGATACTTGATACACCAGTGATAGGAGATTCCTGGGGGATCCCTCTCAGGGCCAAAGCAGTGGGGAGATAGGGTGAAGAATCTCTGAGAGGGAGAGTGGTGGGCAACATATGGGATGTAAATAAAATAATTAATAATAATAAAAAAAATATTTGGCTCACATGAATTGGTCTAGCTACAAGATTCTATAATCACGTCTTTTCATGTCATCCTGTAGAAGATGACAATAACACTTCTTTTACAAGATTTCACAAAGATTAAATGTGATAAAGTATTTGAGACCCAGAAGGCCACCCACAAATACTATTTCCTACTTCCTTGATGTATTCAATGTAGCCATAGATCTTGTTCATAGATGATATTAATTATGCTTGTATATAAGTTGTTGAGAGAATCAAGACCTCCACATTCTTTTAGAAGCAATCATCATATATTTGCTTTAGAATACTCAAAACATCTAAATCAGCACTTTTATGTCATGACCTTTAATACCTGGTAACTTCCTGCTTCCTTGAGGGTACTTCTTTCATTTTATCTTCCTTACAATAATGGATACTATGTTTCAGGTCCCAGATCTGTCTCTACTCTCTACCCCCCTCCTCCTCCTCCTCCTCCTTCTCCTTCTCTGCCTCCTCCTCTGCCACCTCCTCCTCTTCATCATCTTCCTCTTCCTCCCCCTCCTTTATTCCTCCTATTTTACTTTCTTCTTTTCTTTCTGTTCCTTCTCTTTCTCTTTATGTATATTTTACACTTTGAAGAGTACATTAGAAAGATTGGAAGCCATTCAATGACAACTCCCACCACGAGCAGATGTCTGTCAATAGAAGACATGCTAGCCTTTAAAAATCATCCATATTTCATTTGACAAGCATTGGTATCAATTGCTCAAAAAGCCAAACCTTAATCTGGATGCTCCGTGTGATAAGTAACAATGATGTTTTCACCATCTACATAGCCTGCCTTTGGTTTGAGTTTGCCTTTGTTAACTGTAGTGATAATTCTGAACTCTTCTTTCTTCTTGAAGGTGATTTGATTCGTTGAGAACCAACCGAATTTCCTGCTGTACCTGGTGCTGAGGCACAGAATAAACCATCTCCCACTGCTTCCCACTATTTCCCACAGCATGTTTTCAGCATGTCTCCTTCAGAGAGCATTCACTGTCTTATGTCATGCTCTCCTAGTCCACATCTAGTTCAGCACCTAAGAGTCCATTAAAATCACATGCCCATCTTCCAGGACTGATTTGTAACTTCCTTCTCCTGTCAGAATAGTCCACAGAGCCTAATAGTAGACTTGAAGCCACACTACATTCACTGTGCTGATAGTGTGAAAGAAAATGAGCAAAGGCTGTAAAAGGAACTTCAAGAGCCTCGGAAACTTCCTTCAGGAGAGATACTTTCCCCTGAAGGGGAATATACCCTTGCTTTGGAACCGATCATTCCAGGATGTCAGAGTTCTTAAATATGTCTCTTGTGGTAAAACACTGTTATATATTCTCCAGGCCTGGTTTCTGGTAAGGTCAGAAAGAAAGTATCGACTTTTGCTGAGATTGCTACAAGTAGACAGAGAACATTTTCTTTACCTTTCTTTCTTTTTTTTTTTTCTTTTACTATTAGTCTGTGTGTCTCTGTGTTGTGTGTGTAGACATGTGTGTGCAGATGCATGAAAATCTATGCATATTTCTACATGGGGCCAGAGGTCAAGGTCAGGTGTAATTTTCTCAGTTATTCTCTACCATACATCTCGATACATGGTCTTTCAGTCAAATTTGGGTTTCACAGATGCTGCTTGTCTGGATGAATTGAGCTTCCAGGACTCTCATTTCTCAGTCCTCATCCTACCCTGAGCACTGAGGTCACAAACCTGTGCCACTTCATTTACCTTTTACCTGATCTTCATGTTTGTCCAATAAGCACTTTACTGACTGAGTCCTCTCTGCAGCTCTGTTTATTTCTCTTTTTCCCCCTTGAATTGGGAATGAACATAGGCTTTCTTACATCATAGAGAACCACTTTACACTGAGCTATATCCCCAGGACTCTGTAGATATTGCTTTGAGGAAGGTAACACTGAGAAGAGAAACACAAATTTGCAGAAGATGTAATAGGTAATCACTGTTTTTCTGTCATGAGCAATGATCAGCTAATGTTATATCAGTGTTCATTTCTATGTGGTCTGTATCTGGTAAGTGTAGGGTATTATTTTCACAGCTACAAGTAGATTCTTTTGGCCTTGTGTGTGTTAGAATGCTTACTGTCTCTGCATAGTTTTTGTATTTATGTCTATAATCTGGAAACTAAAGAAGGCATGGCTCATTCAGTTAAATTATGACCTCTACCAAAATTAGGTATAATAGAACAAAAAAAAATCCAGTAGCAAGAGGGCAGCCATTAGGATTTGAATAGGTTCAGAGCTCAATTTTTGTAGGTGCTGACAAAAAGTTTACAGAAGTACACTCTTTAAGTTGCACTCTTGAGAGACCGAATGTAAAGTTACATGACACCTGGAGATGTTTAGGGAACAAGAGAAATTCTAAGCCCTAGAGACTGATGAGAATTCCTAATGCACAGTTGATAGACAATTTCATGTTTCAATGTGAATGAATCTTTTTAAAAGAAAATCACATTGATTTACTTCTTGGTTTTAAGGTCAGAGCAAAGTTTTCTAATTGATGCATTTAATCAAATGTGAAGGGGTTCTCTTCTCTTCTGAGTATCACCTCCTCCATAAAAGGAAGCACACCATCTACAGTAATGTACGTTAAGTTAAACAACAGTTTCCATGAAGAGTGCCTGTAACCTGTAAGAGGATAGGTTAACACTAACCCAGCGATGTACTATTTACAGCCCCTTAGCTTGTAGTCCTTAGCTCCACATTTCAATAATCCTCTGCCAGTAATAGGATATTTTGTTTCATACCTAACTAGTGGGATTATGTAAGCTATTTACTCTGAATTAAAACACAATCTCTCCTGAAGAGGGAGGGAGATTGATAAGAATCAGGAAACATAAAATGTATGAGATTCAGCCAGCTCAGAAAGGCGTAAGATTTGCAGTTCCTTCCAGTAGGTTGCCCATGTGCAGGCAGTTAACAACTGCTAAGGAAGGAGGACGTTATCTTTTGTGGTGCTGCTTGCCTGTGGTTAAGAGCTCCAGAGATGCAGTTTTCATGTGTCATCACCCATGTTGGAATGAGGCTTTCCATCATGAACCTGTGTCTGATTCAGCCATAACCCTATGTGTGACCTCTCATCTACACTCCTGTAAATAACACCAGTGAAATCATCATCTCACCAAACTAAATGGAAACAAAATGATGTCACAGGTATCTCATCTGCACTGTATCTGGTGTAAATAGATAGTTGTTCCCTTCTCTCAGGGGGGGAAAATCAATTAAAATGGATGCCATCTATCAACTTGTTCTGAGCAGCAAGGCCATCTCATTTTTAGGTCCTTAAAATCATTACATCTATCTCACTTCACCCAGTGAGTCATTGGTGTCAAGAATGTTCTATGCATTGATTTGAATATTCACTAAGAATCTAAACAGAAAGACATCCCTCAGTCCAGAAGCTTGGGCTAGAAGTAATCTAGAAATAAAGTCTTGGTTCATCATTAACAGATAGTCTTGTGAAAGTCTTTTTCTGAGCTTCTCTACTTTAGTAAACATAAGAATCATTTGATCATTGCCCTGTAGATGATAATCAGAAAGACAGTTTTCAAAGCATGGCAGAATATCGTAAGATTTCTGTTTGCTTCTTTCTTTCTTTCTTTCTTTCTTTCTTTCTTTCTTTCTTTCTTTCTTTCTTTCTTTCTTTTTTTCCTTTCTTTCTTGTAGTACAACTAAGCAGAAGACAATACCTACATAAATGTGTGTGGTTGCATTTCAATAAAACATCATGAGAAAAGAAGCCAGGCATAGGGTCTCGACACTGACTTGACACACTGTTGAAATGTTATCTAATCTCACAGGTGCTTATACTGAGGCTCCTTTATCTTAATGAAAGGGAAGAAACCCCACAGTCCAGGAGGAATTGCAAGAGGTAGGGAAAGCTGAGTTCCAGACCACTTTTTGTTTACTGAACTGATGTTTTAGTTTGTCAATGTGATTGAAATAATGTGAATATCAGTAAATTTTATAAGGTGTTATGAATGTTTTCTGGTTTTTTGGTTTTTTTTGTTGTTTTGTTTTGTTTTGTTTTGTTTTGTTTTTTTTTTGATTTTCCATCTTTCCAATTAGGGACTTCTAAGGATTTCTATTTTGATTTTATAAAGTCTATAATTTTCTGCCCATGGCAGATTGAACTAAGTGAAATCAAAATGGTATGATCTTTAGGTTTAGAAATTCATGCCCAAGCTAGTGAAACCCTACAGATTCCATGGGATCCAGATCTTCTCCAAAAGCCTTGGCACTCACCTCTCATCTCAACATGTTTGACATTTTCTAAAATCATGACCTCTGTATCTGACCTTTAAATATCCAGTGTTCATTTTATATTGGAAGAAAACCCATTGTGTTAGATGTTTGAAGGATTCTTTTTTCCTTCTATTCCTGTTTTAGGAGGAAGAGCACTCTTTCCTTACAATTTGAATATATTTTGAACTAAAATAAGACATCATGATGCATAGTCAGAATTTGAATTTGAGTCAGAGAGTCTTAAATTCAAACTGAAAATCCTGATTAAGCAGCAGCGTCTGAACATTTTTTAATCATAGTTTTCTTCATCTTTATACTGGGGGTCAATACCTCTTGGGAGAGCGACCATTGATATGCAATGACCAGCATGTATAAGATGCCTGATAAATTGAAGTTACTGTTAACATCACTCATTTAAATAGGTCCTGTTGCGGAAAAATAAATAAATAAATAAGTGAACCTGAAAGTTCCCACTAGTGCTGGCAACCGGAGGGTGGCAGATCGGCCTCCTCTCTGGTGCATCTCACTCGGCAGTTCCTCTGTGCCAGAGCTCCAGAGTCCCCTGGTGGATCTCTGCCACCAGGCCCACAAAACAATCGCCCACCTCATGGTCAGCTATCTCAACATCCAATTACCTGGTAGAATTAAAATCTTATGCATATATTTAACCAAACACAATTTACAAGATGTCAATACAATAATTCCAGAGCCAACTGATAATGATAAAAGCTGCCCACTTAGATTAGACAACTTATCCCAAACTTCTAATTTTTATGATAATATAACCATCTGTGGCGCTATGTCAGTTCATGTCTGCTGCCATCTTTCTTCTTCTCCTCTTTAGACACCTTACTTGTACAATCCTTAGCTCCGCCTTCCTTTTCCTTGTCCAATCACAGGGCACCTACTGCCCTGATGTAATTGGACAGGGAAAATCCTGTAACAAGTTCCATTAAAGATAAATAGAAACTTCTGCATTAATTAAATTAATTAGCCAATCTCACCATTAGTTGAGCCCAACGATAGATAAATAAGTAGATCTTTTTCATAAAACTTGTCAAACTACTCTCCTACAGAATAATTACCCTATCTTTGCTTTGATACTACTAATCATTTGCCACACATACTTCACTTATCCTAACACTTAAGATATGTATATGTATAGATATCTGTATATACACATATGTATATACACATACACATATATGTGTATATATATATATATATATATACATACATAAATATATATATATATGTGTGTGTGTGTGTGTGTGTAATGTTTACAGTGGAGTTTTATTTCAGTTAGACTGATTTTATTGTGATTTAATTTGAGAATTATTGCATAATCATCATTAGTGATTGCACCAATTTTCATAACAGACCTAGGGAAGATGACTGAACAGCTACTGAAGAATAAAGACAACCAACTCTGCAATTGCCTTTGAGTGTATTTGAACTGGAATAAGGTTGCAAATTTCAATCATCCACCCAGGAACTTCAGTCTGAAGCCTACAAAGTCACAATTATACAGCATCAGGCCATTCTTGATAATGTTTGTAATTGTTGATCATAAATATCAGGCCAACACTAATGATAAAATCAATACCAAGTCCTTTGCCAGACTCTCAGTGCTTCCTCCTCCCCTTCTTTATCCAATTCTCACTAAAACTCACCTGGAAAATTAGAATTACACAACACGTTTAGTCCTTGCAATGTCTGTCGTTGTAGGAAGGACTTTTATTTTATTTTTATTTTTTCATTTAATAGGATAAATTCTAATTCTGTTCATTTTCCTTCAAGTGTCATGCCTTCTTTATGCCAGAGCAATACACCTTTGTGTTTATAGAACACATTGTCTTGATGGCTTCAGGTCTTCTTGTCTCAGAACAGTCTGAATTCTCAGTAGAACACACAAGGTCTTCTGTAGCATGATTATGGTTATTACTCATTTGCTTCTCTCTCCATGGCTACCTCAATGATTGTGAACTATCCCCACTTCATGAGCTCCTATAGCTCCAGAGGGACAGCTTCATGTCCCCTTCTCTGTTGAGATTTCCAGTTTGCTTGTAAATGTCTGATATGCTGCCTGGACTGTTTCAGGACATTTTCACCCTGCTTTACCTCACATGACTGTCCTCCCCTCCTGCATGTTCCTACCAAAGATTCTTCCATTTTCCTTATTACCACTGTTATGCTTCTGACCTCTACTCTGGGTTTGATATCTTTATGCTTTCCCCTCATTCTTCAGCACAATAGCTTCTGATGAGCTAGGGCTGTTTAATTTTGTAACTTTAGAGTATCTTATCTGCACAATAAAGAACCTGCCACAAATGATCCATGGGGAAATAAATTAACAAAAGTTAGGTGCAAATATTTTGTATTTTTTGAGATAGGGTTTCATTATGTAACCCAAAACTTGCCTGAAAGTTGCTCTGTAGAGCAAGCTGTCCTTGGTCCATGGAGGTACTGCTAACTCTACCTCCTTGGTGCATGTATATAAGTGTCTGCTTCTCTATTCATTCTAATATTTCACTTTATTTTATGGATGATTTTACAATCAGTTACCAGTGTTGTGATTTCTTCATTATGTTAATTAATTCAACATTGCTGTAATTGACATCTTATTTTTTCTACCAATGTTTGGGTTAAATTTTTTCTCACATCTCTTTTTCTCCTTTAAGAGGGATCTTCAAATGTTTGTTTCTTGGCAGAACTTCAGCTTTTGTTGTAATTTTCTTTCCTTTTCATTTTGTTGTCAGATTCCTTGAAAATAAATCCAAGTTTTGTCTTGGGATCCAGTGCCTAAGAATGTTGTTTTTGCCAGGCTTATCAGCCCTGGGGAAGACCTCAGGCTAATTTATGACTTAATGAATTTTCTATTCCCACAAGCTAGCAAAGGCTATGTAAGTAAGACAGTGATGGACCAAGTCCTGGATCTTGCATCCTGGGAGATTACAGTCTAGAAGATGAAATAAATCAAAGTCCTGATGCTCTGTGGGATTTAATAAGTACTACCCTCTCAAGCAATTGGCTGTTTACAGACATTACCCATTTGTGGCTTATGGTTTAATATGATGGAAAGGTAGTATTTGTTCTCTGCATCTGGACATTCTATGTGCCCTGGAAAGTTTTATTTGGTTGTTGTTGTTTTTTTAAATAATAATCAACCACTTATTTCAAATTTATATCTTACTGATGGGTGAAATAATTATTGAAGACAATCTAAATGCTAATGATATCTCAAATTCTACAAAGAAGAATATTATAATAATATAAAACTGAAAATATGTAATCTAAGCCCTATAGTTTACATCATTTTTGTTCAATCTTAAACTTAATTCTGGTCCTTCTGAAAGACAAAGCAATTAGAGTTGACAATTCTCTGTTGAGAGCCAATATGCTCTCATTGTTGTATGTTCCCTTCCTCGTTAGCATTAATGTATGTTTGGTAGACAACAGCCATCCCACACCCACTTCCTCTCTGCACCCCCACAGGATTCAGGTGGGGCTAGGAGATGGATGACAACAGGATTTGGCCTTGTCAACACTTGCTTCATTGACCTCCTTCAGTCTGTTTTCCTACCACATCCCATGTTCAAATACCAGTCCCTCTTAGACTTCCCTCCGTTTTCTTTTTCTCCACAACAGTTTCTAGGTAAGGCATGCCTTCTATAGAGACTAATGTGAGCTGATACTCCACTTGAAGGGCTGGTAGTTTGTAGGTATTATGCATTGGCAGAAGGCAAAGATATTTTGCAAGAGTAATCAAGCAAAGCTCTATGCGGATGTCCATTGTCTATGCCACAAACCATTATTATTGAAAAAATAAGGCATAATTATATTTTGCCTTTGGAAAATGTAGAAAGTAGATATATGAGAGTATTTGTATTCTCTTTTATTACATATTTTTGTGTATATATACACAGAAACAGACTGTCTTAAAGTCATTATTTGCTACATGCTTCCCTTAAGAACTGTTCATATTAGACCTATTATGAAAAAATATTCCAGTTCTCTAAGGAGCCCACTCTAATTCTTGTAACTGCCCAGATCTGCAGCTTGAAAAGAGTGGGTTACTGTGATAGTGTGAACTATCTTCATTATGAATTCATGGCTCACTTAATTAGCCACAAAAATCAATGTAACTTCTTTATTATCAGGTAACTAAACAGGCCCACTAATGAATATTAGCTTCATTATCTACTTTTGTATTTTGGAACAATTTCCTGACTGGTTGTTTTGTCGTAACTAGAGAATGTGACAGCACCATAGAATAAATTCTGGAGTTATTCTGAGGATTGAATAAGAAAACACTGGCCAAGCCTCTGGAAAATACATGCCAACTAAGTGTTTCAAATACAAGTGTTGGTAAACCAAGGATCACCCACATTGAAGAACCAAGTGCTCCCCCCAGCTCATCTTCTACAACTCAACACCAGCAAACACATCATCTCTAGGCACCAAATGCAAGGCATTCCCACTGTGACTACAAGTCATATATCCTTTATAAAACCCAAGCCTTCACTGCTTGTCCCTTTTTTTCCCATTTTCACACAGGGGCAGCTTTTGAGCCCCCAATAAATGTTACATGAGGTCTATTGTGTGGTGGGATCTTTGCTGATTCCTTGGCCATCAGACTACCACAAAGACACCCTAACAGGAAGATGCACATGAACGTTTAAGGCACATCCGCAGAATTCAATAGGCACATGGAAAATGGTTGAATGGATGTCAAAGGTTGCAAATGTAATGATAAAAGAGCATGATTATGTGTATATAAAATTAAGTTCTATCAAGAAGATGATCATGAGAAATATTGGCTGTATTCATGAGGGAGAAGGCAGGGAAGGACCTGGGCGGGAAAGTGGACAGAGGTGGGGGCAAAAGAGAGGAACATGATGTGGTTGGTATTGTGTGAAGGAAAAGGACTGAAGCCCTGAGAGCCAGCAGAAAGAATGGAAACAGGCAACCTCAGGCAGTAGGAGGTTGGGGGGACAGTCCAGAATGTACCAGAGACCTGGGAGGTAAGAGACTCCCAGGAATCAAAGGGAGGGACCTTAGAGGAAGTGCCCTTCAGTGGGGAAAGGAAACTTATAGAGACCACCTCTAGCAGAAAGTCATAGCATCAAGTGAGGGATGGGATTGTCATCCCACAGTCAAAACTCTGACCCATAATTGTTCCTGTCTGAAAGAACTTCAGGGATGGAAATGGTGAGGAACCTGAGGAAAAGAAGGTCCAGTGACAGGCCCAAAGTGAATCCAGCTCAAGGGGAGGCCCCAAGGCCTGACACTATTACTGTGGCTAAGGAACACTCACAAAAAGAGACCTGTCATGACTACCCCCAAAAGACCCAACAAGCAGTTGAAAGAGTCAGATGCAGATATTTACACCCAATCAATGGACAGAAGCTGCTGACCCCTGTGGTTGAATTAGGAAAAGCTGGAAGAAGCTGAGGAGGAGGGCAACCCTGTAGGAGGACCAGTGGTCTCAATTAACCTGGACCCTGAGATCTCTCAAGTACTGAACCACCAACCAGGCAGCATATACCAGCTGATATGAGACCCCCAACACATATATAGCAGAGGACTGCCGGGTCTAGGTTTAGTCAAAGAAGATGCACCTCACCCTCAAGAGACTGGAGTTTAGAGGTCTGTTGGGGTGAGGGGTGGTGGATGGAGACATCCTTGTAAAGACAGGGTAGCAGGAAGGAGGCATAGAATGTGGAACAGACTGGGATGAAAATAAAATCTGAAGTGTAAATCAATAAACAAATAAATAAATGATAAAAAACCTGTTAGCTTAAATAAAACCATATAAAAATACAAAAAAGAAAAAGAAATATTGGATGTAGCATTTTAATTTTAAAGATTTGTCATTGTATGTACACATTAATACATCTCTCAGCCTTCATTAGAGAAGCTTCTATTTGTAATATATGGTGATTATCACAGGGACCCACAGTAGGCCAAGGGGCAGAGAATAAGAGATAAAAATGGGATATTTATATCATCAAAGATGGTGGATGACTAAAGAAAGCAATATCTTCCAGACAAAGCAAGGCAGTTGCACCTATGAACTCAGAGTGGCTATGACAGCTTTCAGAAGACCTATCTAAGCTCAAGCCAGAACAAATACCAGCATGAAGAGGGGAGTTGGGTATTTGATCCCACACCTGGGTGGGGAATCAATGGCAACTAAGAGCTGCTAGGAAGGAAGTATTAATTTTCTATAAGATTTCCTTTCCTTGTAAGTTGATCACACTTCAGTGGAAGAACGCAAAAAATAAATAAATAAATAAATAAATAAATAAATAAATAATAAAATATCAGGGCAACACAAACTGAACTTGGTGGGTTAAAAAATATGAACAAGAAGTTGGTGGGGTAGGGAAGAATGGTAGTTCTGGGGGGACTTGGGAGATGGAGGTGAATATAGTCAAAACATGTGACACAAAATTCTCAAAGAGCCCACAAACTATGCATTAAACTGGAATATGAGTAATTTTAGATATGCCTTCTATATTTTCCAAAGTTTAAAGTATAATTGTGGTTTGCCTTTTTATTAATAATCAATCAATAAAGGTTGCTTAGCAACTCTTTTAACCCAAAGTATTAAGAAGTGTTAGATAAAATTAAACTTTTTATGCAAAGATTGCTTCCCAAAGGGGATAATTTTGAGGGTGATGCCAAATGCTAAATGTCACACAACACCAGGAAACTTAAATCATAAGGAGAAGGGATGAGGCATTTGATTGGAACAGCATTTCCTCCAGTTTTCAGGAAACTGTGATTAGGTTCCCACAAATGAGGCCTTAATTGGACCCACTCAGAGCTGATGAGCGAGCGCATCATGGTAATGTAGCATGTGCCCTGCAGGTGGATCTGGTCATGCCTGCATAAAGAACAGAGGTGACTGTCTGGAAGCCTGTCCTAACTTCTCCTACTGACACAACTATTATGCAAAAGGTTTGGAAGAAATGTTTATTATTTTCATATTTAAAGGCAAATCTCCTTCAGATAACCCAAATGAAAATGATGTTAAAACTTAAAAAAATGAAAAGACTTGACACAAACTGGAGTTATCACAGAGAAAGGAGTTTCAGTTGAGAAAATGCCTCTGTGAGATCCAGGTTTAAAGCATTTTCTCAATTAGTGATCAAGAGCAGAGGGCCCCTTGTGAGTGGTACCATCTGTGGGCTGGTAGTCTTGGGCTCCATAAGAAAGCCAGCTGAACAAGCCAGGAGAAGCAAGCCAGTAAACAGCATTCCTCCATGGCCTCTGCACCAGCTCTTGCTCCTTGACCTGCCTGAGTTCCAGTCCTGACTTCCTTTAGTGATGACCAGCAATGTGGAAGAGTAAGCTGAATAAACCCTTTCCTCCCCAACTTGCCTCTTGGTCGTGATGTTTGTGCAGGAATAGAAACCTAACTAAGACAGATGTGTTCTTGATTATTCTTGCATAAATTCTGTTCATGAGAAATAAGGACTAAAGTGTCAGTTCCTAGTTTTGGTAAACATTTCCCTTTTAACTGTACAAATAAAAACTAAGAAATTCTACAAAATTCTTCATAATAAGTGAGATGAAATAAAGTTAATAGACAACATAATTTTGAACATAATCATTGGGCTCCAATGCATCTCGACAATCTAGTCTTGAGGCACCCTGATCTGGCTATAAGACCCAATATAGTCCCACCTCTCAAGGATTTCAGTCTTGTCTGAAGAAGTGATGCAAAGTTAATTTTTAAAGCTAGGATAAAGCTGCATGGAACTATGAATCCTGCCTAGTGTCTAAATGATTATGAGCTGCTTTCAGTCATGTGTGCTTTACCTGGTTATGGATTACAAGCTCTGCAAAGCTGTTGAATACAGTTCAGCCTCAGATAGTGGTTGGAGCTTGGTACAGTAGTATCTGCCATGGTAAAGAACTGTGCCTTTCTATGTAGCAGAAGCTCAGTATATTCTTCCAGTTCATTATAAAGAAGAAAGGGGAAAGAAAGGAGAATTACCAGTAAAAGAAAGAGAAGGACTGAAAATGAGCAAACTACATTTGCAGTTCAAGTTCATTCCAGTGGTAAAATAGGCTTCCCATCGACAGACTGTGGTTAGATGACACCTAAATCCACAGTGTTGTTAGCAGGCAGAGTGGAAGCATCATCACACCTCTTCCGCTGTTGTCTCCTTGAACTCTCACAAATGGTCCTATGAGAACAGCCTACTTCTTTCACTTCTGCTGCTGCTGAAAAACTGTGAGTCATCTTAAATAACATGGCCTTTAACAGGACTTAGATTTGGGGGTGTTTCATTTCATTTTTAGGCACCATATTGTTTCTTACTGAAATGTGCTGACAGGGATTCAATGCTGTAGTGTGAGGAATGGGCTTCTCAGACAAAGTAACCAGTGTTCTCAAGCTAATCATTGGACGGGAGTGACAATAGGGACTAGAACACAGAACCTTGTCTCTACTTTTGTTCTTTGTGTAATGTACTGCAATACCCCATCATACCCAGGCTTTGACATATGCCACTGCGTGTTCATATGCACCACAGGATTTTCAGACAAACTGTCTTATTGTTCTTGGCTGGTCCTAGTGTTAATTTAAATATGAAGTTTAATCTAACTTCTTAAGCAAAGGAAAATATATTTTTCCTGGAGCTGTTGAAATAACAGCATTGAATATTGCCAGAAGCTGCTGGCACAGTTCCAGGAAGAACAATGCAATACTAATTTGGTAGCGTTTTAAGTTTTTTCACATAGATCACTGGGTGGGAGCGGAGAGAGATGCTCTATTCTTTCTTTTCAAGCATGAAGTGCATATTTACCTCCCGAGATGAGAGGTCTACCAATTTGAGATCAGTTTATCTCTAAATAAACCTAATTTTCAGTATCATCCAACTGTCACAATCCATTCTTTCTGACCATTAAAGCAAAAGCCAAAGACTGTAAGTTTCCCAGATCCAGAATGTATGGAGTTGTTGGTATGGACAGAAGGGGGCGCTGGAATGCAGCACGTTTGTCTGTCTTTTCCATTCTCCTTGCCATAGCCAAGCAGAGGCATGGAAAGGAGCCAGATGATGTAATAGGAACAGGCAGAGGATGCCCAGATAAATTGAGAAATAGATAAACTTGCTCTTGAGCACAGCTTTGCTTCTTACCTGATTCAATTCATGTCGTTTTAACTCAATTCATTACTTTCAACTAAAGTGTCCACCATGTTCTGCAATAAACATAGTGGGAAATCACAGTGAAAAGCAGGCAAAAATACTTCCTTTGTCAGACCCTGATTCATGTTCAGCTCAGCCATACAAAAGCTGTATTTTTAACATATGAAGACTTTCATGTATTCTGAGGAACCTTGAATGTGTCCATCTGTGCAATGCTCTGGGAAGTCCTGGTGGAGAACATAAGCCTGACAGAGGCAGAGTGAACATGTAAGATACTCCCACTCCCTCTTCTCTCAGAGAAATAGAATATAGGTGGCTCAATGACTTTAAGAATGTTCCACTCCACACATACACTAAGCAAACAACCTCCCCAAAAACAACAGAAAAGGACACACCTAACAGCTTAATAAGAAAATGGTTTTGTGAGCAGGGAAGAAGATCTGAACATTTCTTTGAGCTACAAGCCATGTTTCAAAGAGAAGATAAAGAGCAGGCAATGTGGCAAAGCCAGACCCAGTTCAACACAAAGCAGTAAGGAATCTTGGGAATACTCTGAGCTAATTTGGCTAGCCTGGGAAGCATGTCACCATGTAGCTGGAGAAGATGACTATAGAAGGTGGCCACAGAGGCAGGAATGAGCAAAATTCCAGGGTCACTAAATGCCAATGATAGGAAGATCTTTTTGTTCTGGAAAGTGAAAGTGTGCTTGGTTTAGAAAAGCAGAGGCTAAAGGCAGACAATTATAGGGTCTTTTTAAAGACCCTATAATTCACTCTTAGAAGTATATTCACTATGAATTTGTTGTTTACCTATGGACTTTTTTAGTATATTAGTGATGAGTAAGGGAGATGGGCTTTTTTTTTTTTTATAGAGATAGAATATTGTCATAACAATAGGCCATAGACATATGACTAAAGAGGCCATCTCAGGGAGGGAAACAAGTGGGCCATTCATTAGGTAAGGTAGAATAATCCTAGTGAGTATGAGCCTATCAGGCTGAATCATGGATGGTCTGAAGGGAGGAACCTGTGGGAACCAGACATGCAAGACTTCCAGGCATAGTACAAGAATACCAGACCTCAAAGAGTTTGCTAGTGAGAGAGGGAAGAGCAAGAAGAGCTTCAATGAGAGTCACATATGGAGGCTGAGATGGAGAGAGGGGTGGGAGCTGTTTTGCAGTGAGGTGAAGTCAAGTCAAGGGTTTTCATTTTTAGTATGATGGAGAGCACTGGCTGCTTTTAGGAGAAAGAGTGATGTAATCTAACAGAAGATCAGAATACTAATAGCTGGTTTTAAAGAGGTGGAGTTATGACTACAGTGAGGTCAGTTAGAGCAAATAGAATATGGAGAGGAAAAGAGGCAGCAAGGTGATGTGCTGGTTATGGATGATGGTGCTAGGTCTTGGGTGTTAGTCGTAGTAGTCATGGGGGGATTACACTACAGGTATATCGTACATGTCTAACTGGTGAATGGTTCTTATGTTATGGTTCTACAGAGGAGTTGTGATGGTGTTAAAGAAGACGGGTGGAGTCAGAAGGTCTAGGTGGTATTTCCTCATTTTTGTGATAGTGTTGTTATTTACTTGAAATTTACTTGCACTTTGTGAGAGTCTGCCTCTCTCAGAGTCTGTATTAAGAGCAAGCTGAAGTTAAGACTTCTGACAGAGGGCTATTGCTCATCTTATTACTACAGGGCAGGAATTCATTACATAGAAACTCAGAAAAACTGCAAATAATTACATAAAATGGATCAATTCCTTAAAAAAAAGATAATGGGAATAAAAGAGGGTTTTAAAATTAATCAGCCTCGAGTCCCAGCAATGATCTACCTAACACTAGCTTTGCAAACTGCTCTCTTTAGCAAAAATGTTAAAATAAAAATAAAACCAAATCCATTTAGCTCAATTTCATCTGTGAGCTATGGTTTGTAGTAGCCAAGACAACCAATGCTTTCCTTGGAGAACTAAATTAACAAATTCTTATTAGCTACCTAGTTCAGTGTGTAACACTTACTGTTTTACTTCATGTCTTCTTCTAGAGAAGAATAAAATAAAGCAAAAAATCAAAGAAATAGCTCAGTCATATTATGTCTTTTATATTGCTGATGTCAGCAGAGTTAAACTCCTTACCTCAATTATTATGACTAATGACTTACATAAAGACAATAATGATGATGATAATGACAATGGTGATAAAATTGTAACAAATGGTTTAATCAAAGGAAGCATATTTCCCTGAAGAATTGCAAATATCTCTATTTCTAAGACTCAACATTTTCTTGAACATAAATCTATCAAAATGTTATAATAATAATCTTAGCTACCGAGTAAAAGTTTGTTCATAAACCTAGTATGGTACTAAACTTTCTTACTCTCTTTCTCTTCAACTTCAGACTCTGTTTGAACTGTTGCTCAAATGAGCTTTAAAGTTTTCTCGAATTGTATAAGATGAAGATGAGGGAGAGAGTTTCCACAACTGTGATGGGCTACTCTGGTGTTTGGACTTTGGTCTCCAGTGTGATAACGTGTTCCAGTGTCAGTATGCCTCACATGGAGTGCACTCTAATATCCTAAGCTTATCCAACTGTCTCCCAATATCCTACAAGTGCATCACTGAAAGTGTATCTATAGAAAATTCTGATTTAATATGTTTAGAGCAAAACTTGAGACTTAGAAATTTCAAAGCACAGCAGGTAATACGTACCCTAAATGCACTTGTTACATCAGCATTTGGCCCTTAGTCTCTATCTAAAGTGCTCATTTTTTCCTTCTCAAATGAGAAACATCTGCTGAGTAAAAATAGGAGAGACAATGAAATGCTTGGCTCTGTTATGAGAAAATTCCATGTGAGAATAGAGTTGATTTTCCTTTGTTCCAACAGAAGCAATGTTTAATTTATTCAACAGGCATTTGATGAACAGTTTACAGACTCCAGGAGTAAGGTAAAAAAAAAAAAAAAAAAAAACAAAACAAAACCTACAGTTTTCAGAATATCATTTTGCTTAAGAGAAATGGATTTGAATGGTTGGTAGGCTGGGTTCCTTGATCAGTAGGCCATGGGAAGAGGCATATTCAACAAACACTTAGATTTTCTACTTCGAATCTAACACATATAGGAACACTAGACAGTGTAGTTGGAGTACTGTCTATTGCAAAATTAGTTCTTATCCAAAATTTTATTGATGTATGAGTTATATTAATGCATTATTTATTATAGTTTATTACCTGGTGGGCTTTTTAACATAGATTTTGTTTTGCTATTATCAGAAGCCCTCATTTTCCAAAATAGGTATATTTCCTTTTTATAAACTGGCTAGTTCTTGCACGCTTCTGTTTAGTGATGATGAAACACCGTTAGTCTTCTAAACAAATAGTGTGCGTCAGCCAGGGCCTTAGGTGAATATGAGCTTCTTAATTTTTCTTAATTTTTGAGTCAAGGCTACAGTTAACATGTTACACTTCCTATTTGCTTATGCAACCCTGTTTGTTACAGCAATTTACAATATCACAATTATAAAACCATGTTCGCTGTCCATCAGCAGATAAATATATTTGAAAGTGTGTGGTTTTATTCAGCCCTCAAGAAGAATAAAATTGTATCATATTCTGAAAAAGAAATACAACAGGAGATGGTCAGGTTATGTGAATTAAGTAAGACTCAGAAAAACGAATATCTTATATTCTCATTTACATGTAAATACTATAGTTTATATAAGTACACAGAATGACGGAATGGTAAACAGAGGATAATTGGATAGATGATAGATAAATGATGATAGATAGATAGATAGATAGATAGATAGATGATAGACAGATGATAGATGAGAGATAGATAAACACAGAGACAAGTTAATGACATGAAATATAACTGAGACTATCTGAGGGTAGGAATAATATCAGGATTGGACGAGAGAGGCAAGAAAGTATAGTGGGTGAGCACAGTAAAATACTTGACACAAATGTATAAGTTGATGAACTACTTCATATGCAATGAATATATACCAATGAAATGATCAAGAACTTTTTTAAAAATTCATTTTATTTTTTAAAAACATGTAAGCCGGGCAGTGGTGGCGTAAGCCTTTAATCCCAGCACTCGGGAGGCAGAGGCAGGTGGATTTCTGAGTTTGAGGCCAGCCTGGTCGACAGAGTGAGTTCCAGGACAGCCAGGGCTACACAGAGAAACCCTGTGTCGAAAAAAACAAACAACAACAAAAAAATTATTTTCCAGGTCTCCCCTTTAGAAACATCCTATCCTATCCCCCCTCCCTCTGCCTCTACGAGGGTGCTCCCTCACCCAATCACTCCCGTCCTCCCACCCTGGCATTCCCCTACAATGGGGCAACAAAAACTCTTAAACCCAAGGGACTTTCTCCCCACTGATGGCAAACAAGGCCCTTCTCTGCCATATATGTGGCCAGCGCCATGGGTCCCTCCATGTGTATTCTTTGGTTGGTGATCCAGTCCCCCAGAGCTCCTGGGTATCTGGCCAGTGACACTGTTGCTCCCTCCAAGGGGCTGCAAACCCCCTCAGCTCCTTCAGTCCCTTCTCTAACTCCTTCATCCAGGAAGCCAGGCTCAGTCCAATGGTTGGCTGTGAGCATCCACCTCTGTATTTGTCAGGCTCTGGCCAAGCATCTCAGGAAACAGCTTATCAGGCTTCCATCAGCAGGCACTTTCCGGCATCCACAGTAACGTCTGGGTTTGGATCAAGAACTTACTGATCTTTATTACATGTTGGAGCATCTTCTGGGTATATGCCCAGGAGTGGGATAGCTGGGTCTTCAGGTAGTATTATGTTCATTTTTTGAGGGTCCGCAAAACTGATTTCCAGAGAGACTGTATCAGCTTGCAATCCCACCAGCAATGGAGGAGTGTTCCTCTTTCTCCACATCTTCACCAACAACAGCTGCCACCTGAGTTTTTGATCTTAACCATTCTGACTGGTGTGAGGTGGAATCTCAGGGTTGTTTTGATTTGCATTTCCCTGATGACTAAGGATGTTGAACATTTCTTTAGGTGCTTCTCATCCCATCAAGTTTCCTCAGTTGAGGATTCTCTGTTTAGCTCTTTTCCACATTTTTTGATAGTGTTATTTGGATCTCTGGAGTCTAACTTCTTGAGTTCTTTGTATATATTGGATATTAGCCCTCTATTGGATGTAGGATTGGTAAAGATCTTTTCCAATCTGTTGGTTGCTATTTTGCCCTATTTAGAGTGTCCTTTGCTTTACAGAAGCTTTGTAATTTCATGAGGTCCCATTTGTCGATTCTTGATCTTAGAGCATAAGCCATTGGTGTTCTGTTCAGGAATTTTTCCCCTGTTCCCATGTGTTTGAGACTTATTCCCACTTTCTCTTATATTAGATTCAGTGTATCTGGTTTTATGTGGAGGTCCTTGATCCATTTGAACTTGAGCTTTATACTTTGAGATAGGAATAGATCAATTTGCATTCTTCTATATGTAGACAGCCAGTTGAACCAGCACCATTTGTTGAAAATGCTGTCTTTTTTCTACTGGATGGTTTTAGCTCCTTTGTCAAGTGACCGTAAATGTTCATAGCAGCCATATTTATAAAAGTCAGAAACTGGAAACAACACAGATGTCCCTCAACAGAGGAATAGATACAGAAAATGTGGTACATTTACATAATGGAATACTACTCAGCTATTAAAAACAATGACTTCGTGAAATTCACAGACAAATGGATGGAACTTGAAAATATCATCCTTAGCGAGGTAATGCAGTCACAAAAGAATGAACATGGTATGCTCTCACTGTTAAGTGGTTATTAGCCCAAAAGTTTGAAATACCCAAGAGTCACTACACAGCAACCACAGGGCTGAGTGTGAGTTCCCAGATGGAGGAGTTGGAGAAGGGACTGAAGGAGCTTAGGGAGTTTGCATCCCCGGGGAGGTAGCAACAGTGGCAACTGGCCTGACCCCCAGATACTTCTGGAGACTGGATCACCAACCAAAGAGTACACATGGAGGGACCTATGGTGCTGGCCACATATGTGGCATAGGAGGGTCTTGTTAGCCATCAGGGGTAGGAGAGGCCATGGGACTGAAGGTGTTAGATGACCCAGTATAGGAGAATGCCAAGGAGGGAAGATGAGAGTGAGTGTGTGGGTGGGTTGGAGTATATCCTCACAGTGGCAGGGGGAGGGTGGAGGGAATGGGGAGGTTCCAAAGGGAAGATCTGGAAAGGGGGAAACGTTTGAAATGTAAATTAAGTAGGAAAAAAATTAAAAAAAATAAAATAAAATAAAAAAGAGTGAATTTCAAAAATAAATAAATAAATGAAAAAAGAACTTATTGATCATAGATTTTTTGATAATGAACAGTTAAAAGTCACTCTTAATAGTTTTCAAAGATATACTACATTATGATTTGCTATAATAATGTTCAGTAGAACTAGAGACCTATTCTGCATGTGTAACTTGAATTATTTTTCCTTCTATTTATTGCATCATTCTTTTTAAAAATCTTATAACTTTTATTAATATTTCTTTGACAATTATATATATATGCACATATTACACTTTGATTACTGTTACTCTTAATTCTTTTTTATTTTAAATATAATCTATAATGGACTATTAACAGGCCTCCCATCGGTTGAACATGCTTTAATGGTTGGCTCTACACCCAGAAGTACATAAACATCTCTAATTTAATTAATAATTTAAAAAATTACAAAACTGAATGTTTCACGATGTGTGTGTGTGTGAGAAGCAGTGAAGAGTTGCAAGGACAGGGAATGGTAATGGAAAAAATACATCGTATGTTCATACAGAGTTGTTAAAGAATAAATCCATACAAAATATTAAATGTAATCTAGCATAGAGGAGTATGGTCATGCATGCCTGCTATCCCAGCATCCAGAATGCTGAGGCAAGAGGTGAAAGCTTTCCTAGGATACACAGTGAGTCACTTTTCCAAATGACTGACTAGCTAACTAAATAAATACACAAAAATGTAAACATGCTCATTTGTCTTGAAGATTATGTTCCATGATTTCACATTATCAGCAATGTTACTCACTTGCTCATATAAAGAGCAGACTTCAACATGATGTTCAGTTGATCAAGGTTTTCACCCACACCAGGAGTCACAGCCTCAGACTGGAAGTCTTCCCTTGTATTCTGTTGTGTGCTTGGTGGAAGAAGGGATTGATTTGGGGACATGTTTATGTTGTAACTTTGTCAGTACTGGGACATTTACCCCTGATTCTCCCCGCTTCTACTTTCGACTCTATCCTCCCTATTAGACTTCAACATCCCTTTACTCCTAAGTCATGAACAATTGCTCCCATTTGCATTCCAGATAAACCTCTGAAGACTATCGGCTCAAGATAGGAATCTGGAGAACAAAGAATGTGGCTCTCTTGGGGTCTTGTCTTGTCAGTCATTGACTCTTGGCTGTACCTCCTGTAGTTTTCTAATGGTTAATCAAAGAAGTGAATTATTCTATTCTCAAGTACTTTTCTGGGTTTTCTCTGTTAAAAGAGTCAAGGGAAACTCTTGCAGAAGTGCAGGCCTTGGGTGCAGCATTTGATTTTCATGCTTAAAGGTCTCAGAATGCTCTGCTGTAGCTTCTCTTTTTTCTTCTTATCTTCTCATTTAAGCTCAACTTGAGTGTCAGTAGTGTTTGAAGGGAGGCCATTCAGCCTGTGAATGCCTCTAGTATATTTCACTAGTAAGATGCAAATATTTCTTGCTATCATGACACTTAGTTCTATAGAAATGGAAACATGCTCAAAGTAAGAAAATTATTTTATAAGGAAAATTAGGGCCAGGTTTCAGTCCTATGTGATGATGCTAATTTATTTACTCCATGCTTGTTTGGCAGATGATAACATTGATAAGATAACCATGATACTACCTTGCATTTTCCAAAGCTGTAATTTTCAACCATAGGCAAGGTGTGACCATGAAACGAAGAATGTAAGGGAGGTTAGGCTGAATTGAAGAATAGAGACATTCAGAATTTGAACCTCTGGAATGATCCTTCATGGGGTTCAACATACACAAGAGTAACTGCCTGAAAATGGTCAAATCTTTTCTCTTTCATCCTTCTTGACATGTGTCTAGGTATAGGGAAAAAAAAATTATAAAGTTAGAATAAGAAAAAGTAGAAAAGCGGAGAACAAAGAAGTTGAGAGAGAATAGAGGAGGAAAGAGAATAGAGAAACAAAACTAACTATGGAGAAAGTTTTCTAATTTTTTATAAAGGAGAAAACCTCACTTCTAGCCTAAAGTCTTTACCTTATTGTGTTGCTTATTTAGGTGCCCATGTCTCAAGTTGATCTCTGGTCCTTGTGTAAGTTTTTGGTAAGATAGAATAATATGTGTGTATTCTCTTTACCCTACTTGGTGATTGCAGATCAAGTCATTACATGTATGTATAAGATTATTTTAGCGACTCTGTGTACTGTGCAAACACAAAATTGTCATAAAATAGATAATGCTCCTATCAAGTGAATATCATTGATTTCCCACAAGGAGACCGTTAGTCCCAGATTGAAGCTATTTGCCCTCAAACCATTCACTTCAGTGGGGAAGCTAAGCATCTAGGTTCTGCATGTCTCTCATTGCCTGTTATGTGACCGTCATAAGCTGTGATGGTCAGGCTTAACTGTCAACTTGACACAACTTAGAATTCCCTGGAAAGAGTCTCTATGAAAGATTGTCTACATTACATTGCTCTGTGAACAGATCTCTAGAGAACTTTCTTAAGTAAATTAATTGATGTGAGAAGACCTAGTCCACTGTGGGAAGGACCATTCTATGCACAATCAGAGTGCAAGCAAGCAAGTGTGGTGTTTTTCCTTTATGAAGCAGCAGTTGTATTTTACATGAAGAAAATAATCTGGTCAGCCCCTGCTTATATTCCTTCCTTATTAAGTGAGGCAAACCTTTAGTCCTCAGTCTTGACCTTTTTTTTTTTTTTTTTTCTATATTCTATGTTGTTTGCCAAATTAATGGGCTTAGGTAAGGATAAAATCCTACCTGTTTAAGAAATAGCCCTCCATATGGATCCTACTTATACCTTCAAGGGGAGGAAATCCTTTACTATATAGAGAACATTTTTATTTCACACTTAACCTGAGGTGTATAATGCATTTCTCCCTGTGATGAAAGCTTATTGGCATAAATGCACTCAGAGGAATGAATAATTGAATATTATATCTGTTTATGAGACTTATGTATTGTGGGGGGAAATGGTAGAAAGCTTAAAATTTTGGAATCTAAACAAACAAACAAACAAACAACTTTGGAAAGGACAGAGAGTTCAAAGAAATGAGGAGAAACATAACTGGTTTGAGAGGTTCCCTGAAGTAGACTGGCCTAGTTTTTGGCAGTGTCAACATTTATGTATAGAATGCTTAAGTGTTTACAGGCAACATCAACACATTATCTTTAATTTATGAAAACTGTTCATGACCTGCTTTAATGTGTTTATCAAGAACAAAATATTCAGGCAATAGTGGATATCTAAATAAAAATATAAAGAAGTCAACTTCTATCTTCACAGAATTATACATTGACCCAAGAGCCCTTTCCCAGCTTGTCACAGAGGTCACACAGGTCTTTATCCCAGTATCATGTGCATTCCCAATGTCATTGTGTATCACAATCTCTGATGCTGTTTTATTTTATGGGTTCAAAGTAATTCCCCCTTCTTTTCTGTTTATCTCTTTCAGATATTCACTGCTTACTTTGGTCAGCTTCATGTCTATTTCTTCCTGAAATACAAGCTCCAGGAGAATAAATACTGGACAAAATTTTCTCTATGTAAGGAAAAATAACTTCTTCATAAAAAAAAAAAATAGGCATGAAAAGTATTTATTTAGTAAATGCTTAGCTTTCAAACTAAAAGCCTTAGAGTACATTCAACAAGTGTCATTTGGTTATTTAACATTTTTAATGTCATGAACAGCTTACAAGGTACTGAGAAAACATTATAAGAGAACTTTCTTGGCCATTTCAATTATCTTTGAGTTTAGGGAGACATCCATATAAATGAGTCAGAACAATTTGAGGGTAAAGAGGGTAAAGAGCAGAGGGTAAAGAGGTGGGTAGAAGCATAGAAGAAATCATTAAGTCTTTCAAAGTCTGGGAAGTTTCCAAGAAGAAATTACATCAAAGCAGATCCTGTCAGATACAGATGAGGTTTGGGTAGAGTCTTTGTGCTGATTGAAGGATTAAGATCTCTCCAGTGGATGGCATGTAGAAAGCCCTAAATATATGAAAGTTGTTGATCATATAGATAATGAAAATAAATAATGGTATCAAAATCATTTTTGACAAAGAGTCTTCCACAAAGTCAAAATCAGTCACAATCAGCTAAACCTAAAATCAATGGCAAAATGAAGGAACCAAGAAGTCAAAATGCAATACCATAGCCATGGCTTTGCAACAGGATTCAGTTTGCCCAAAACATTGTGGTACAATGTGGAAACAGTCTCATGAAGCTGTGTTATAATTTATATATTTATTTGTATGAGTGAGTATGTGTTCATGTACCATAAAACACATGGTGGTCAGATGATAACTTGCATAAATCAATTATCTTCTTTTATAATGTGGGTTTTGGGTATCAAGCTCATGTCACCAGACTTACCAACCACTGCCCTTATGGGTTGCACCATCTCACTGGCTCATCTATTTTTTTCATTACAGAAAAGAAAATAATGTCATAAATCAAAGCCTTTTGTCAAAGGCACTGGTGGAAACCTCTAGAAGGCAAGCCCAGTTATAGAAAAGCAGAGAAATTCTTGCCTTAAGTTTCACTTGCTCTCTAATGACAGTCTTACTTTTAGGTTGGTGTAATTTTGTGATATGCTAAATTAATACATTTTAAAAAGTTTTAGCTGATGAAAAGTAGGATTTTGAGTCAGATATAGACACAATAAGCGATGAATGGCTATTAAGAGGATTAAAGATAGTCCAAGATAAATTAACCCCAAATTTGCAACATTCAACTCTCCATAATCATCCAGATATAATCAGTTACTCAGCCTTATAAAATATTTAATACCATTGCACTGTTTTCTCTGAGACCTTTAGATCACATTGTCTTGTCTACCCTCTGAGGAGAATTCATGAAATGTATTTCCATATTATAATCTCATAGAAAAATAAGAAATTTCAGTAGTATTCTTATTGTGCTCCCTTCATTTCAGCTGGAATGGTGAAGGTGACAATAGTCAGAAGTGAGGACTTAAAACTGAAAAGGAGACTACCACCAGGGAGAGATTCTTAGTCCTATCTCTGATTTTACCCGGATATTGACACATCCCAGCATTGTCTCTGGATCCCAGTGTCCTGAGCTTGCAGTGAGGTCCTAGAACACACATTCCTCAAATCTTGTCCTTACTCTGATATTCTATGAAAGAAGAAAATCCCAGAAGCTCCTGGGAAATGTAAATATATAGGCTGTTTCCTGACTTACCAGGTTAGGAGCAGTTTCCTTAGTTACCAGGCAGGATGAGCATGTTACTTAAGACTGCATAGAGGTCTCATGTACTTATTAGGCAAACTACTAATATAACAATGTTTTTTAACTTTTCCAAATATCATGCTGTATTTCATCCTTGAATTCTATGCCCTTTGGTTTTCTGTTAGATTAGGATAAAAACTGAGGGCAAGTGAAGAAAATTAACATAAACACTTGTTAAGGAAATATGATTGAATGAGTTATTTTCTCTAGAAACTCCAGTCAAGGTGAATTCAGATTGCAAAACATTTAGAATTAATCATTAGGTGTCCAGGATAGACCCTGGGATGAGGTTAGCAAAGCATGGAGACCATCCTCCAGGATCTTATGGTCTGCTAACCAAGGCCTGCATCTAAGTATGAAAGAGAAGGTAAGCATGCTCTGGTGACTCCCAATAGCACTTAACCTTGTTTCCTGAGCATGCTACAAGACTCAGGTTTTACTGTGGACTAGATGAGGCCATATGTACAGAAGTATTCAATAACTGTGCTATCATGAAAAAACAACTTTTCAACAATGGCTACAATGTCAATTTTACAGACATTCTAAATCGTAGAAGCTATGTGAACAGATTACCAGGTTCCTTCCAAGGTCTTAAAATGTCTATTTACAGATGAGGTCGCCTCAAAAATAAGTTTTATTATCTTTCCAGTGATTCTCAAGAATTCATGTAAAGTGACTACATGATTTCTGGACTAGTACAAAATAAATATGCTGTATTCCTTATTCTACAATGCAAAACCATCAGTAAATATGCCCAGGTCACACACATTAGGAAAGATCCCTGGAGATAACAAGCCTATTCATGTGCAATGGCTGACAAGATGCTATCGTTTTAGAGTAGAGAGGTTTAGTTTTGTTTTCCTGACTATTAAGTTATCTCCAAGGTAGATTTCAAGGAAGTAGATAGTTAGCTCTGTGATAAGTATGAGTGTTTATCATGAATTGTGTTTTGTATACATGGTTTCCCCTATTATTGGGGAAACCTATGAACTGACCCTTCCTCTTGCACAGACCCTTTTCTTCAATATCACCAGTATAAAAGTTTTATATTACATAAAGGACTAATCCAAATTAAGAAGTTACACCTAGTATAACAATTGCCACCTAAGACACGAAACACATTCATTCCTCAATGACAAGGACTAGCAGTCATCCTACTGAGAGTTAGACACAGGAACTCCCTTAAATGGTAAGAAATCAAGATAGTTTTATGTTGACTAAATGAAGAATGGAATTTGTAGCAGCAAAGTTGGACAGAGTTACTGGAGTCATATTCCTTACACAGCACCAATCAACTAAAATTAGAGATTTTGAAATACCTCTTGAGTCACTGCTGCAGAGATGGAAACCTGATTAGGCAAATGCAGATGGCAGTCCTTGCACTGACAGTGTACCAGTGAAAGCAAAGGCAGGCAATGATACAGGAGGCCCAAGGGTTGAAACAGAGGTCAGCATATCCATGAGGATGGATGATGAGTCTGAATGATGTCTATTCCTCCTATGAGACTAATGGTAAGAAAGACAAAAACTACCCTTGGGATCAATCCTAATAGATATCTTAAAATTCTGAATTAGATTATGTTTTAAAATATATGTTAAATAATATTTTATAAGATATAAATATTTTTGTAAGTATCCTGTGGCTCCAACTCGATAAACGAATCAATGAATCATTCATTCATCAATTGCTTTACTAGTCTCCATGGGCAGAGATGGTTTGCATTCTTGCAACATCTAGACATTAAAATCTCAACCCCTACTCACCCAACATCATGGTCACAAAGCCTTGAGAAACTGAAGAATTCTTGTAGGATTCATCTTCAGGATAAGGCAAGTGCTTATATGAAAGGGATTGAAGAAGACTACTTGTCCCTTTTACCATGTGAGGTACACAAGAGAAGGCCAACTATGAATTAATCATTTGGTTACCAAAGACAGGTTCTGCTAACTCCTTGTTTTGAACATCACAATCTTTATATCTGAGAATGATCAGTGTCTGTGATTGATTTCCTGCTCTAAGACATTTTGTTATAGCAGCAAAAATTGACTGACAAAGATAGCATAGATTGTTTCTGGATCAGCTCAGATTTGTTGCTTATGCTTCTGGAGGTTAAGAAGTTAAAATTCAAGTTGCTGTCCAGGTTTATTTCTGATAACACTTTCTGACTTTTCAGAGGTCATTTTTCCCCACCCCCTCTCTATTAAGGAGTTTCATATCAGACAGTCTCATTTTCTTTTTTCTTTTTTCTTTTTTTTAATTGTGGGGAGGGAGAAATGAATGCACATATTCCATCATGTCAACCCATTCTTGATGCTTCATCTAACTACTTCCATAGACCCTCTTCTGCCCAACACCATCCTACTGGAGGTCAGAATTTCAACATGTGAATTATAGAAGGACACAGTCACTTCATAACTCCTCCCATTCATGTTACTCAAAGTTAGACTCCCTGGGCTATTAGCAGCCTTCCACTTTCTACTTGCATGTAGATAAGCTCTAGTAAGCCTATGTTATGCCCAGCAAGTAGTGTCAAAAGAAAAGCCTTGGGATATAAATGAGACTGTCAGGGATTAGAGTTAGGGATCTGGAAGAATACACCTTAGAGCACAGGTTGCTATAGACAGGAATGGAATCGAAGCAGATAAGACATGGGGGGTTGAGCCTATATAAGATGTACTCAGGACAAACACCTATACATAGGCTTATGTAACTCATTAATGTTTCAAACTGGAAGAGTCAGTAAATCAAGAAGTGTTAAATGTTACCTCCCTTTATTCTGCTTCTCTCTATTAGCCCAAGATGCATTCTTTATTTTTTTGTAATTGCACCCAAGTGTAGAAGTAGCCCCCACATATTTATAGATGATAGAGTCAATGACTTCAAGGTTATTACAAGTCCTGTGTAGTTTATCCTTTTTAAAATGGTATTTCAAATAATCAGTACATCTGCTGAACTTTAATAATCTTCCAATAGCTGTCACCCCAGGAGCCAGTATTAAGACCACATCATAGAGTGCTCTTCTTTATGAATACTCTACACTTCAGTGAAATGCTTTCAATTCAATTAGTCTATGCCATTTAATTTGCTCAATGCAAATTGCTGGCATTTAATTGAATTCAATTAGACAGAAATCAATAGACATCAATTCCAAGTGATTAGCCTTAGCATTCATCAATAGAATTGAATTTCAAAGGTCCAGGAGAAGACTGATTCAACCTGAGTGGCTTTCATGTCTTTAAAACTTACCTCATGTTATTAAGATGTCATATTATTGGTAGGCATCTTTGAGGACATGTGTAAATTCTAAGGGGCTCCTCTGGCTGTTGGAGCTGAAGAGTGGTGATGTAAAGGTGTCTTCAATTTCTTTTTTAGAAAACTTAACTTTCAAACATATAGAAAAAGTAGGTTGAAGTAAAATTTATATTCTAATATGAGTATAACACTGTGTCAATGCTGGTTGACTTTACTTTTGGACTCATATTTCGTAGGGTGGGGATGTCCATCTGAAAGCATACTGACATACGTACTCGCTGATATAACTCCACTGATCTGCTCTCTGGGAACTCTTTGGTACCATCTCCTTCTTGGCACTGCTTTGCTGTCTAGCTATTTATTCTTAATAATAGCAAAGGCAGGTGATTCTTTCCACAACACAAACAGGATATTTCATTTTATAGGTAATTTACAGATGGCAAGCTGGTATTTGCATAATATTATCTATTATATTTATTATGATGTAGGTAATTTTACCTCTTCTACTCCTAGCTAGAAAGAGTAAAACACAAAGGAGTCATAAGAGTCAAGGTTCTCTAGAGAAACAGACCAATGGGATAAATAGAATTAGCAAGAGTGATGATCTATTGGTTACAGGAGATAGTTAAGTGCCATTTTTTTCTGCCTTCTGTAGAGTCTTTGATGATGTGAATGGGAATGGGCTTCATAGGCTCATATGTTTGCATGTTTTGTGCAAAGTTGATGAGCTGTTTGGGAAGGATTAGATTGTACGACCTTGGTGGAGGAGATGTGCCACTAAAAGTAGGCTCTGACATTTCAAATCCCCATGCCACTCCCCCTCTTTCTCCCCTTACCCTCTCCTTTCTCTGCCTGCTGCCTGGGGATCAGGATGTAGAGCTCTCAGCGATTGTACCAGTATGATGTCTGTCTGCTTCCAACCATGATGTTAATACTAAGCCTCTAAAAGTGTAAGCAAGCACCTAATTAAATGCTCTTTTTCTAATATTAATTGCTTTGGTTATGATGGCTCTACACATCAAAAGTAATACAACTAAGACTGAGACCAAGGAGAAAAAGTGGGAAACCATTCTTTGTCAATAGTTCTGAAGAACGGGAGAGCTGATGGTATAGAGTCTAGTTCAGGGGCATAAAAACCATATGCAAGCTCCAGTGGGCAAGCAAGAAGGAAATTTATCTCTCTTCTGTTACTTTGTTTTATATTAGTATACTCAATGGATTTGGTGATGCCTTGCCCACAGTAAGGAGGGAGTTACATCACTTCAGATGTCAAACTCATGCAGATCCAGATACACCATCAGAAACACATTTTAAAATAGTGCTTATTCTAAGCACACCATGGTCCAATTAACAATATGCATAAAGTTATCTGCCATGGGATTAAGTATGTTAACTAAGGCTGCAAAGCAAATGGTTGTTAGAACTAGGGTTTGAATGTAGGGTGTCTAGTCCCAGGGCCTTTGTACTAGTCCTATGTGTGATTATTCTAACGCTTAGTGCTGAAGTCTGGCTTTACATTATCACTGAGGCTGGGACCCTGGCCCCTCTGAAAAAGGAACACAATCTTCCAGTGCATTGTCTCATACAGTTTTCTTCATTCTTTACCTCTCTTCTTATTGTCAGCTATAAGTACACCCAAAAGCTGCTCAGGTGATCTAGACCATCTCTCAATATTGAGGTGGAATTTGCTCCAAATTTAAGTATAGATTTCTCATGAAATAAAGATATGGATAATTCATAAAAGATAATTGAAAAGGGATAGAGACTATTTACAAACTGGTGACTAGATTATGGAAAACCAGAAAATCCGATGGGTAATTCTAGATAAAGCAAATTGAGTATCTTATTATCCTTCACTCGATCCCACCTGGAGTAGGAAATCCCAAACTGCCTCTCAAATCAATAGATAAAATAAGAATAGAGTCACTTGCCCTTCTTAGGTAGAGATTATGCTCTTCATCAGCATAGAGGAGTTGTGGAAGATAGTTTGATCATGACTCCTCTACTCTCCCAGATGTTTGGACCACAGCTCTCAAGAGGAAGTTGCATCAGAAAAATAGAGATTTAAAAACAAATGATAATATGAATATTATGAAAGAAGCTAGTTGGAAAAAAGACTAGAAAGTTTTCCTAACCTGGGTTCTTACATCAAATGACATACCATTATTATTTATTTTAATGATTCAAGGGATTATATCTCTGAGAATGAACTTCAAAGGACATTGAACATTTCTTTAAGTGCTTCTCAGGCATTCAAGATTCCTCTGTTGAGAATTCTTTGTTTAGTCTATACCCCATTTTAAAATTAGGTTATTTTTATTGTTGGTGTTTAACTTTTTATTTCTTGATATATGGTGGATATTAGCCCTTTGTCAGATGTTGGGTTAGTAAAGACCTTTTCCCAATATGTGGGCTGTAATTTTGCCCTATTGAAAGTGTCCTTTGCACTACAGAACCTTTTTAATTTTGTGAGGTTCCACTTATTGATGATCTTAGATTCTGAGCCATTGGCGTTCTGTTCAGGAAGTTGTTTCCTGTACCAATGCATTCAAGTCTATTTTCCACTTTCTGTTCTATTAGATTTAATGTATCCACTTGGACTTTAGCTTTGTGCCGGGTGATAAATATGGATTTATTTACATTATTCTACATGCAGATATCCAGTTAGATCATAGCCATTTGTTGAAGATGTTTTCATTTTTCCTCTGTATTTGATTCTTTGTCAAAAATCAAGTGTCCTTCTCTGTATCCTCTGTTTTGGCTTCTTTGTCAAAAATCAAGTGTCCATTGGTCAAGGGTTTATTTCTGGGTCTTTGATTTGATTCTACTGATCAACTTATTGGTATCTATACCAATATCAAGCAGTTTTTATTGCTACTGCTCTGTAGTACATATTGAGGTCAGGGATGGTGAATCCTCCCAGTGATTATTGAGTAGAGAGCTGTTCAGTTTCTATGAGTATGTGGTCTTTCAGTTATTTCTGTTGTTGTTGAAGTCCAGCCTTAATCCATAGTGATTTGATGAGATGCAAGGGGTTATTTCAGCCATCTTGTATATGTTGAGGCTTGCTTTATGCCCGATTATATGGTCAATTTTGGAGACGATTCTATGAAGTGCTGAGAAGTATATTCTTTGGCTTTTGGGTGAATGTTCAGTAGATATATGTTAGATCCATATGGTTCATAACATCTGTTAGTTTCATTGTTTTGTTTAGTTTCTGTTTTGATGACCTTTTCATTTGTGAGAGAGGGATGTTGAACTCCCTCACTATATTGTATGGGGTTCAATATGTGATATGAGATTTAGTTACGTTTCTTTTATTAATGTGGGTGCCCTTGCATTTGGGGCATAGATGTTCAGAATAGAGATGCCATCTTGTTGGATTCTTCTTTTAATGAATAGGAAGTATCCTTCTCCTTCTCATCATTTGATTACCTTTGATTGAAAGTCTATTTATTAGACACCAGAATGGCTATTCCAGCTAGTTTATTGTGCTCATTTGATTGGAAAACCTTTTTGAAGCCCTTTACTTGGAAGTAGTGTCTATTTTTGTTGCCAAGGTATGTTTCTTGTATGTAGCAGAATGATGAATCCTGTTTACAGATCCAGTCTGTTATCCTCTCTTTTTTATTGGTGAATTGAGTCCATCGATGTTGAGAGATATTAATGACCAATGATTTATTGTTTCTGTTATTTTGATATTGATGGTGGTACTGTGAGTGATTCTCTTCTTTTGATTTTGCTGTGATATGATTAATTTCCTATGTTTTCTTGGTATAACTACACCTTGTGTTGGAGTTTTCCTTCTAGTATGCTCTGTAATGCTGGATTAGTAGAAAGATATTGTTTAAATTTGATTTTATCATGGAATATCTTGGTTTCTCCATTTATAATGATAGAAAGTTTTGCTAGTCTGGGCTGCATCTGTAGTTCCTTAGAGTCTGCAAGATATCTGTCCAGGATCTTCTGATTTTAGAATCTCTGTTGAGAAGTCAGATATAGTTCTGATAGGTCTGCTTTTATATGTTACTTGACATTTTCCCCTTGCAGCTTTTAATATTCTTTCTTTGTTTGGTACATATAGTGCTTTGATTATTATGTAGTGGGAAGATTTTCTTTTCTGGTTCAATCTATTTAGTGTTCTGTAAGTTTCTTACATGTTGAAAGTGATCTCTTTCTTTTGGTTAGGGAAGTTTTCTTCTATGATTTCGTTGAAGAGATTTTCTGGCATTGAACTGAGATTCTTCACCCTCTTCTATTCCTATTATCCATAGGTTTGGTCTTTTCACAGTGTCCCAAATATCCTGTATGTTTTGAGTTAGAACCTTTATACATTTGGTGTTTCCTGTGACCCATGTATAAATTTCTTCTGTTATACCTTCTATGCCTGAGATTCTCTCTTCTGTCTCCTGTATACTGTGGGTGATGCTTGTATCTGTAGTTCTAGCTTTCTTTTTTAGGTTTTCTATTTCAGGGTTGCCTCCATTTATGGTTTCTTTATTCCTTCTATTTCAATTTTAAGTCTTAGACTCTTTTATTCATTTCCTTCATTGGTTTGATTATGTTTTCTTGTATTTCATTAGGGGATTTATTTATATCTTCTTTAAAAGCCACTATCATCTTCATAAGATGAGTTTTAAGGTCATAGTCTTTTTCTTCAGCTGTGTTAGGATATCCAGGGCTTGCTATAGTAAGAAAACTGCATTCTAATGGTGCCATATAGCACTGGCTTCTGTTAGTTAAATTCTTGTGCTTGCCTTTAGACATCTGGTTGTTTCTGGTGTTGGCTGACCTGGTTGTTCTGGGTAGGAGCAGGTCTCATGGGAGGCAGATGAAGCTGTTTGTTTAGGGTTAGAGCAGGTATTCTGGGAGTTAGGCAGAACTATGTCCAAGGTTAGAGCAGGTTGCCTAAGATTCAAGTGGGATTGGGGGGAGGGGTCAAGGTGCTGATCTGCAGCTTCAGGTGGAGGTGATGACCACCAGAAGGAAGATGGAATTGTGACAGAGCAGGCAGAGCTCATGCTTTCTGGGATTACTGTGGTCCCAGAAAGCAGGGGGATAAGGGTGTGGGTATCTCACCAGGGTGTCATAAATAGAAACAGGCCTCTCAAGAGGCCTGCAGAGTTGCAAGGTGGGAAATGGGGTGTGAATCCACAATTGCAGGTACAGGTGTGTTATAAAAAGGTATAAAAATAAGCAAATTTTATGATCCCAAGATCATGAGATCTTTGTTTCTTCTAATCTGATCAGCTTTCTCAGGTTCCTGTCACTGAGGAATGATTTTCTTGACCAGATCAGTTAAATATTTCATTCAGGATATTTCAAATTGACATATCTTATAGCTATTATGAGGACATAATAACTTTTTTATTTTAAATCTGATGATGAATACATAGTATTTTGGAAGATCATGGCTAAAGTTTTGACTTTTAGAGGTAAGAAAAAATGTTGAAAAATGAATCTACTGTACAAATGGTACCTATAGTTAATAGCTATGCATCTCATTCTTCAAGGTTGATAAGATATTAGATTTTAAGTGTTCTCACCACAGAATAGGATTAAAAGGTTAAGCAACATATGGATTAATGTGATATTTAGTGCCGATTATAATCTAGATTCACCTAGGAGACAAACATTTGGATATGTCTTTGAGGGGGTTCTAACTTAGAAGACATACCCTAAATGTTGATAGCAACATTCTATAAGCTAGAGTATACTGTTGAATTAGGGATGCTGAGAATGAGACAGAGTCTTCACTAGTGAAGATCACTTCAGTTCATTATTCAATGCCGAAATGTCAATGTCAGTCCTAAAAGCATACATACATTTAACATTATATAGACTGAGCATGTTATATTTATATATTTAGGAATATATATATATATATATATATATATATATATACACTTCCAACAAGAATTAATTAATACGTATTAAAAAGAGCAATGAGAGGGTTCAGAGAGGGAAAGGAGAAATGGTATAATCATATTAACTCAGAAAAATAAAATAAATAAATAAAGGTTCCTGTGTTTTCTTGGGTGTAGTTACTCTTCTAATGTTGAAGTTTTCTTTCTAGTATGCTCTGTAGTATATCTAAGCATCAGCATTCATTCTGCTTCCTGGTGGCAGATGAAATGTGACCATCTGCCTCTGAGCTCCTGCAGTAAAGCCTTTCCTGCCATGATAAGCTATATTCCTAAATGTGAGCAGAAACAAAGTCCTTCTTCCTTGAGTTGCTTTCATATGGTACTTTGTTGTAATGACAAAGGTGACAAATATATTTAATTAGCTGAAACAAATCATACTACCATGTATACATATTATAAAGAATTGTGTTTTGTTAAAGAAACTTGCACAATCTTTGGCAATTTAAAAATAAGTAGGACTATTGCTGTTGTTCAGAAGCAGGACATGTCCATAGAATATGAGACTCCATGAGTAATTCTCCAGAACCACATAGAAAAGTATAGCAGGAATGGTGGGGCCACCTCTATGTAAATGCCTGGGGCTGCACAACTGCAAAAGTATCTCCTACAGGAAGACCTAATAGAGGACTTCCTGAGAGAGGCTGGTGCAGACAATGCCAGCTAATCAGGAACTGCCATTTAGAGGAAATGCTTTCTTGGGAACAATATAGTGTGGGTGGAGGGTATTAAATGAGCTTTCAGCAAAGTTAGAGTAAAAAAAAATTGAACTAAATGGGAATTGGGCATCAGAGCTAAAGAGCAGTAGAAGAATACTTACACCTTGTAAAACCATTAGCGTAAGGATTTGAGAAGAAGGCATTTATGGGCATTACTGCAAAGTATCTTGCTTTTCTGCTAGGGATGTTATAGCTTTGAAAAATCTTCCTTGTTAATCCCTTTTTTCATCTCAGTGATTTAGAACACAAAACATCAGTAAGGTCTGCCCACACAAGGCAAAGTAGACTGGAAGTGGTTTTTCTGTAACATTCACTTATTGTCTGCATTTAGCTTTCTAGAGCTATACATGATGTACACAAGTCTCAGATATTGTTCAGGTGCTGTCAATTCTAACTAATTGATGGACTGTCTATAGAGTCTTCACCACTCCTTATAGAATGTTGATATATTCCTTCCCACAAACATCATTATGTTCAGATTTATACTTATCAAGACCTTCAAACCCAAGGTTGAATATGAACAAAGGAAGATAATGAGTTTCTTGCTTGGGATCTGACTTACACTGATAAGATTACATCTACACATCTGCCATGCAATTTTTATTTGGAATAAAGAAGACAGTGGAATGTTAATTATTTGCTAATATTTATAGAGAATATCTTCTGTACTATATGGATGCATCACTTGTCAATTATAAAACCTATGGCCTATAGCTTAGGCAGGAAATGGGAGGTGAAACATCCAGGAGCAAACAATATTGTAGGAATGAGCCAGGCATAGAGAAATTCCCCTGAGAAGATCAAACAAGATGGATGCATGGTATTTGAGCACAGGTAACCAGCCATGTGGCAGAATATAGGTTAAATAAATAAGTTATCTTTAGTTATGGTCTCATCAGAAAAGAGTCTAGCTATATGGCCAAGGTATTTGTAAATATATTTGTAGTCTGGGGCTTATTTCTGGGAGCATGAGGCTAGGAGAAAGAACCGAGACCTAACTTCTATAAACATTGGCAGAGTTTCCATAGGTAAGAGGAGAAAAATCTTTAACTGGAAGTTATATAGCATAAATCCATGTAATACTTTGATCTTTATGCTGAAATATAAAAGTAGGAAGGCACATAGTGTATGTTATCCTTACTTATACACATTCATCTCCAGGTAGGAATTAAAATGTGTACTTCATTATATTGGCAAAGCAAAATATGATGCATGTCTTTGTGTCATGACATATTCTTGTTATCACAACAGTCAGAAGGGTGGAGGAAGTGACTTGCGTCTGTTTGGGCAATGCCAGTTTAGGGCTACATAATGAAACCCTGTCTCAAAATGTATTTTACGCAGGCTAAGTGATTATTTCCAAACAACTACAGATTGAAGGCACAAGAGAATACTTTTAGAGAATAATTGTTAGCTCAAAGTATCATTGAACTTTCTAAATCCTGTAAATACCTGCTAATTACCTATACTAGTGCAATAAAATGCTTTGAGTTTTACTTATTTATATTTGCTTCTTTTAATCAACTTAACAACTGGGAAGTTGGGATGGTCAATTGAAATACTGACCTATCAGTCAGTCTGGGCAAAATATTCTTGGTTGGTGACTGAGATGTGATAGCTCAATACGGATAATGCTTCTACTGAGCAGGTAGTCTTGGGTTGTCTGAAATGGTAGTCTGAGAAAGCCATGGAGTCTAAGCTAGTCAGCAACATTTCTTCATGGCTTCTGATCCAGGTTCTTCTTCCAGGTTTCTACTGTAAGTTCCTGAAGTGGAAGTTTCTAGATGTGTCATGTGATGCAGATTCATGTGATGTTTTCCTGATGCAGATTCCCGTGATGGTTTGCTGAGGCAAGACCTGTGGGAGGACATGCGATGTTTGGAGAGAGTAAAAATAGGACTCAATGGAGAGTGCTGTGGTCCTTGCATAACTAGCCTTGCAGTGCTTTGTTGGTTTTTGCTGATCTTCACTTACGTAAGAGAGGCATTGCAGAAAGCTTCTCCTGGCATCCTGGCTGGTCCTGGTAACTCTCACTGACTTGTGCTGATTTGATGGTGGCCTGGTAGTACCAGCACTGATGATTCATGTTTGCTATTCTAATACCATTAAACTGGACTGCTGGTATCCTGGCAAACAGAGACTAGAATTGCCCTAAAGAACTACTTCTAAACAGACAAATATCCCCTTGCCCTATTTACCGTATTTTCTCTACTACCGTTGGGCTATGGGCTAGAAAGGGAACCAAAGCATTTGAGAACCCTTTTTAAAAGTAGGTTTTGAAAAATTTAAGACCTGAATTCCCTCAGTGATGGCCTGCAATTGTAAACTAAAATAAAACTTTTGTTCCTCTAGTTGATATCAATCATGGTTTTTATCACAGCAATAGATAGCAAAGTAGGACCAAGATGAAGCATGCTTCATACAGCATATATCATAAGAGAGCAGACATTTTTCCAGATATATGTAATTATCGTTTTGTATTTCTAGACATTTCCACATATATTTTAAAATTGGTTTCACACTGACTGTTTCTTCCACTGTGTGATACACTTTAAAACAGACAATAACAAGGTAGTTTATCAATGAGCTTGCTTTCCAAGTCTGTTACATAATTAAGTATTTTAAAGGGTAATAAATATATTCTAATGTGTTAAAATCAAAATCTTGATGTGCCATGGGTTTGTTGGTTGAGATAACTAGTCTAATAGTTTTCTATTAGCAGAAAAAGAAACGAAGAGGCTTAGCTAGAGAGGGAAGCAGTGTCAAACTGACATGAATTAATATGAAGGAAAAATGATGACGTTAGTTGGAAATTATCTGCAGGGCTCAGATTTGCACATTCGAACTCCTGTTTGCTATTTGCTAAAATAGCATAGGAGGGAAATGTATGAGAATAGGCCACATGCCCCCAAATAAGGTACTATGTAATGTGCTTGCTTCTACGGCTATGGGTGTGGTGGTAGAGTATATTTATATGTCATAGCTGTAGTGAGAAAAACATAATATACAAGGTATATGCAACTTTTTGTGGGCACTGAGAGTTTGAATTTTGGATACTATGTGCTTTGAACAAAAGCCTATGGTCATGCTCGGTAAAGGTAACTATAGCAAACCTAGAACACTGAAGAAGTAGAATGAGGCCTAAATAATATAAAAGTATTACCTATTGTTTCTTCTTCATCTTCTGCTGTATACTAGGATTCTTATTTTATGTATCTTATGTTCCCTACAGGGTCAGATATTAATAACTTGCTTCTAGCTGGTTTTGCTGTCAGGACAGGCTGAAAATTTTAGCAGTTGAGGCATAACTGAATGAAGTAGATGACTAACATCATATTGAAGGGGACTTGTACCAAAGTGTTCTCTCGCTCTCTCTGTCTCTCTCTGACTGTCTCTGTCTCTGTCTCTCTTGCTCTCTCTGTCTGTCTCTCTGTCTCTGTCTCCTCTATCCCTCACTCTTTCTTCTGCATACCTCCTTCTTTTCTCCCTCCCTCCATCTTTCTCTATCCTTCCTCCTCCTTTTGTCCTTTATTTTGTCTTTCCTCAGCCAAAATGAGATGAGCATTGCTGTCTTTCTAGACCCTGATTGCAGTGTTGCTTTGCCTCACCAGAAGCCCAAAGAGATGCTCTTGTCTCAGGCTCTTCAGCACTACAGACACAGACAGACCTTACCTTCTGTGTCTGGTATTTTTACATGTACATAACTGGGTATCTGAACTCAGTTCAGGCTTATGTACTTGGGTGGTAAACGATTTACTGACTAAGCCACTCTAGAGTTATCCTATCAGGAAATTCTAAGTAGATAAGAGGCAAGTTATATATTTGTTTACTAAAGGAAATTATCCTTTGAAAGCTAATAAATTTCATGTGTTGGTACAGGAAGAGGAAGAAGGAATTAGAAGAACAACATTGCTATAATTTTGACTTGTGCAAAACTAGTGGAATAGATGCCAACATACTGAGCATGATTCTTACTTTCTACTCATAAGAGTGACAGAAAAATGGAATAATTTAGTATGATTAATAAAGTCATTGGTCTAGGTTAAGTAGCAGGGATGATAGACAGTTTAAAGAAAATGTTTTCATTGTAATAGAGATGTGAAATTAAAGCCAGATTTGAGTGTGTTAAATAAAACCTTGGAAAGTAGGATTTGAATCAGGTAAAATCTCAGTACTTCTTTATCTGTTTGCAGTTTAGCACTAGACAATACTGAGCTCATGTGTGCAGATGCCAGATATAATGTTTGCAGAGTACAATGATTGGACTGCTCTCAGTGACTGTTATAGTTGAGGCATGAGTTGAGGTAAGTACCTGGCAGGATGAAATGATAGTACATGTATCATGTACAACATTTCCTGAGAGGCTGAGATGACGAACACTGGAAAGACAAAATCAAAGAGATATTGGAATTCCCAAAGTAATTTAAAGCATGATTACCTAGCACTGTTCACTGTCTTTGTCAAATGATGCTTACTTACCTGAATACAAGCACAAAATGTCCATTATTGTATTAGCACTGGGACATGAGAAAAGCATATGCAGACCAAGGAATAAGGAAAGTGATTTAAAGACAAACACAAAAGCAAAAACAAAAATAGATCGGTGCAAAAACAGATAGGAGGCTATTAAAACAGAATAAAATGAGACATGGTGAAAAATATTGTCTCACAAGAGCTCATACCTGCCTTTGGATTTCAAGACAGAATCCATGGGGTCAGTAGGGATAAAATGGGTGTTAAAAAAGATTGTGCAGTTGATGCTGACCCTGAAAATAAAATCTGTACATGAATAAAATAAAATTAAAATATTTATATGCATATATAGACATGAAGGTATACATATAACAAATATCCATGCACATTAGATTTTCATACAATATTTTTGGCTAAGATTATAGCTTTTCTGGTCTATCTTTTAAGTTTCTTTCTTTCTTTCTTTCTTTCTTTCTTTCTTTCTTTCTTTCTTTCTTTCT